>OU426880.1:28127965-28690841 GCA_911387805.1 Cantharis rustica
ATCAAGTTTTTGTATGCAATTTGTAACTTTAGCTTTTTACAGAAGGAACATTATTAAAAAGGCACATCTGAACTCACACTTGTGAGAAGCCTTTTCCGTGTGAAATTTGTGCCTATAAAAGGTCACGTAAAGAAGTTTCGATCAAATCAAATAACATTTATTAATTTAGTACGAGGACACCTTACAGTTTTCGAATTACTGTCTAATTGAGCCAAGTTAAAAATAAAATAAAAGAAAACCATCAGCATGCTTTGCTGCAATATTGGTAAGTGAGTGACATTATAAATGGGGGTGGAAAAGAACTTACGTTAAAATGACAAAAGCAAACAATACATGGGGATTATAAACAAAAGGAAAGAATAACATTACAATGTTGAAACTAACAATTAATTTATGATTTATCTCGTGGATCTTTTCACGTTTTTGAAAAGCTCATCGTCGTCATATGAAATCACTTTGGCTATAAGTGGGTTCTGGTGAGTCGTCATTTGTTTGATGATCTTTGTGGTCTTCTCTTTGATGAACGTGGCGATAGTTTCGATATCCAAGTCTGCGTGCATGAAGTCGATGGTGGTAAATCTGGGATACTGTTCAATAATCCTCAGAAATTTATTCTGCATAACTTCGATGGACTTCATCTTCGTCTTGCATGCTGTGGCCCAGATGGAAGCGTTGTAGGTAAGTATCGACCTGGCACAAGCTTTGTACGAAGTGACTTTCTTTCTTCGGTGTTTTAGCATTTGGACAACAAAGTTGGTCTTGTCCAGTCGAGCCTGTATTTTTTGACTGAAAATTAGCTTCGAGTCCAGTGGGGTGCCCAGGTATTTCACTGTATTCTGCAACGGGATGGTGTCGTCCCCAATTTTAACTTCTGTGACATCAGGAGGCTTGCGCTTGAAGGTGAACCGAATTGCTTCCGTCTTGGGTATGTTGACTTTAAGTTTCCATGTTCTGAAAAATTCGAGAATTAGTTTAGTGTGTTCTTTTAGATACATTACATATTTCCTGGTTAAACTTTAATTAAAAACTCGAATTCTTGTTTTGTGACGACGAAGAATTGTTTACCCTCTAGGTAGCTGACGATGATTTTGATTAAATTGATAGGAGTCTTTACTAACTTGACTAACTTATAAATAAGTGCCTTGCGATTAACAACGTCGAAAGCTTTTTCCAAGTCCAATAACACCATGCTCGTGTCTTTGTTTCTGTGTCTTTCGTGCACTATCTTTTTGATGCGCGCTACTTGATGCGTTGTACTATGTCCGGCTCTAAATCCGAATTGTTCATTGATGATGATTCCGTGTTCGATTAGGTGGTTCTCTAGAACTTTACTGACAGTTGCAAGCAGACTAATGGGCCTGTAGTTTGTGGCGACATTTCGTTTTGACAGTGCAATTTCATGTTTCGCTGGTTCGTGAGGAATGCCTTTTTTGATAATAATGGCCACGGCCTCCACCGTGTGCTATTCTATCCAATCTGTAGGTGTGGAACTTCTTAAGTTTGAATTTAAGAACGGGCTTTAGCCAGGTTTTGCTGATAAATGCGACCTCTATATTATTTGATGAAAGGAAGTTCTTCAGTTCTTCCTTTTTGTTGACCACACTGGTAGCGTTCTAGTTAGCAATTTTAAGTTTATCTAAGCTTGTCTTACCCATGAATGTTTTTAATAGCAGCAAATAGCTCGTTTTCCTCATTGCAAGCCATCATCACATCCGTTGCATTGGTTAATTTATATTTTAGCTTCCTTATCATTCCGGTAAGCTTTTTAAAATCAAACATTTGTTAATGTCGTCCATTTCCTTCATAAACTCCTTGAAAGCAGAGTTTGCAGCTGGGGTATTGGTGCTTCTTTTGGTGGTAGTTCTCTTCTGGATCTTGGTTTGGGCCAAGGGTGACTGGTTTGTTGCATGGGTGTTGCCGTGCGTTGAGGTTCTATGCGCATATCTATCAAAGGTTTTCTTGGCAGTTCGGGGTATTCTCTGGGATCGTGAGAATAGCCTTTCCTTGTTACGTTATTTTTCCAATGCTTGCGGTTCTGTTGCACTTTTTTGGCATAGGCGTTTTCCTCTGCTTTCTTGTACTTGGGGCACTTGATGGATGTGCCTCAGTGGCTACCGTTACAGTTACCACACATCGGTGGTTCGTTTTTTTGACCCGGGCAGTTCCAGGTGTTGTGTTGCTAGGTGCAGTGACCGCAGACTGCACGCGCATGGCAATATATGCTTCCATGACCAAATTCTAAGCAGTTTCCACACTGCATTATATTCTTTGGGGGCCTGTACTTCTCTTAGTAACAGGTGCTATGCATTAAGTGTCACACCCTCCGTACATCTTGGAGTGTCGTACTATTTGCGAACGAAATTCTGTACTTCGGGTACAGAATTGAAGCGTCGCTCGTAGCATTGTTGGCAAGCAGTCTACATGCTTCCGGTTTCAGACCTTTGCTCTTCGGGTCCTTCATAATTTCTTCGGGATCAATCCGGTTGGTACCCTTTAATACAAAGGAACTGCGTTTGGTGTCTTCTGTGCCAAACTAGTAATATTCAATCTTTTTTTCTTGTAAGTCCTTCACAAGTAGGTTGTAGTCTTCGATTGACTCCACGATAACTTTGGTCTGGTTTCCCAGATTTTTTATCGAGAAATTATTGTTCTTAATTACCGATTTAATATCGGTGATAGTATCTTTGTAGTCCTTGGCGCCTATCAGTCCACGCTTCAGGATGATGGGGGTGGGTCTTATCGTCTTTGGTTGTGGTGCTGGTTGTTCGTTTTCAGGTTCCGTTAGCCTAGCTGCTAGCGAAGGTAGCGTTATGCACCTTTTTGCGGATTTTTTTTTGGAGGGCTGCAATGCGGTTTCTGGTGGGCACGATGAAGTTCTCTGGTTTCCTGGTATTCCTTAACGGAGGGCTGTTGCATTTCCTGTTCCTCTTGGAGGTTTGTACTTTGAATGGTAAATCCGCGAAGTCCATTAGTAGGCCGGCTTTTTTTAGTAAGTTGTCATAATCAAGTGATTGTGCTATTACTTCGATGGTTTTGTTAAGTTTAGAAGTTTCTTTTGAGTGACCAAGTGGGCCGTTGTTTGAATTTCTCTTTAAGATAGTTCGTGAATTCCCCTTAATGAGGGGATTTTGTTTAGTTAATGCCGCAGGAGTAATCTCCAACGACGTATCCACAAATAAACAAAGTTAATAATTTGTAAAACAATTTACTACACGTTTATGTCCTGTGGTTCGATATGTAATTTTGAGGTTAAGTATGTAGATGTGGTGCGCTTGGAGGGATAGAGTCGACTGAGAAGTTTCCTAAAGTCATTCTATAATTCGTATTGGAGAGAAGCCATTTGTATGTAAAATTTACAAATGTAAATGTCTTCAAATTGACTTTTTGAAAAATTGTTTAACAAAACAAAGATCAGAAACCGTATGTATGTGAACTTTATGATCACTGGTTTGCTGATCGAAGAAAACTAACAAGTCATCTTAGATGGCACACCTGAGAGTGTGATTTCAAATTTTTACAACGAGCTTGTCTGAAAAGCCTGTAAGAACGCACAACGGTAGTACACTTTAGTAGTGCACGCGTAGAAGTCTCAGAACTCATTTAACAATTCATACCAATCCGAAACCGTTTGTTTGCAAAATTTGCAACTTTAAATGTTCAATACAATATCCGTTGAAGTTACATAATGCGAATCCATACTGGCCAAAAGTCATATAAATGTGAAATTTTTATATTTTCTTTTCAATTACGCTTGTCAAATCAAATCAAATAACATTTATTAATTAAGTACGAGGCACGAGGACACCTTACAGTTCCCGAATTACATTAGTTATAGATATTAGGGCTGGATAGCCCTCTCTTCTATATTTAATTTGGTGTGTGATAGGTTTAGTGAGTTGAAAGTTAAGTAAGTGCAGTATAAAAGTTTCAAAAACCTGCTTGAATTACGCTTGAAATGTCATATGAGAACTCATACTGGAGAGAAACCGTTTGCTTATGATAATGTGCAGTTTAAGAGTGCTTTACAAGGAGGTTTGATTGCACATTTAAGAATTCGTATCGTGGAATTACAATTTTCCTGTGAAGTGTGTAACTTTAAATGTGCACATAATGAAGGTTTATGTAAAGAAGAAAAATATGTGGCTGTTAGTGTTTTTTTCTACTTTGTACTTTCGTTATGTATTTGTTAAATTTTAGTGAATTAAGTTGTATTAGCAAGACAGTGCATTTAACGGTGCCGATTTCAGTTTGAATGGGTGAGTTTTTATTTAGCTTTTGTTAAACTTTTACATTTATCTTCACATGTTTTTATAAAATTTTCATGCATAAATTATTAATATTTTAATGGAAATATTCCGGAAACAGAATTTTAATTTTTGTCATAACGCAGTTATTAATAATTGACATCTTTTATATTTCGTTTTTATTTTAATTTTTTGAATACACAGTACCCTTTCAAAAAATTATGAACAATAGAGTATAATTTATAATTTTTTTTATTTTAAGAAACAAAGTAGAATTGCTTCCATTGATTGGCAGTACAATTTTTAATGTTTTTCCATTTTGAGCGTTTGCTTTTGAACTTCTTGCATTTGGTTGGTCAGTTGAGGTTTTTTTTTGTAAGTCTTCTATAATACCGTAGTGACGTAATTTTTTAAAAATCCCACTATTAACCAATACAAACACAATGGAATAAAGATGTATCTTTATATAGATATATCATAAGTTATAACTAGAGTGTGGAATTTATGCAATAAAAAGTACCCAATATATGCACATATATATGCAACAATAAATGCCTGAAATATGCACGTATATGCTTTAAAAATAAAAGATTATGCACTAAAAAACAAACACCTTTAATTTTTTTAAATTATTTTTATTGAGAGATTTAATTACAATTAACAATGAGATTATACGCCAGCCGCATTTTTGTAATTTTTGTTACTTATTGTGCTGGAAGGTCAGTCCTCGAATAACAATTCCCCAAAGCTGTTGGAACAGATAGTAAGAAATTTTCGAGAAAATCGCCTTTGAAATATTGAAAATGGAACCGTTGAATAAAAAAAGTACAAAAATGCACTTACGAAAATATCCACCTAATGTTAAAAATATGCAAAATATGTATTTTAAAAAGTATTTTATTGAATTCTGATTTGCCTAATTCGGCTTTATCCATATGGATTTTGGTGACATATCAATTTTAAGAAATATGCAAATTCATTAAATTCCGGGCTCTAATTTATTATGACTCATAAAATAATCATAAGCTGCATTTCCATTATGACGGCACAATAAACGGCAATATTGATGTATGATGTTTATTGCGGATGCAACAATAAATAAACAAATTCGTTTTCAAGCCGGGCCTGGGAAGCTGTTCTTTTCAAAGATATTTTTGCAAAGTTTATCTTTTTTAAATTTTATTTTCTTAAAAGTATGAAAATATGCACTTTTATGTCTTAAAAATAAAAACATACGAAATATGCACTCTCAAATTTTGGTTGTAAACTCTAGAATTACAGAAACGCATAGATACAATTTTTTACGACTCTAGGAACAAGCAACAAAAATATGCATTTACATATATAATTCCACACTCTAGTTATAACTTATGCGCATAGGCATCAATTTCAAATAAATTGCAAATAACTATGAAATAATAAAATTTATTTGATGAATAAGTTTTATTGATTCTATACCAACCACTTGTCATAAATAAATAACTATTTGTAGAATAAATTCAGGGAACTGTCAGACAACCCTCATCACGAATTTCAAAATTTCAACTGCACTATAGGAAAGAGGACACTTTTCTAAGCATATTAGAACAAAAAATTTTGCGAACCATGCATTAGTTCTCGAAAAAATCGAATTTGAAAAAGTTAAATTTACATGTATTTTAAATACACCTTTTAACACGGCTGCATGATTAGCCGATTTTGTGTAAGGCAAAAAAATAAAACAGACCCTCCGGACGCCTTCGGCGCCCTCCGGGCCTGTTTTATTTTTTCACCTTACGCAAAAAAAATTAAAAATATCCCTGAAAAATGACAGAACTCGCCAAGGGTGGAACTCGAAGCCATAGAACTCGTACGGGTATCGATCCCAAATGACAACAACATTAAGAGTGTATTAAAGCACTCGTACCGTCAACAAAATGAAGAATAGGAACGGAACGTGCCAGTTGACCGTGGCTCGACACGTTGCAACGGGGTGTATCGGGTTACAACTACCTACTTTTAATAACTTTAAAATGCCGTTTTTTCGAAAACTAATGCATGGTTCGCAGATATTTTTGTTGCATTATACACAGAAAATTGTCCTCTTTCCTATAGTGTAGTTGAAATTTTGAAATTCGTGATGAGGGTTGTCTGACAGTAACCTAAATTCAAAATATGTTGGTATAGTCCACACTAAATAAATTTGACGGTGGGTCATAGTTTAAAATAGTATTAATCAAGTTTGAAATCACTTGTCAATCAAGTGTTAAGCATATGTTAAGCTCTCTGGTAAGTTTTCTTTGACTTTGTTACGGATTTCGTCGAATTCCCTCACGCACTTTCTTAAGTGGTCGGATCTAATGGGACAACCTCGCGTTCTTTTTGTTTGTGGTTTTACATTACCTGCAGTATTGGGTCTTTTCATAGTTCTTTGAATTAATTTATAATTTACACCAACATTTCTAAGCCACCTTAATATTTCACAAAAATTTTTTCCATCAAGATGAAGTTTTAAAATTAATTCGCGCTTTGCTTCCATGTTAGTTGTCACAATACTAATTGATCGTATGTCATTTTTGTGACATTATTTTGAAAATAAATAATTTTTTAAATGAACTATTTTCTATTTACTACTAAAAAAAATCCCCTTTTATATAAATAATAATAATATGTAACATATGGGTGAAATAATTTGAATGCCAGTTTTTCAACATTGTTTCAACAAATACTTTATCATAGTATTTGATAGTTATTTTTAAAAAGGAATGACTATAGGGATATAAGATTAAGATTGCAGCGCTACCGTGTAAAAATGTGAACTAACTTAAAACACATTCGTGGGACGGCAGTGCTTGTGTTTTATGGTGTTTTGAGAGTTTTTCATTCTTTTTTCCAAGCAAACTTGTTAATTAGTTTTTATTTGTGCTAAGACAATTTACGGTTAGTGTTAAGTAGTTCATCTTCCTGCAGTTACATAGTATATATACGGTTAGATCAGTTTTAGATCGCTTATTTCAACGTGGGTGTTCATGTTTAATTTTAAAAATTTGCAGATATGTCAGAATCTTACGAATTAAGATTACGTCTTCTTGACTATCTAAAGATTCTTCAAGACTATCTTGACTAGAGACGGTCGTTAGCTAGAGCTGTTAAGTGCGTTGCTGCTAATGCTGAATGCCTGGTTCGACTCCGGGCTCAGTAAAACTTTATTCTGACCGTCTCCCCTTGGAAGGCAATGGCAAACCACCTAGGTGTAATATGCCTGGTACATCCTCTCTGGAGATGAAGTGTATACACTTCTCGCGGTTCGGAGTCCGTATTAAGCAGTAGGTCCCCTATGTGTGTGATAATACTTCAAACGCACAACACAGACATAGGAGAGTTTGCCAACGTCCGGAGAACCGGATATGGCACATGAAGAAAAAGACTATCTAAAATATTTAGAGGGATCTGAAACATCTAGATGTGTTTATGAAGGCCTCGTGTAAAATAATCATCTTCTGTAAAATGTAGGTAACACACTTTCATAAACTTTGTCACAGCTTTTCCTATTTTTAAATTTTTAATCCACATTTTTTCACATCTACCAATTCCTGAATTCCCATTTTATTTACCACGCGTGTTTTGTATTTTTCAGCTGTGGGGAATAAATGGAAACTTAATTCCAAATTTTCCTTTGCCCAAGATGAACATTGAGGCACTGAGCAATACTGAGTAGCACTCATGTTGAATTATATCTAACAAAATTTAATTTATCGCCGAAAACTTTTAAAATTACTACTACAGCATGCGCAAAACTAACAATACTACTCATTTAACTTAGTTCGCCAAATTTCCGCTAGGTGCCGTGTTGCTTATCACTACATCCCTATAGCTTGCATATAATATAAAGTCACATTCAGGTAAATTCAATAACGCCATTCCCAACAACCTGGCATGTTTTTTCTTCAAAGTTAAAACATCATCTATTACTTCTATATATTTACACGTAGTTCTAAATGTTTCTGCAGCTTCAGTTTTTCCTGTAAGAGAAACATTAAAATAATTGTAACATAAAAACAAACAAATTCTTAAGAGTTCGGACATGTAAATAATTACCTGAATATGGGCACTTAATTTCTATTAATTTAAAAGGTATTTTATTCTTAAAAACTATACCATCGGGAGAGTACCCAATCTATGGTTGTGTATTACTTACAACAAATCCTATTTCTAAAATTTCGCTGTCTGTGTTTTTTGTGCTGTATAAATTTCTCGCTGCACCTTCATACAACTTGCCATGTTTTGTGTACTTATTTTGAAAACTTTTTGGCCAAAAATATTTAAAACTCTTTTGTTCCCAGTTTTCCTTAGCATATGTACAAATTTCATAACACTTGGATCCAGTTATACGAAACTGTCTTTTAAAGCCCCACTTTTCTACATCACTGTTTATTTCTTTAGCTATTTTTTCTACATTTAAATTGTTCATAAATAGCTAATTATAAGTTGTGTTTCCTTTCTTAGTGGACTGTATGAATTTAGTATCTTCTTTAATAAATCACTCAATAAAAAATACTCCTTAAGTGTTTATAACTTTATTTTGTGCGGTCGCTAAGTCGGCCGCTCCCCACAATTCTTAGGCTAAAAACTGCCCTTACTTCTTGTAACTTAATATATTGTTACTTCTCGTAAATTCTTACTTATATTGAATTAAAAACTACCCTAAAACCACAACGATAGTAAAAGGAGTGGGGGAGAACCACCACTACAATGCCATTAAATTTGGCGGGAAACCACCACCTACAAATATTTAAAAATAATAATAATTTTTTACAATCAGCAGTTATCCGATCCTCAACATGCCGCCTGCCTTGAAAATACATTTTAAAATAAACATAAATAAAACTAATAATATGATACAATAATAATACAAAGCAATAAAGAACAAAAAAAACTATAAACACAAATAGACACAAATATTATATGATTAAAAGTCAAAACATAATGTACATATATTTACAATAAATGTTCTATCACGAGGTAAAGTTATTCTATGGGCAGAACACACAACTGATTCACTGCTCTTTTTATTATTCCGCCACGAACCCTCACTTCAACTACCCGCACAACACCGTCGCTGCCGGGATAAACATTTGTGACGCGGCCTAAACGCCATTCTTGGGTATGAGCTGTTTCATCCTTAATTAATACCATAGAACCTATTGATAGCAGCTGTGTGGAATGTTCTTTCCATTTTGTTCTCGATTGTAGTTCAGCGATATATTCCTTTTTCCACCTTTTCCAATAATGCTGTACCATTGCTTGTACCAGGTGTGTAAGTATGAAACCGGAATTTGCCTATAGGTGGTGCTAGATGTCGATGCAGTTACCGACACATCACGTCAGCGGTGTCTTGTTATTGTTTTGATATCCGACAAAGATTTCCAACTCACAATAACACGAGTTTCATTCAGTAGCATTAGTTTATTAGAGATAAACATGTCGAGTTTTGTGCCAACAAATTACGATTTGCGGACAGCACTACTTTTCTGTTTTCATCTGAAGAAAACCGCAGCCGAATCGCATCGAATGCTTGTGGAGGCGTTCGGTGAGCATGCTCTCGGTAAAACACAGTGTTTCGAGTGGTTCAAACGGTTCAAAAGTGGCGATTTTGACGTGAGGAACGAAGAACGTGGAAGACTACCGAAAAAGTTTGAAGACACTGACCTGCAAGCCTTGTTGGACGAAGACGACGCTCAAACACAACAACAACTGGCGGATCAGTTAAAGGTGACCCGAGAAGCCATCTCCCTTCGGTTGAAAGCCATGGGAAAGATACAAAAGGTGGGGAAATGAGTTCCACATGAACTCAACGAAAGACAGCAGGAAAACCGCCAAACATCATGCGAAATGCTGCTCGCCAGGTTCAAAAGAAAGTCATTTTTACATCGAATTGTGACTGGCGATGAAAAGTGGATATATTTCGAAAATCCTGAGCGCAAAAAGTCATGGGTTACTCCGGGTGAACCATCAACATCGACGACAAGACCAAACCGCTACGGCCAAAAGACAATGCTGTGTGTTTGGTGGGATCAGAAGGGCGTAATCTACTACGAGCTGCTGAAACCTGGGGAAACTGTCAATACTCAACGCTACCGACAACAAATGACCGATTTGGATCGAGTTTTGCGTGAAAAACGACCAGAATACCAACAAAGACAACACAAGGTGATTTTGCTGCATGACTATGCACCAGCACACAAAGCAAAACAGGTCCAGGAAACGATAGAGTCGTTCCGTTGGGAGATTCTTCAGCACGCGCCCTACTCACCGGACCTTGCCCCATCCGATTACTACTTGTTAGCATCGATTGGACACGCACTTGCTGAGCAGCGCTTTACTTCTTACGAAGATGTACAAAAATGGCTCGATGACTGGTTTGCCTCAAAAAAGCAACAGTTCTTTGGACGCGGAATCCACAAATTGCCAGAAAGATGGGAAAAATGTATAGATAGCGACGGACAATACTTTGAATAAGTTACTTTGTATCATATCATTACAATAAACGTGTATTTTCTGTACAAAAATTCCGGTTTCATACTTACACACCTGGTACTTGTTGGTACTTATCTAATCGGTTTTCCGCTACCATAGTAACGTCAACTTCCGGAATGGCGGTAATCGTGCGCCCAATTAAAAAGTGGCTAGGTGTTAACGCTGTCAAATCGTTAGGATCGGAAGACAAAGGACATAAGGGTCGGGAATTAAGTATACCTTCAATTTGAATTAACACTGTGTTAAATTGTTCAAAGGTCATCGAATGGTTTCCGATGATTCTCTTTAAATGGTATTTCGTACTTTTTATACCCGCTTCCCATAAACCGCCAAAATGAGGAGATCGTGCAGGTATAAAGTGCCAATTAACTCCTTCTATAGATAAATCATTTTTTATGTTTTCCGATTCCGTTTTGAGGAAATTAAAAACTTTATTGATTTTATTGTTGGCTCCAATAAAATTTAGACCATTATCCGAATAGATTTAGACGGTTTACCTCGCCTATTTGTAAACCGTTTTAATGACGCCAAGAAGACTTTGGTGGACAGCTCCGAAACAAGTTCTAAATGTACCGCCTTGGTACACATGCATATAAATAAACATATGTAACATTTTATCATTTTAGCGTCCCTGGTTTTACGATCTTTCAATAAAAAAGGCCCTCCATAATCAACTCCGACATTAATGAACGGAAAAGTATTTGAAACTCTGACATTCGGTAAATTTCCCATAATATATTGAAATGTAAGAGGTTTTGCTTTTGTGCAATCGACGCAATTTCTTATAACGCTCTTACATGAATTGCGCCCCGAAATCGGCCAGTACCGTTCTCTTATTGAAGACAATAGGAGTTGAGCCCCACAATGCAATAATCGCATGTGCTCCCATTCTAAAATTAATTTTGTTAGTTTGTTACCTTTCGGTAGAAGTATGGGATATTTTTTATCGAAGGCAAATTTGGAATTTGAAAGTCTTCCGCCAACACGTATCAAATCATCGTGAATAAAGGGATTAAGATTCAAAATTTTACTTGTTTTATTGATCTCCCGTTTCAAAACTAAATCTTTGTATTCCCGCGGAAAGCATTCATTTTGGATCATTTTTTGAAATTTACGTTGATTTTCGGTGATTAATATTTGACGATACATTTTTGAAATATCTGCGGTCATTACATATTTGAAATGTCTAAATCTTATTAAAATTGTAAATATGTCACTTTGCAGAGACGGGCCGTTAAATTGAACATCGTTTAATGATAGACCGGTGTCTGTTTTTGCGGATGCATCGAATACTACACGACATTTAGTTGTGATGCTAGAATTTTTGATAACTGCATGATGGGGTAGATAGTACCCATCATCCCTTTGCTGTTCGATATCATTTACTTCCCGCATATGGTTCTCGTCTTTGTAATTATTCATAAAAATTACATATTCCTTTTTTAGATCAGCGTTTGTTCTGAATTTTCTTTCTAATGAATAAAAACGTTTAAGTGCCATTTCACGCGAGTTCCCTAAATTTTGTAACGATTCCTTGAATGGGATACTAACTACAAATCTACCTGTTTTATTACGTTGGGTAGTTTCAGCAAAGTACCTTTCACAATATTTTTCCGTTTGCGACATAATCATATTTTTATTTTTACTAATAACTTCTTCTACTTCCCAGAATTTTAATATTTTATCATCAATAGAATCCGAAAAGGTGTTTAAGTAGCTCATTGTTGTATTACGATTTTTGACCTGCCCACCCAAGTTACCTGCTATTAACCAACCTAATTTTGTCTCTTGCAAAATCGGTAAATTTTTTCCCATTTGTATTTGACCGTAGCACCCAATTGACCAAAATACTTGAGAACCTAGTAAAATGTCTATTTCACTGGAAATATTAAAGGTTGGGTCCGCCAACCGTACATTTTTTGGAATGGTCAACTGTGATCTATTAAAGGATACCATGGGTAATCTTTTTGTAATTTTTGGTAAAACTAGGCAATCAATATTCATGCCAAAGTCACTGAAATAAGACATGAACGTAATATTTACTTGCCTACTAATATTTGTTAATGATTGACCCACACCTTTAACAACATGATTCACCGTTGATTGTTCTAATGACAATTTTTTGCATATTTCTTCCCTAATAAAATGGCTTTGCGAACCACTGTCCAACAAAGCGCGACAGGTTATTATTTTATTATTTTTGTCTTTAATTCTAATTATTGCTGTCGCGAGTAAAACTTGTGACGCCACTGGTAACTCGCTATAATTACTGACCGATGACGTACCAATTGAAGTTGCATCTTCATTTATTGCAGAGCTTACCGGTGTAAATGCTGCTGCTTTGCTATTTAAATTATTAATATGCAATAGAGTGTTATGCGGCTTGTCGCATTTAAAGCACTTTTTTGTTGCCTTACATTTCCACGAAAAATGATTATTTCTGAAGCAGATCATACATAACTTATGCCTTTTAACGGAGGCAATGCGCTCCTCGCATGTTAATTTTAAGAACTCTTCGCATTTGAAGATCGTATGGTCATTTCCACAATAAAAGCATTGCAATTTATTTATATTATTATTACTATTCGTGAGAAAACTGTTACTAATCGTTTTTTTATTTAAATGATGTTTTTGTTTTTCCGATTTATTATTTTCGATTTTTTCCAATACTTCACATTTTTCCTTTACAAAGGTTGTCATGTCTGTCATTTCTGGTAATTCACCTTTATTTTTATGTGATTCCCAATCGCGCCTAGTAATCGGATCAAACTTGCTAGTTAGAATAAAAATTATTAATCTGTCCCAACTATCAACCTTTTCCCCTAGTGTTTTTAAAGAACGCAAATGGTTATTGAACGTGTCATATAGTTTTCTCAATTCCGTAAAAGATTCCTTTAATAAATTAGGACACTCAAAAATAGCTTTAATGTGGTTATGAATAATTAAGGATTTATTTTCATACCTTTCTTTGAGTATTTGGTACGCGTTCTCATAATTATCTGCCGAGAGTTCAATAGATTTAATTATTTCCGCGGCCTCCCCTTTAAGTGACGAACGTAAATATAAAAATTTTTGAATTTTGTGAATTTCTTTGTTTGAATCTATTAAGGCATTAAAACTTTCTTTGAACCCTAACCAATTACAGTACTGTCCATCAAAGCTTTCTATTTGTATTGTTGGAAGCTTAACAGCATTCCTAGAAACACTATCATTTTCTGACCTGACGCTAGAAACTTTGTTAGGACCAGCATCTGAAATATTTTCATATCCTGATTTTTTAATTAATACGTTTATTTCTGAGATTATTTCGAAATAAAGATTTTCGAAATATTCGCGTTCTTGCTCATCGTTTTCAGATGGCCCGAGTTTCTCGATTTCCTGTTGAATTTTATTAAATTCCTCCCAAAACGGTTTGATTTTATCTCTGCGTTCTATTAATTGAAAAATTATACTTTCAGATACTTCGTCTGCTTTAATACTACTATAATGATTTTTTAAACGAGTTAATTGACCCTTTAAAACTGCACGTTTTTTAACTAAATTTTCCATTTTTTTTGTTTTAATTAAATTATGATACCACAAAATATAAATATAAAAATAAACTTAAATATTCAAATTGAAGGTACAAATAATAAGGTGTAAAAGGTCTTACTAATCAGATGTTGGAGTAGGAACCACTGGAATCAATGGATACTTCTTTCCGTTCCCGCCTGCCTTGATCAGCAATAACCACGTGTTTTCTTACTTCAATTTTGATTTTTTCTCTAATCCAATCCGGTTCCTTAGGACCAATGTTTCCTTTCTTAGTGGACTGTATGAATTTAGTATCTTCTTTAATAAATCACTCAATAAAAAATACTCCTTAAGTGTTTATAACTTTATTTTGTGCGGTCGCTAAGTCGGCCGCTCCCCACAATTCTTAGGCTAAAAACTGCCCTTACTTCTTGTAACTTAATATATTGTTACTTCTCGTAAATTCTTACTTATATTGAATTAAAAACTACCCTAAAACCACAACGATAGTAAAAGGAGTGGGGGAGAACCACTACTACAATGCCATTAAATTTGGCGGGAAACCACCACCTACAAATATTTAAAAATAATAATAATTTTTTACAATCAGCAGTTATCCGATCCTGAACAAGTTGTTTTACAACATTTATGTGCAAAAAAGGGAGGTGGCAACTGATCAAATTGATTTGGTTTTGAACAATTTTCAATTGAAATTCTGCAATCCTGTCGCTGATTAATATCGTCATCTACAAGTGGTTGTATCACAAGCCTATTATTTATGCGTCCATTTCTAAATAATCCCATGTAAGAAATGACGACGGGCCCAGCATAGGCTCAAAGTTGCGCCAACACTTCGTAACCTTGGACCAAGAATGCAAACCAGCATTGGCCCAGCCCTGGTTTGACTCTGGGATGATAACTAGGGGCCAGGATTGGCATACAGTATGGGGCCAGGATTGGCATACAATATTGGGCCAAGACTGGTAATAAGGATTGGCCCAATACTGAAACCTAGCTTGGGCCAAAACTGGTAATAAGGATTGACCCAATACTGAAACCTGGCTTGAGCCAAGACTGAATAAAATTTTGGAATAAAATAAAATTGTTTAAATTAAATTAAAATTATTGCATAGTATAACCCCAGTCTTGATAGCTAAAGTTGATAAGTTGTAAAAATTTATTTAATAAGGATAAACGATAGCTGATAATTTAAATAAATAACGTAATTTAAGAAATAATTAAGTAAATCAACAAGTAAATAGTATTATTAAATAGTATTTTATTATATTAAAATTATATTTATAATGAAGATTTAAATACACTTTTTTTACACATTGAAAATCTTTGTAAATAAATAATACAGTAACGCTCATGCAAAATTAAAATAATTTTATAATGTAACTGGGTAGTAAAAATAATGTGAAATTAATTTAAAACCATTTATGCAAAATTACAAATTCACTTTTAAAAAATTATTACATGTCATTATGTGACATCTGGAAATTCAGCATAAAAATTAAAAAAATAGTACCTGCTGGTTGTTGTCTAGCGTCTGCAACCCTTTACAGTAAATAATTTATACACACATAATATATTGAACTTATAAATTTACATCCTACAAATATTTTTAGAGTTACAATAATATGTGATCGTTTTACATGGGCATGTAAAAATACAATAAAATCTAAACTATAACAAGTTAATAAAACCAAAAATTTTTTAATTACATAGTTGTTATATTGTATAGTTGATTGAAACAATGTCGTGATTTAGTATTTATAAACAAAAATTTGAACGATGTAGTTTAAACCGGGTGACCGGTTGAACATTGAACATACGAAATTAGCATAGAAAATTGATTTTTTTTAAATTCCTGCTTCCCCGTGTAACGAATAAGAATAAAAAAATATCAAATTAAAGAGATTTTTTTCCGCTTTTAAAGATATCCAACACTTGATATTTTGTTGTTTAATTATTGTTAAAAACTTGATAGCAAAATTAAGAAATAGCTCGTTTTAAAAAAATATTAGCAGGCTTGATCGTCAGATTACGCTTTATTTACTTGCCGCATTGCTAATGTCTTCGTTTGAAAACCAAAAAATATTACGAACAAGTTACTTTGACAGATTAAAATTGATGTAATGCGACGACCAAGCCTGCTAATATTTTCTAAAATCAAGCTATATTTCTTAATTTTACTATCGATTTTTTATTAATAATATCAAATGTTATGGCACGGAAAAAATATTTTTAATAGCGCCGCAGGAGAAAATTTTTCAAACTTTCAAGGTCATGCGCTCAATAGAAAGTTAAAAAATTACAATAAAAAATAATTTCTCCGAAAATAGAGTTTTGTCAGACATTTTAACGTTAACAACAATAATAATAAACACTAAAACACTAAATAACCATTAAAAATTAAGCCATAGAAATTATTATTATTTTAATATAATTATAATTGTAAAATCATTGCGTTTTTTTGTTATTCCAAAAGTATATATAACCTCTTCTACATTAATATAGGCATATTCCTGTGAACTGCTAATAAAGCTAAACCGCTTAACCTCTTTTTTTTATTTTTCCTAAAATAATATATACATTCGGAAACATCAATATTAAAATGATTAAGAGCTTCCATTGAATATTTTGGAAGCTGCTCCTTCATGGTTTTTTCATTTCTGATGCAAAATCAGCCATTAGCCTTCAAATATTGTATCATTAGTGTTTTGAAAATTATTTATATAGAAATCTATACATGGTTTGAAGTTATTGTAAAATTACGAATTAATAATTTGGGGGGGGGGGGGCACCCCCCCTCTGGCTACGCCACTGGATTGCTGTAATAATACGCTCAAAAATTGGTGCTACAAAATATTGAAGTATAGTGTCTGTTTAATAGTGTATTTATATCGTTGACCCTCCCTTTAACAAAAAAATTTGATTTTAAATAAAATTCAGTTCATTTATGCATTTTTACAATATTTTTAGCTGTTTCCTATGGTTTTCATTAATAACAATATTTTTTTTTTAATTCTTTGTCACTTAAGTTTATTACCTGTACTAAAACCAGAATACAGGTAATTTTTAGATAATTAAGGGTGTACTTTAAAATTATCACAATGAAGGGGTTAACTGTATTATGTACAGACAGTCTGATGACTGCCTTTAAATTAAAAAATGCAAGTATGGCTATTTTATTCTATTTTAATAGTTTAAAATATTCTATTTTAATAGCTTGTAATATCTTAAGCCAAAACGTGCTGAAATGTTAAATTAACATCCACCTTTATTGTGGTGTCCACAATGTCCATCTGTTCCATTTTACAAGAAAATAAACTAAGTATTTATTTATTGTATTACCTGTCTATAAATAATTTAATTAAATTTAAGTATACATTACCGCGATTTAAAAATTTTATTATTGCATTACAATATTATATTTTAATTTAACGTAAAATCTAAAAAGTAACGAAGAAAGGCTACTTCTGTAGAATATCTATTAAGAATTTTAGGAACGATTTTAGGATATACCACCAGACAAAGGATCTTTCTGAAATCTGAACAACATGTTCACGTGATACATTTCACCCTTAAAAACTGGTTTGGTAGATCTACTTGTCGTGTAGATTTTGAACACTTTTGTACTAATTTAAAAATAAACAAGTAATTGGGAGACTTTTTCTAATTGGTTTTCTAATTAAGGTATAAATGAACTTGAGTTTAAAATTGCATTGATATTTTGTTTTCAGCTCGGTGGAAATTTTTATATAATAAATTGAATTTTTAATAGTATTTATTTTATTATTTATTCTTTGTTAACTAATTTATACATGTAACAACGTTAATACATATTGACAATTATTTATGTGAAATAATATACATTTTCGCTGTACACACTCAATGTTAAACATTATTTTATCTTGTTTCCAAGAAATTATTTCCATCACACCAACATCAATGGATGAAGTCGGAAAATCAAAAACTTCTCTTCTTTCATTTTCTATAATACCATACACATATAAATTATTGATATTTTCACGAATTGCGCAATTCTTCTTAACATTTAATATACTAAAAATTATAAATATTTTACCGTTGCGCAATTGTATATTATTTGGATGATTACAAAAAAGTTTTACCCCACGTAATTCTACTTCTTGAACTTTAGAATACCGTTTTTGATTGTGTAAAAATAAATTTATAAATGGTTCGTACTTGCATTTGCATAGGGCACTTTTTTTTTTATTTTTTCATAATCACCAGATTCTAACTCATACAATCGATTTGCTATTTGTGTAAGTGGTTTGTTTGGTGATTTCACTAAATGTTTAAATAAACTTATGTAATTTTCTCCCCAAAATGCCGATACTTCACTCAAAGGAACTTGAAAATGACGAACATCGTCTGCTATGTGTATTAAGTTATGCATGTTCAATACTTGTGAATCTTCACCATATTCTGAAGGTTTTAATTTAAAAAAGTCTCTCAGTTGATCTTGAGCATAATCTGCATACCTTACTGCATTAGAATCGTCATTTAAAATTCTACATGCTTCATACAGTAATAAAAAGTGTCGGTATTTATTCCTTGATAAAACATCTTTAAAAGCAAGCGGCCCAATACACAATAAAAAAAAACGAAATTGCGTGGCTTTCCATCTTGACACTTGATTAATTTCATATAATTTTCTTTGAAATTCATCAGGAATATCTGATGATATTGATTCCATTATATTTTTTAAAATTTTAACTTGATTACTTTTCAACCGACTTGTATGTTTTTTCACTATAAGCAACTTTTCTAATAGATTCTTCATCACACCGAGATACAGTGGATGCATAGAATCTAGAGCTACGTCATTTACAGGATCAAAATGTTTTAATTCACATTGCGCGGACTTGACGTTCTGTAGATGATGCTCTGATTGTTTTTTGTCAATAAATGAATCTTTTGTCCGGAGATCACAATCGATTTGTGGATACACACGCTTTCGGTTTGTGGTAATACTTTCAGTAGTACATCTTTCGCAAGCAAAATAACCACCTGGACACTTGCAACATTTAATAAAAGCTCTTGCAGGCGCATCTGCAACCACACACAAAATTTTAAATGCATAATTTACATCATTTAAAATTATTCCTTTCATTATATATTTATTAGCTTCTTCTATCAAGTCTTTTAAATAATCTTCAGCTGAATAAGGTTTTGAATCATCATAGTATAATGCAACGACAACTGGTTTACTTTCATAATTTTGATGATGAACTTTTAAAACAATAGGCCATACTTGTATTACCGAATTATTATATATGGAAATTCCGTCAATATGCAGCTGAACTGTTATAGTTTTTTCGGTATAAATATCTGTAGATATTATTTTTTGGAGACCATTTTTTATCCCAATATATCAGTAATGGCCAGTTGTGTCTCGCTTGCTGAGCACCGTTTGCATCGGTCGACAATGTTTTGTTCCTAATAATTGTTGAGCAGTTTTGGGTAAATCTTCGTTTCCTTCTTCCCTTAGTACTGTTAACAATTGCGTAACTACATTTAATGTTAATATATTAATATTATCTAAAGTCTAACGACGGAGTTTTTCGCTCAATTTCGCTTTAGGTATAATGTCTTCTATAATTTCATCATATTGCTGAAGCGATGAATTATTTGAAGAATTAACTAGAATTTCTTCATTATTTTCATCGTTTTCTTAAATTGATGAATTAATTGAATATTGATCACTAATATCGTCTATTATACTGTCAATAGAATCATTACGCACTTTTAAACCACGTAATCCTGTATCACTCGAATTAATGTTCTCACTCACACCATTGTTAGAATCTTGATCAATTAAAACTTCGTGCTGGATTTCTGAATTATTTTGTTTATATGAAATTTCATTCTTTTTCTCAACGTACGGCATTTTTTAACTCGATAATAAGAAGTAGATATCGCCAAAAATTCACCGAAAATAGTTTTATGCACACATCAAAGAACTAATAATACAAATGAGATGTATATTGAGTATTATATGATTATAGGGTTACTGTCAGACAACGATCATCATGAATTTCACAATTTCAACTGCACTATAAGAAAGAGCACAATTTTCTGAGTATAATGCAACAAAAATTTGTGCGGATCATGCATTTGTTTTCGAAAAAACGGCATTTTAAAGTTATATAAAAGCAGGTAGTTGTAACCCGATACACCCTGTTGCAACTAGTCGCGTCGCGGTAAACTTGCACGTCGAGTCTCTGCTCTTCATTTTGTTGACGGTACGAGTGCTTTGATATACTCTTAGTGATGTAGTTATTCGATGTCGATACCCGGACGAGTTCTATGGCTTCGAGTTCCACCCTTGGCGAGTTCTGTCATTTTTCAGGGATATTTTTAAATTTTTTTGCGTAAGGTGAAAAAATAAAACAGGCCCGGAGGGCGCCGAAGGCGTCCGGAGGGTCTGTTTTGTTTTTTTGCCTTACACAAAATCGGCTAATCATGCAGCCGTGTTAAAAGGTGTATCTAAAATACATGTAAATTTAAATTTTTCAAATTCAATTTTTTCGAGAACTAATGCATGTTCCGCAAAATTTTTTGTTCTAATATGCTTAGAAAAGTGTCCTCTTTCCTATAGTGCAGTTGAAATTGTGAAATTCGTGATGATCGTTGTCTGACAGTTCCCGATTATAGTATATTGCTGTGGATTCTCCGTGCGAATTGTACACTCTCTTGATTACCTCGGATTAACCCTGGAGTGCGGGAGCAATTGATAATTTTGTAGGGGTCAAAGGGTTCTTGCGTTCTCAAAATTTTCTCCAATGCAAAAAAATTAAATACTCCAAAATAATTCTTCTAAAATCAACCATCCAACTTTAAATTATATCCAATGTAAAATTTTATTCGAAGGGAACGAATTTTGTAGTTTTAACCTTAATCAAATCGCCTTGTTATCTTTCACACATTCGGTCTTGCAAATGTAATTTTAATTTTTAAACTTTACAGTCCAAATCCAAATAATTCAAATTCAATTTATAATTTCACCAGCTTTTTTCAATTAAACCAAATCAATCAAATCTACCACCGTTCGGTAGCAACGTATCAAAATTATCCAAATATCAAATTAATCCAAAAAGGGCGCAATTAATGCATTCGCATATAATCACTTTATTTAAATCAAAATCAAAAATTATTACTCACAATTTCAAGAAATATCAAAAAACTCAACGTATCAAAAATCAAATTCAGCGGGCCTATAAAATCACGCACCCGCTGTCGGCCATGGTTGGCACAAGAAGCCTCTCTCTCGTTCTTTTTCTCCCCACTCTGTACTTTTCCAATTTAAACGTTTAAATATCAAATTAACAAATTTTTACAATTTAGCACAGGGTGGGTCGAAATATTTTGTTTCACGACAATATAAAGATGTTTATAAACAATTATGTACATCTAAGCCGTATGAGTTTACCAAAATTGCAAAATTTGTAAAATTTTGCCCATCTGGGGGTGGTTTACCATTCCCAGAACTTTAATTACTTTTATTTCATTTTGAACTCATAACCTTGTATATTAGCACCCAAATGCGGGCGTAATATGGCTTTTTTAGCCCGAGGGCTTATAAAGTTGCTAAGCAAGGATGACAATATTAATACAAACAAACAAACAATTAGTCAGAACTGTCATACTTTAATCAACAAATACGTAACATGGTGCCTTTAACATGAATTGTTGAATGTCATCTCGTTGCAGTACCAGTGATTTTTTGGTTTCATCACCCACAGAATTATTTTTCATAAACTCCGTATGCAAGAGAAACTTCGATATATCCACGCTTTCCTTAACCTTCACTATCTTCTTGAGCTTCGAGTAGATACACCAAAGAGATGACGGTTTATAAAGCTTTGACTAAACAAAAAGAAAAATTGTTAATTAATACATTTTTTATTAGGTGGTTGAACATTTTCTTACCATTTCAAATAAGTACACCATAATGAGTTTTTCATCGCAATGCGTGACATTTTTTACACACCTCCACTCACAAAACTTCTCATACTCCTTCTCATACAAATTCTTTAATTTAATTGTAATTAATTTACTCTGAGCGACCTCAAATTTTTCAAGAATTTCTTTTGAATAGTCAGTTTTATCCATTTTGAATCAAAAAATTAATTTCTTAACAATAAAACAAAAGAGCATTATAGAAATATCAACAATCTACATAGGAACCATGGCACACTAAAAATTCATAGCACAAACAAGACGACTACATAATTATTTTTTCCAAAATACTTATTCCTTAAATTTTGACAATTTAAGTACCAAGTACCAAAATGAAATAAAACGTTGTATGTACCACGTGCGCAATCAGATTATAACCCTCAGGCAATTTAAAGCCCTCCGCTAACGCGTCGGGCTTAAAATTTCCCTCAGGGCTATAATCGATTGATTGCGCCCTTAATACATAAATAACTATTGTCAATTCCGACACTTGCGATTGTTTTCGTTGAAATTCAGAACCATTTTTGAATAAAAGGTTGTAATGTTCCTCAATCTTTTATATTCGATATCCTAATCTTAAACCGGATGAACTTGCCGTCTTGCCCTCTGTAGACATGTATCGTAAATATATTGCGTAAAGATAATAATTTATGGTTTTGAGGGTTAACACGTAATAATTAGGAAAAAGTGTAAACTTTTACTTATTACGAAATAAAAAAAATTTTTACCTTAAAAACTTAAAGGAATTTACAATAGAAAAATAATTTATAATTATATAATAAAAATAATGCAAAGAAGAAATCAATTAGTGTTCTATGCCCAGTTCTATGAACTTTAGTGCTCATTTTATATAGGTAAATTTTTGAGTGCATAAACTAGACGTAATACAAAAGCGTTCTATGAAAGAAAAAATTGAAAATTGTAGCAAAACGGATTTAGAATTACCTCTTGATTTATTGAAGTTTGTCGATAGACCGGCACATTTGCAAAATGAAGTAGAGAAGTAGAGGTTGCTAGAACCACATCTAAGCATAATAAAGTAAATATTTTGTGTATATTATATAAAGGAATGCCTATTCTTTCCAAATCAAGTACAAAATTGGAAAAATGTATGGCGCATCGAAAAGAAGTAAAAACCTCCAAGTATTTTTATTTTCTGTCACTTTTCTAATAGTTACTTTTTGTATGTATGACAAAGATAACCAAATTTAATGCATTAGATCTTATTGCATTAAACGATTTAGCCATACTTGAGTTAAAATCAATTTGACTATAATACCTAACAAGAATAATAATATATAATTTTAATTTATGCATTTCATATAATTATTTTTCTTTTTAATAATTATTTATTTATAAAACCAAACTCTGAAGATTAATCAGGGCTGACCCAGGCATGGGTCAACATCAAACTGCCAAGGCTCGGTTGTCCACGACTGACTCAAGCTTAGGCCAACATCAAATATACGAGGCTTGGTTGCCCAGGGCTGACCCAAGCTTAGGCCAACATTGAGAAAGCCGATGCTTGGTTGTCCAGGTCTGGCCCAAGTATGGACCAACCCCGAATAGCTTTAGCTTGATAATCATCTTTCTTTCCCTCCCTGGGCTTAGAATTGATAAAATGTTACTTTTTCCTATTTTGCTTTCTCTGTTGAATTCTGAGGTAAAAAGTAGCACTTTAATGCCCTAAGACAAGGACCGAAGTTGTTACTTTATTCTAAAAGGATCTAAGTGATATTATCTCGATAGCGAATACTTTTTAATACAGCCAAGCGCTATATAGCGGTATATATACTGTTTTTCGCACTTTTAAAACAAATTTGCACCTAAAATCAATTTTCTAAGAAACTTGAAATCTTCGAAATTTTCTTTGCTGGAATGTTGTTAGATTCACATTTATTTTACAATTAAAAAATGCAGGCGATTTTCATGCATCGTTGAATTGGAACATACTTTTATATACAAAGGTTTGTAAGATAATGTTTGTCACGTAATTACTTGATGGGACCTATTACAAGCATCGAGGTCTGGTGAGCATAAGCTTGGTTACTCAGGGCTGCCCCAGGTATGGCCCAATATTGAACTGCCGAGGCTCGATTGCCCAAGACTGGTACAAGCCTGGCCCCGTCGTTCAAGTCTGGCAGCTCCTATATTGGATATATCAATTCTAATTTGTGTATTGTAAACAATAGTGTATGTATTACCTGTGTTTAGCTAGTGACCTAGCTTGACCTTGACCTTTATTTATACATCTTGAACTACGCGTGACCCCAAGATACCGAAACAAATTCGAAAACGATAAACAAAGTGATTGATTTATTATGTATACACCTCTTGCAAAACTAAGTAATATTAATAAATTTAATAACGATATTATAATTAGTAGTAGCAGTAGCTTATTATACTATAATGCTCATACTACTGTTGGTAATTAATTTTTGTAATAATGTAATTTAGTAAATAATTCTTTTTTTTATACAAATACAGAGCTGTTTCTGTCAAGAACAGCAATTTTCCACCATCTTTGTCAATTTGATGGTTTATGTAGTTCTTTATCTTGGTTTGTTTTTTCAGAATCTGGTTATCTGGTATGTTTTTATATCTTTTGCACTTTATGGATTTGCCTTTTTTAGGAACGTTTATATATTGTAATCTCTCTTATGGAGAGATCACTATTTTGATTTTCTATAGTTGATTTGTATATTCTTTAGAAATTAGAAATACTTTTCACTTCCCCTGGAAGATATAATTTGGAAGTAGAAGTAGGGGCGTTCCGAAGGCTTGTGAATTGTGGGAGGGGCGAATAAATTAGAAAATATCCATGGCAAATACCGATTGCGTAAAAAACGGCCGTACCTGCACCGTAATCCGGGGGGGGGGGGGGTTAGCAACTCCTTTTCACCATGCGCCGCCCGTGTAAATTTTTTAAATTGTCAAGGTCAAGCGCTCTAATGAAAAGTTATGAAATCGCGATACGAAATCATTTTTCCCTCGATAGTTGCGTCGATAAAGGAGAGGATCTTGCAATTTATAATGCAGAATATACTCGGTAATTCATTTCTGCTGTGGCGAACCTCGGGTTATCCTACATTTATTCGGAGCTCGAGTTGATAGAAAAATTTATAATATATTGAAATACCCCCTGCATTTCATTTTTTAAATTCTTTTTCAAATTCTTCATTAAATATTTCTTTAATTTTGATTTGGTTTGTAATAAAATTTTCAAATGGGCACGTTAAAATTTATTCGATACCGGTATCGCAGTCCGGCTTATCACCAACCATTTGTTGTTCCTTGAACATATTTTTAATTTAAATTATACAATTTTTACCGTTAACTAAATTTTCCAATTGCAAATTCCATCCAATTTCACCTTTATCAATCCTTTCTTAAGTAATTTGCTTCTGTTTAAATTTTATTCTCAAAACCACTAAAAAATCTTCCAAAACCAATTTAATTCAATATAATAACTTCAATAAAACATCCTATCTTCAAAAACTTTTACTTGTATTCCAAAATTTATAAACTTATCAAAAACTACTCGGACATAAAAATTACACGTCCATCATGTCGACCATTTTTGGCAAAAGGCCTTGATAAAACTTCACTTCTACCAACTTTAATTTTCAAAGTTTTACCTCCCAAAATTCAAATTCAAATATTTCATAAACTTAACATCAAAATTAATGGCAAATTAACAGGGTAGGTAAAACTTTGGTTCGGAAAATGACAATATATGAATAAATGAATAAATAAAATAATTATAATTTGAAATGTGTTCTAACTAATGTAAAATACTGATCTACAGATTTATTTATTTAAATAAACCAGAGTACACAATTATAAATTACATTACATTTTCATTTCCTTAGATTTGTTTTATTTTTTATGGCATCTAAAATATACGGAGGATCTACACAACGTTTTCCTTTACCGATGTTATCTCTTACTATTTCTGGTGCAATGCATTCTGTGTAAAATTGAATTAATTTTGGTAGCATGTTTTCGTTCCAAAATTTTTTATTTCTTTGAATTTCTTCAATGAAAATTTCAATTTGATCATTTATATATAAAACAAAATAACACTTTGACCATCCATCGTGTAATATTTAATTGACCTTGTATCTGAAATATTTAAAAAAGTATTTTCATAATATTATGCTTAGCAAAAGTTATTAGACATTTAACCCAGTTAGTTAAGGACAAATACCGATAGATGGCGTAGGACCAATAGCTGTCGTGTTTACGACTACAGTGGTGTGCAAATTGATGTTTAAATATACTTCGTTATGTACCTGTATGTACTTATGCAACTAAAAAATACTTAAGAATAAAATTGTATCTCTACAATAGCCTTCCGGATAACAGAAAATTAAGTAGGTTATTATTATTATCAAAATATATTAATTCTTAACTTGTGATAACTTGATATATTATTATTATTAACATACAAATTATTTTTTGTTACAATTTTTAGAATTTGCTGTGAATAAACGAGTAAGAATTTCTTTTTAAAACGATAGTAAGAGATTTTTAATAGGAAAAATATTAATTACATATTGGTTGCTAACATCCAACATGGTCATAAACTTGCTAAAGTGCGTTATCTTCATCTCGGATGAAACATTAAAATAGGTACTTGTGTAAATTTATGAATAAATTTCATACATTTCAAGTTTAACAACGTCCAATATATTTTTTAGTAAATAACAATTCTTAATTATCAATAAATAATTTTATTTATAGCAAATATACATAATATTTAAGAGAACTAAAAAACACGTTAAAATAACTGAATTTTAACAGTAAAGTAAAGACACACAATACTTAGAAAATTATTATTAAAAAAAAAAACAAAAAAATTACCACTTGACAAGTTACGATTAAAAATATTTAAAAAAAATTACGTTAAAATGGAAATACCAATTTTATTTGGCCTAAGAACTAAACACGATTAAAAACCCAGTACGGATAACGTATCATGTTAAAATTTGGACATAATATTATGTGAAGTTATTTCGATAGAAGACAATAATTAGAGATAAAAAGCATTTATAGTTAATGAAGAAATAAATAAATAGAACAGGGCTGCGGTAACTCTAATTGCGTACTCGATTATTAATCGTGGTTAGTTCTTAGGACTAATAAAATTGATATTTACCACCAAAAGGACAAATTTAATTGTTAGGAAAAATAAATAATTAAAGAATTCCTAATGTAAGATAAGACCCTATTTCATAGTTATTGCCAATCTTCAGCCGCATGCAACGATTAAAATGAAAAAATATAACAAGTAAAAATATTTAAGCTAAATCAAAAAAATATAATGTACAAAAATTACTAAAAAGCACATTCTCCTATATAGATTTCTAAAAATGTTTAAAAAAAGAAATCAATCATCATCATCAAAATCAAAATTCCTCACTTATACCCGAAGGTGTTGAGGTGGTTCATTTCATACTCATATAGATTTGTTCACAAACCTTCGCCATTCTGTTCTAATTAAAGCTACCTTTTCTGCTTCTTTCCACGTTTTTCCTCTTTCTATTAATAACTGTTCTATGTTGTCATTCCATTTTTTTGTTGGTCTACCTCTTTTTCTTCTCCGATTAGTCTTTGTTTGCAACACCCTTCTTACCGGTACATCTTCCGGGGGAACTGTCAGAAAAACCTCATCACGAATTTCAAAATTTCAACTACACTATAGGAAAGAGGACACTTTTCTGAGCATACTAGAACAAAAATTTTGTTGGATTACAAATTAGTTCTCGAAAAAATCGAATTTGAAAAATTTAAATTTACATGTATTTTAGATACACCTTTTAACGCGGCTGCATGATTAGCGATTTTTGTGTAAGGCAAAAAATAATAATTTTAATTTAAAATATCCCTGAAAAATGACAGAACTCGCCAAGGGTGGAACTCAAATCCATAGAACTCGTCCGGGTGTCGATCGCAAATGACAACAACATTAAGAGTATATTAAAGCACTCGTACCGTCAACAAAATGAAGAATAGGAACGGAACGTGCGAGTTGACCGTGGCTCGACACGTTGCAACGGGGTGTATCGGGCTACAACTACCTACTTTAAATAACTTTAAAATGCCGTTTTTTCGAAAACTAATGAATAATCCAAAAAATTTTTTGTTGCATTATACACAGAAAATTGTCCTCTTTCCTATAGTGCAGTTGAAATTTTGAAATTCGTGATGAGGAAATTCTGACAGTAACCGATTTATATTCCAAGACTCGCACCCAAATGTTAGTGTCGGCAAGTAGATAGTTTTGTATACGGTCATCTTTGTCTTCTTTGATATTTCTTTTTTGTTAACTATTGTTTTATCTATTGCATGGTATACGCTTGCCGCTGCACTAACTCTATTGTTTATTTCAGCCTCATAGCTTCCATTTTCCTCTATCAACACACCGAGATATTTAAATTGGCTAACCTGTTCTATTTGTTTCTCGTCTATGTAGATTTTTAACTGTTCTTCTGTTCTTCCCAATGTCATCACTTTGGTTTTGTCTACGTTTATTTTCATATTTTTACCATCTAATGCCGCCTTCCATGTGTTCAGATTATGCTGTAAGTTTTGCTCGCTACTTGCAAACAATATTAAGTCATCCGCAAAAGCACATTTCGTTATTTCTACCGGCTGCAAATTTCTGTATCCTATTTTTAGCTTTTTCGTTGCAGTTCTTGTTTCTTTCATTATTTCGTCCATTAGTAACACAAATAACACCGGGCTTAGTACTCCACCTTGTCTTAGGCCTTCTATCGTGTTAAATTCCTCTGATTTCAAGTTACCCGTTCTTACGTAGTTCGTTGTTTTCCTGTAAATACTCCGTATTGCCTGTATCAAGTTTGCTTTAACTTTTCTCTTTTTCAATATCTTCTAAATTTGTTCCCTAGGTACTTTATCAAATGCTTTTTCAAGATCTATAAAGCAAACGTACGTGCATCTCTCGTTGTCTTTTTGTTTCTCTATTATCTGCCTTATTGTAAATATGTGGTCCTGTATACTGTATAAGCCGCTTTGTGTTTTCTCTAATGTCGAATCTATTTCTTTTTTCAGTCTTGCTTCAAGTATCCCCTCATAGATTTTGGCTGCTACACATAGCAATGAAATACCTCTGTAGTTCTCACACATCCTATTGTCGCTCTTCTTATGTATCGGTAGTATTATGGCGATCTCCCAATCTTTCGGTATTGTTCCGTTTTTCCATGCCAAATTAAATATATTGTTTAGCACCTTCATACCGTTTTCGCCCATATACGTTAACATTTCTGGTTTAATTCCATCGTGGCCCGCTGCTTTACCCAATTTCAATTTTCTTATCGCCATCAAGGTTTCTTCCAATGTGATTTCTTCTTCTGCAGTTATTTCTTGCGGTTCCTGAATACTTTTATCATGGACTTGTCTGTTAGTTTCTAGTAACTCTTCAAAATATTCTTTCTATCTACTTATTATTTCCTCCTCGTTCCGTATTATTTCCTCTTGTCTGTCTTTAATCTGTTTTAGTGTAACTTGTTGAGTCCTTCTTAAGTTTTTTATTATTTTGTAGAACAATTTTTGGTTTTCATTTTTATTCTTTTCCATTCGATTTCCAAGCTCCTCCCAAGCTCTCCTCTTTGCATCGATTATCATTACTTTGGTTTTTACTCTTTGCTTTTTATATTCTTCATACATCAATTCGGTTTTTTGTGTTAGGTAACTTTTCCATTTTAGTTTTTTCTTTTTTATTTCTTCTTTGATCTCGTGACTCCACCATGCTGTTTGTTTTTTACCGTTTTGTACTCTGTTGATGCCACATGTTTCTTTTGTTGCTGACAATAATATTTCCTTAAATCTCATCCATATATCTTCAAGTTCTTTATCCTGCATGCAACCCATTTCTTTCATTTCACGCTCTACCATAATTTGATATTTATGCTTTATTTCAGGGTCTCTCAGTATGTAAGCTTTAACTATCTCTCTACTTTTTATCTTTTGCATCTTCTCTCCTTTTGGATCAATGAGTACGTTGTATTTTATTTTTGCCACCATCAAATAGTGGTCGCTACCAATTTCAGCCCCTCTATATACTCTAACATCGATTAAATTTTTCTTATTTACCTTATCTGTTATTATATAGTCTATAATAGATTTTTCTTTTCTGCTTGGTTCCTCTCTTGTATATTTATGTATTTCCTTGTGTTTCTATAGCGAATTGCCGATCACCATGTTATTCACCACGCAACAATCTATCAATCTTTCACCATTCTTATTTATTGTATCTTCCCCAAACGGTCTCATAACTTTATTTACTCCTTCGGTTTTGTTTCCTATTCGGGCATTGAAGTCACCCGCTATATAAACTGTACCTGTCGCATTTTCAATTGACAACTGCAATTCATCCCAAAATTTTTCTTTCGCAGCTTTTTGCGCATCCTCGTTTGGTCTATAGACTACTATTACCGTAATTTGGTGTTTCTTTTGCATTGTCACCATTAGTATTCTCTCTGACACAAAATTCCACGTTTTTATTGACTTTTTGGTATCACCTCCAATTATGCAACCCACTCCTGCTGCTGCTCTTTCTGTTTTTTTAACCCCGCTGTATATCATTATCAAATCCTCACCCATCTCTACAATTCCATTTCCTTTTTTTTTGTTTCGGTTACCGCTAATATTTCTAGCTCACTTTTCATAAATTCCTCAATTAACTCCTGCTCTTTTCCGTTAATCCCGCTTATATTCCAAGTCGCCAGCTTTCACGTATACAATCCAATCTCATTTGTCCGTTTTCTCGCATTTTTTGTTACCCTCTCATCCCATCGGTTTACATTTAGTTTTTTGGCCTCTCCGGATAATCCTCATACTTCACAATACCATCAGAGTGTTGCTCCCAATCTCAACGCTCACCGTTAATAAATATTTTACGATATCCCACTCTGGCCACTTTCCCTTTCTCTCTTTCTGCCTTTGCAATCATTCTTATCCTGGCCTGTGTCTTTCTCTCTTCCGCTGTCAAATCATCCTCGATAAACTTTTTTGTGCCTTTCAATTTAAAAAGAAATAAGAAAATAAAATAAAGAAAATAAACTTAAAAATGAAATTTTAAGTAAATTTACAAATCTACGTGAAATTTCATTTTTAAGTTTATTTTCTAAATATACATAATATTTTTTATAATCACTATCGTATTACAGGTTTTGTAAAATATTAAGTTTCTGATTAACTTTCGGATTTTGAGAACGTTGTTGAGGCTCTCTTAATATTAAGCTAAGATATTTACTTTTTTTATAAGGTGTTACAGTTACTAACAATTTTAGTAAATACTCCCAATGTTCTCGGCATTTATTATATAATAAATTAGCTCGAGGTCTTTTTTTCACAAAATGTTTCACGATATAATTAAGAAACAGCTTGGGTAAGTTTGTGTGGCTGTATTGTTCCCAATATTTATCTATCGATTTAATAGAATATTTAGTTAGCTTCCTAAATAACGTCGATGGTATTTTCAGATGCATCTCACCATCTGTGTCGTAGTTCTTGTAAAGCAATAACAATTGTTTTTTGTTCTTCAGATTCCGAGTATCTAACAAACTGAGCCTGCAAGTTTCGCAATCGTATTTGTTTAAAAGCTTTTTTACCAAATATCCTGCAAAATATAATACTGAGCAGTCTTCTAAACTGGTTTCTTCGGTTGCAGAATATTGACTGGAAGTCTCATCTGAGTCCGTCGTAATAGATACGTTGTCAATTTGGTGGCCGGTATTAGTAGGACGAGGCGTTTCCTAACAAAAAAGATTAATATCTTCATCATTTTCACAATTAGATTCTTCAGGAGGCTTCATCAGCGTTATCAGAATGTTTGATTTAAATAATCCATTGAATGTCCTCACTGTAGGATTTCTATTATAACCACCTCGTTGCCTATATATAGAAAACAGATTTTCTAACGCGTCTTGATTTATTCTGCCTGTTAAAATATATGGAAGTTCTTCACTTTTATTGTCCTCATGTAGCATCTTTATTGCCTTTATAGACTGAATCATTCCAGGAAAGCATGGTGGTACGGAATATTTTATTTTTCCTTTTTGGAAAGAAACTTTTTTTAGGCGAGCCATCATTTGTTCGCCGTCGGTCAAAATCGTAACTACTTCTATATTAGCATCGCATAATGGTCGATTAAATGGATTTTTGTTATACGGAAATTTGATATTTAAAGCATCAAATAATCTAATAAAATCTAACAAAATGTTAAAAATAATAAAATTTAAATGTTAAGTAAATAATTACATACTACAAAGAAACATAATATTTAAAGAAACCAAAATGACAATAATTCACATTTAACAAGGTTGAACTTAGCATATTTGAATAAACAAGAAAATAGAAATCTGAAAAAACTACGCTATAGAAATGATAAAAATTACTAAAAATTAGAAAACTCTGTAACATAATATAAAGGCCTTTATTTCACGATTATTTCTGCTCATCAGTTATGTATAACAGTAAAAATAACAAGAAATAAGAGCAAATATACCAAATAAAATTAAATTTTTTTTTAAATTAAAAATTAATAAATAAACAAACTTTAAATGTTGCGCTTACCAAATAATCAAACTGAACCACGCCATGTGTCTAAATGAAACTTTAGGTTAGTTAAATTTGGTTAAATGAAAATGGATCCTACATCTCCTATACAAAGGAGGGACTGAAGTAGAGACATACAATGCCATCTATCACTTCGAAAACTAAATTTGAAAGAAAGTTTCAAATTTTTACCACGTTAAAATTTATTATTTTAACATTTTGTTAGGTTTTATTATTTTAACATCACATACTACTAAATACCACAAAAATACTTAAAAAATTCTAAAAACTTTTTTAAGTTATTTTCTATTTCATCAAATAATCGATTAACATTTTCCAAAAACTCTGCAGTATCTCTTGCTTTTTCTGGCATTTGTTTTAAATCAATAGCTGTCAGTATAGCAGCAGCAACACTGTGACTTAACACTTGAGCTGCAAGCCGAACATTCATTTTTTGAAAATTGTTAGGCTGTATATGCCTTTTGCTCAATCGAGTTAAAGCACGAGCGGTCTTACTCTTTTACATCCAAGCCGTATATTTGTTTAACGTATAACCAAGAGATTTTTTCTTGATTCTTTAATATAAAATCACCGGATAATAAATTGTTTCGTATGCTCTTCAGTAAGTGTGGGACGTCAAATATTCCATAGTATTTTGTATCTTCATAAATAAAAAAAGGATGGTCTGTTGTGATGCCCATATTCTTATAGCAGCTTTGATTTATTGTACACTGATCGCAAACTAAACCAAGAGGTTTAAGGCAATTTTTTTGTAAATAAACTAAATTTGCTTTAAAGATTTTTTCTAGCACTTCGCTTTTTACACCATTTTCGGGAATAATAATATGGAATGGGTAATTTCCAGTCCGAATAAATGCCTCTCACCATAACTTATTTTCTTTTCTTGATCCAAATTCTCTTAGATTTTTAAAACCAAATACGGAACCCGAAGACTTACAAAATTCGGTTACTGTCAGACAACCCTCATCACGAATTTCAAAATTTCAACTACACTATAGGAAAGAGGACAATTTTCTGTGTATAATGCAACAAAAATATCTGCGAACCATGCATTAGTTTTCGAAAAAACGGCATTTTAAAGTTATTAAAAGTAGGTAGTTGTAACCCGATACACCCCGTTGCAACGTGTCGAGCCACGGTCAACTGGCACGTTCCGTTCCTATTCTTCATTTTGTTGACGGTACGAGTGCTTTAATACACTCTTAATGTTGTTGTCATTTGGGATCGATACCCGTACGAGTTCTATGACTTCGAGTTCCACCCTTGGCGAGTTCTGTCATTTTTCAGGGATATTTTTAATTTTTTTTGCGTAAGGTGAAAAAATAAAACAGGCCCGGAGGGCGCCGAAGGCGTCCGGAGGGTCTGTTTTGTTTTTTTTGCCTTACACAAAATCGGCTAATCATGCAGCCGTGTTAAAAGGTGTATTTAAAATACATGTAAATTTAACTTTTTCAAATTCGATTTTTTCGAGAACTAATGCATGGTTCGCAAAAATTTTTGTTCTAATATGCTTAGAAAAGTGTCCTCTTTCCTATAGTGCAGTTGAAATTTTGAAATTCGTGATGAGGGTTGTCTGACAGTTCCCCAAAATTCTATTTCTCGCTTTATGTCCATTTCATCGAATAGTAATATGCATTTTTTTTCTTTTTCTTCCATTGTATTAACCTTATCCTTCAAACGTGCAAACAGTTTCGAGTTGTATTCCGGCTTCGTTTTGTAATTGTTTATACACTTGTGAATATTACTTTCAGATGGCAAAACAAAACCATTTTTTTTAAGAAACATCTGTACATCGTAGGTGATTTATAAAACATGAAGACGGCTGCGGTTTTTTCTTCTGGTATCCAAGTGGTTCTTGGTTTATGACTTAATTGCATCTGAACAATTATTCGAGGTAACAACGGCAAATCTACTTTTCTTAAAAAGCCACGCGTAACTGGAATAGGTTCTTCATGTTCTGGCTGTGTAGGAAGCTCAATCACTTTTTTCAAGAATTGTTGTGTTGGAGAATGTATGGGAACAGAAACTGTTTCTTCTTTTTCTGGGGTAATAAACTGAACCATGTTTTGTTTCTTGCGAGGTGTTTGGATGTCATCTTCAGGGGACACAAATAATTTTCTTTTTATACCCATTCTTGGAGAATTTGTCTCGTTCAACTCCTAACTTGTCGATGGTTTTGAATATGTTCTCATTTTAGAAGTCGAAATCGGTGATTGTTTTTCTCTACGATCAAACGGTAACGAACCAAGTGGTAATTTCTTAGAACGCAGTAGATCTGCTGAAAAATGGTTACCGCAAAGAAATCTTTTTTTAAGCTCGGATTCATCTAATCCTAATAAAGTTGAATTTCCACAAAACAAAATCCATTTATTACATTTCTCTTGATCTTGAACAGGAAAAAAACATTTTCTAATTCCTAAAGTGTTTCTTGAGGAATTATTGCAGTTAACGTAGGAGCAATTATTACCAGCCATAACTCTAAAAAAATTAAAAATTGTTATAATATATTTACGTTATTTACATAATTGTAAAAGTTAAATTATTATTTACATGCTAAAAAAATTTAAATAAAAAGTGCAAAAAATGCACTAAGAAGTTTTTTTTTTTTATATTTGAAATCTTAGAACTTTACAATCTATCTAATAATAAGACAATAAGTAAAAAGCATGACACATTGAACCAAATGACATAGAAGGAGGTTACCCAGTGGCACGCACCCTTAACATTTTAACACACGCGAGTATTATGGCTTACATTATCATCATGAAAAGCGATGAGGCAATTCCAGTGGGTCGTGACGCTTTAATCTCTTTGTTCGATGGGAAGATAATAAATCCACAGCGAGAGAGTTGGGATGGTCTCTAACACGATCCTGGTATCTGGTGCTGAACGACTTGATACATTCTTCAACTGTGGGCATTTGAAGATCACGATGAAGCACATGATTTGGCACAAACCAAGGGGCGTCTGTGATAGTTCTAAGGGTTTTTGATTGAAACCTCTGTATTTTGGCGATGTTGGAGTTACTTGCTGCTCCCCAAAGCTGGATGCCATACGTCCAAATAGGCTTTAGTATGATTTTATATATGAGCACCTTATTTTCTAAAGATAATTGTGAGTAACGATTCAGTAACCATTGGTGTTTTCTAAAGGAATGGCCAAGTTGTAGTCTCTTGTTCCAAATGTGTTTACCCCACGTAAGTCTTCTGTCCAAATACACCCCAAGATACCTAACTTCCTCTTTTTGCGGTAGCATATTTCCATTGAGGTTAACAGTAGGACATGTATCTCTCCTTGTAGTGAATGTTACGTGCACCGACTTTTGGACATTGGCTTTAATACGCCATTTTTTTAACCATTTTTCTAATTTGTCCAGATGCTTTTGTAGATTTGTAGAAGCTGTTAGTGCATTAGGATGGGAGGCCAGGATTGCTGTATCGTCAGCAAACGTCGCAATAAATGTGCTTGGGTTAGTTGGTAGATCAGCTGTGTAAATTAGGTATAAAAGCGGGCCCAATACACTGCCCTGAGGAACTCCAGAGTGGACTGGCAAAAGTGGTGATATCTCATCTTGATGTTTTACAAAGAAGTATCTATTTTGTAGGTAGGATTTAAACACCGGATAGAAGTTGTGTGGAAGATATGACTTGATTTTGAACAATAGACCAGTATGCCACACCTTGTCGAAAGCTTGGGTAATATCAAGAAAGGCGGCTGAACAATATCTTTTGGTCTCTAAATCTTGCTTGATTTTATTAGCAATTCTGTGGACCTGCTCAATCGTGGAATGCTGATGCCGGAATCCGAATTGATACTCAGGAATTACTTGCCGTTCCTCAATTATGGGCATTAATCTTCTTAAAAATAATTTCTCAAATATTTTTGATAAGACTGGAAGTAAGCTGATAGGCCTGTACGATGCAGTTTCCGTTGGTGGTTTTCCCGGTTTGGGTATTAAAATGATTTGAGCCACCTTCCATTGAGCGGGAAAATATCCCAATCTCAAGATGGAATTAAAGATCATAGTTATAAGTTTGATTGCCTTGTCTGGGAGTTCTTGTAGGACTTTTGCAGTTATTAGATTGAATCCGGGGGATTTCTTTAAGTTTAAGTGCTTCTTAATGTAGGTTGAAACCTCACTTTTTTTAAATTTTTTTTACTGGCAGTTCCATTTGAAACGGTGCTTCCAGAAATTCTTGAATTCCGATATCTTCTCCTGGAGCTTCTGCTTGAAACGGTTTAAAAACTTTGACCAGATGATCTGCAAATGCATTTGCCTTTTCTTTATTGCTTCTAGCCCATTCCAGTGTTGATGTTTTTATAGGCGGTATTGTTGTTTGAGGTCTTTTCAACTTCCTAGTTGCCTTCCACAGTGAATAGTCAGTTGCCTCAGTTGGTGTCAGTCCGTTCAGGTAGTCTTGGATTTCTTGATTTTTATGGTCCTTTAACAGTTTTTTGAGGTTTTTAATTGCCTTCTTGTAGTTTGCTTTATCACTGGGAGCCCGGGTTTCCTGCCATTTTTTTCTAAGTCTCCTTTTTTCTTGTAATTTGCTTTGAATACGTTTCGGACAAAGATTTTCAACTTGATGGTTTTGATTTTCTGGAGTTGCTTCCCAGGCTGCTTCTTGTATATTTTTTGTTAAGTGCTGTACTGCTTCGTCCAGCTCAAATTCCGATTTCAAGGAAACATCTTGTGATAATTTGCCTTGGAGTAGTCTTCTAAACATCTTCCAGTCAGTTTGCTTGTTACAAAGAGTTAGAGGTTTTGGTATTCTATTGATTTGTGAAGAAAATGTAACCACAATTGGAGAATGGTCCGAGGAAAGTTCGAAGCTAGCCTCCGCACTGAGATGATTGGGCGAGATACCTCCAATTATACAAAAGTCTAACAGATCGGGCAGTTTTTCTCTATCTGTGGGCCAGTACGTTGGTTGGCCGGTAGAACAGTGATCCAGATTTTTTGATTGCATTACTCTAAACAGCTGTCAACCTCTTGGATTGGTAAGTCTTGATCCCCAATACATGTGTTTGGCGTTAAAGTCTCCACCTGCAATGAATCGATTACCAAGCATATTAAAGTAATTTAAGTATTGGTCTTGACTGATTGTGTGTCCTGGAGGACAGTAGACTGCAGATAACGTTGTGGTGCATCCATTAATTTCTTCAATTACTATGTTTGTAGCCTGGAGGTGTGTCTGGGAATATTTAAGAGATTCATAATGTTTAATGTTATTTTTGATTATGATAGCTGTACCGCCTCTAGCTCTACCACTCGGATGTTGTGTGTCGTATATTTTATATTTTGGTATTTTAAAGTAATTCTTAGACGTAAAGTGCGTTTCATGGTTGGACAAAAACATTTTAATTTCTTGGTTATGGCTGGCTAATCCGTTGGCATTCCAGACCGCTATTTTGAGTTGTATTGCCATTGTTTCATTTATTGAGCATAGCTGTGAGGAGATTTAGAAGAGTCTCCATTTTCTCCATCATTTTCTCCATCATACTTTCTAGTTTTGAGTAATTTTGGGATGTTTGTAAATTTGTTGTAACAAATTGTGAAGCAGGTGGTATGAAAGCTTGCGGTTGCTGGATTCCTCTCGTTATATTTGCATATGAGTTATCTATGAATACGTTTGGGTTATTGTGGATATTTGAATTTCTATTATGTATGACATTGTTTACTGGATTGGATAGTTGAGTGGGTTTTTTTTCTCTTAACGCTGGGTAAGTTCTCTTTTGGAGATCCTTATACACGATGCAACCCTTATAATTGGCAGGGTGATTACCCTCGCATAGTACGCATTTTACATCATTGTCTCGTTCTTTTCTTGTACAATCCTTAGTAGTGTGATTTCCCGTGCATTTGACACATCTTGCTTGCCTGTAACAGAATTTATTAGTGTGGCCGTACTGTTGGCATTTAGTGCATTGAGGAATTTCTCTCTTCGGATAGGGCGGTTCAAAGTTGACAATGGAATTCATTAAGTGTGTGACTTTATAAATTTCTTTATTATTTGGGTTTGTGTGAGACACTGCCAGTACTACTGAAATTTCGTTTTCATTTGTTTTCTTTAAATACTTATTGTATTGAGTTGATCGGTAATAAAGTGGTGATTACGGGTTCAAGTAACTGTGAATTGTCAGTGTAAGTGTTACCAAAAACATTGAAGATCAACAAAACTACAGACGAATTTTCGATTGTACATAAAGTGAGGTTAATATGTGAACTTCAAAGATAAACATGTTTCGTACTCCCCCCAAAAACAATAGTCCACCCCAAGTGGTAGAAATACACGATGAACCCCCGTCTAACGAATTTTCGAATGACCCAACTCCTTATAGCCAAAATACGCAGATATTGAACCAACAACTACCAGGGATGTACTTACCCAACATGCAACAAATGCCATTAGTGTGCTATAACCAAAATTATCCGCCAATTGCACAATATCCTGGTCAACACATCGTAAATCCCCTACAAATATATGAACAACCACAAAGTCTTCATCAGCCACCGACAGCACCGCTAAGTCGGGATAGACCGTGGAAAGTTGTAAGCAGGAAACGAGGTAGAAAGGATAGCCCGGAAGCACCCAGAAGAATCGCCAAACAAACTATTCTGCCAAACTATTGGTTGAATGCCCCAATCGAAACAGCCAATCAATTTGGAGCCCTAGCAAACGAAGAAAAAGATGAAGAGAAGTCCGAAGACAGTGAGAATAAGGAACCCTTAAAGGTCCCTAAGCCACCACCTATATTTATTGATGGCGTAAACAATATTTCGCCCTTAACGGACTTGCTCGAGGGGGCAGCCAAAGATGACTATGTGATGAAGATACTACATAATAATCAAGTTCGACTTCAACCAAAGTCAGAGAAAAGCTATGGAGTCATTATAAAGGAACTAACTGCAAAAACACACAATTTCATACCTACCAACTGAAAAGTGACAGGTCCTTTAGGGTAGTTTTACGAAATGTGCATCCTACGACTGATTTAGAAACCCTGAAAAAGAAAATCGAAGAACTTGGTCATACAGTGGTAAATCTGCACAACATCCGCTCAAGAGTCACAAAAGCCCCACTACCACTTTTCCACGTCGAACTAAAAGCACTAAGAAGTAAAAATAATTTTTCAAATAAGAACAAACTAAGCTACTTGAAAGGAAGTTTGTTCTTATTTCAAAAATTATTTTTAATTTGAGGTGATCTTGGCGGTATCATATGCCAATTAATATTTTCTTGATTCAACACATCTTGAAACTCGTTTATTTTATCATTCAAAAATTCTTTTAACTCCCGTTTATCACCTACAAAATTGGTTCCGTTGTCGGAATACAAATTTGAGGGTTTGCCGTGTCTAGCTACGAATCTTCGCAAAGCCGCTAAAAACGCTCCGGTAGATAAATCACTCACAAGCTCAATATGGCTTGCCTAAGTCGAAAAACATATAAACAAAACAAATGTAACATTTTGTTACCTTAAATTTACGTGCTTTACTATCGCGCATGCTTATAGGACCCGCGTAATCCAAACCGCAGTTTAAAAAGAATCGTGTGGGCGTCAATCTGCTTTTTGGAAGAGTTGACATTAGATAATCCGAATTATTTTTACTAAATCTAAAGCAGGGTAGACATTCGCGAATTACCCTTTTAACTAGATTGCGACCTGATAAGATCCAATACTTTTCTCGGATTACGGCTAATGTAGCTTGCAGTGACAGCATTGCCAGCATGCAGTGACTTGAGTTGTTGATTTTTTACTATAAGTTTATTAAGGTTACTTCGCGAGTCTAAGAGCATCGAAAATTTTTTATCATAGGAATAATCCGTATAATTTAATCTAACACCAATTCGTAGTATACCGCTATTATCTAGAAAAGGATTTAATGCAACAATTATACTACATTTTTCGATCCCCCCTTTCAATTTCTTTTCAAAAAATGTAGTCTGATTAGCGTGGATTAGTTTAATTAAGGCTTCATTCAATTCTGTGACCGTGAGAGGCCCGAATTGCTTTTGTTCTTGCGTTGCAGATGCGTTCCTCACAAATCGCCGACAATATGCTACTATCGTATCCAAGACAGCACGATAGTCGAATCGAACCAAAAATAGCGTTTCTTAAAATTTACGTCAAAAAGAGAGACTCTCGTCTCTCTCGTCTGCAAATCCATGTATGGGAGATACATTTTTACATACGGCCTGACGTTGAAACTCTACATCGTTTATGCTAGAAATTTGATCCAAATCGAATGAATACATTGTGGTATAGATTCATCCCAAGAGGGTTTAGTTTCCCATAGCCATTGCAAAACAATTTTCGCAATAATTACCACTGGACTAAGCAGACCTAGTGGATCATAGATTTGAGCAATCAAGGATAATATCGATCGTTTCGTTGCCTTTGCTTTGACATCATCGGTTTTTATTGAAAACCTAAGAGTGTCTGATTGCGTTTTCCAATACAATTCCAGAATTTTTGAATTATGATTGTCGCCTAAAGTTTATTATTGCGTTCGGATTTAATGAAGCAATTTCTTTTAATATGCTGGGATCATTATTTTGAAGCCGATTTGTTCAATGGAAAACCTCCGGATTTAAGGATTTACTTGGCGTTGCAACTCCTTTACTTTCGTGATATTTTTAACCTCCGTTAACAGATCGTCTACGTAAAAATCTCTTTTATTATGTCACTGGCAGCAGGATATATTTTCGCGTAATCATTCGCTAATTGGTGCAAAGAACGGATAGCTATGCAGGATGGAGTCGCTAAACCATATGTGACCGTATTAAGTTCGTAACATTGAACTTCTTCTTCAGGGTGCGAACGCCACAATATTCGTTGTTGCGACCTCTGTGCTTTAATAACAATAATTTGACGGTACATTTTTGTGATGTTACCTGTTAGTACAATGTTATGTTTCCTGAAACGCATAACAATCGAGAAGAGATCGTCTTGTATATTAGCTCCTGTTAATTGTAAGTCATTAATTGAATATCCCGATGACGATTTTGCACTACCATCAAATACCACTCGGTAAGTCGTGCTAGTACTATCAGGTTTATTAATAATATGATCTAATTCTATATATTCGCTCATGACTCGACTATAATTTTCTTTTAATTCGGGATTTTTCGCGAATTTACAGCTCTCAATCTAGATTCGAATAATCAATAGATAAGTGGTTTAAGTAGTGTAACTCGATATTAATCATATCAAATTTTTAGCATAAACCAAAAAATGCACAATGATAGATTCGACTAATTTAGAAAGGGGCTATTTCATAGGAATATTGACAATAAACCGCCCGTTTTCATCGCGTTTACTAGTGCTCACGAAATGTTTTTCAAACGCCGTTTCTTCGACGTTCAGAGCCTTGTGGTTGGAATACTCTTCTATGATCCAAAACCTTTCTAATTGTTTATGTAAAACGGTATTATTTAAATTACATAATACATTAGCTTGTTGATTTTGCGGAATTGGATCCCATTGGATCCCATTATCACCCACCCTAATTGTGTTTTTTGAATTAAGGGCATATCATTTCCTAATTTGATTTGGCCCACACACATCAAACACCAAAAAATGCCAGCACCTAGCAAGATATCAATATCGCTATATGAATTCAAATTTAGATCGGTTAATTTTTTTTTTGTATACATAGATTTTCTAACCTATGTGATGGTGTAATTTCGGCAATTTTAGGCAATATTAAACATTGAATGTTGCTCTCAAATGAATTTAGATTAGCACGAATTGTCACTTCCGTTTTATGCGTGACTTTCGACGCCACATTATTTATACCAGAAACTGAAACATAATTTATTTCGTCCTTTTTTAATCTTAACTTATTTATTAATGCCTCACTAATAAAATTGGATTGTGAACCGCAGTTTAATAACGCTTTGGCACAATTTACAATAGGCTAATGTACGATCATCTTTCACTTCTCTAATAAATGACCAATTATTTGATTGATTATTATCGATGAGCCAATTATCATTAAAATAAGTCTTGCTTGATGACATCTAATTAATAAATTAAATAATTAAATTATATAATATTATTAGCTCTTGAAATATAAATATATTAGATTATAAATAAATGCGCTAAAGGAACCATTCGATGCCTTCTTTAACGGAAATTGTTTTTAATTTTTCCGGACATTTAATTTCTAAAATTGCATCTTCACTTTTTGCTACACCATCTGGACTTGCACCTAAATAAAATTCGTTTTTGGCTCCCACAAAAAAACCACAACATTGTGTTTCGAGTCTCGTAACTTCTTGAAATTGTTTTAAAGCAATAGCTTCATGGTCTATTCCGTATTTTGTTACCCTATTACCTATAAATTTACTATAAAGTAAATTCTCTACTGGGCAATCAGGTTTGGTAGTTTTCCGCATTTTACAAATTCTTCCAAAATTCGAAGCAGTTAGCCTGAAACTTCTTTCTTGTTTCCATAAAGAATTAGAAGATTGTCCTCTGGTACTCTCTTCCAGCAACCCGATTTCAGTTTTGTTTTTTTTTAGCATTCAGATAAGTTTCTCTTTTCTTTCTTAAAGCACATCTTCTGGAATAGAAGATGTGCTTCTTCTACTTCTCCATTTAACTTGTCTTTTTCTACTCCTTTTCAATCTTTCTTTTCTATCTGTATTTAGCTTCAACTTCTTTCTAACCATGAATCTATTGGTATAAAATCCCGATAAACTACCGTTGTCTTCTAAAAGAGCTTTCTAATAATTTTCATTTCAGTTGTAAGAAATTGCCACTAACTGACATAATATAATAATCGATTTTAACATTGACAGGTCTGAGAATGATCAAAGAATAATTCAGATTAATAATTACCCAGAAGAATTTCATAACAATGACAATGTAAGAATTGCATTAGCAAATTACATAATTAATAAAAACAATTAAAAAAAACTAAAATTTATTTTTTTTAACCAACACATTTAATTTTTGTTTTCAATTTCTTTCATCGCAATTCTTTCCTTCATTTCAAGTTCCTTCAATGCTAGCCTTTCCTTCATTTCAAGTTCAAGTAATTGAAAGTTCTCCCGACTTTCAAGATCTTTTTGTTTTAATTCTAGCTCTTTTCTTACTCTTATTTGTTCTAACTCGTGCTTCTCTTGATTCATTTTTAGTTCTTGTTCTCGGATTGCAAGTTCTCTTTCTTTAATAAGAAATTCTTTGTCAATCCTTTCTCCGTCGAAATCTAATTTTCTTTTTTTTATTGATACTATATCAGAATGCACTTTTAAAATATCAGATCCTGTTTTACCACCGCTACATGTTGTTGCATCAGTTGTGGCAGATGGTAGTGGCACATTTTCTTCATAATACTCTGAAGTGGTAGGCAATATTAAATCGTTTCTAAAGATACTTAGGGTATTCACACTCTCTGGTATATCCCGTGGTAAATTTACCACGTGGTAAATATACCACGTTTACCAGGGTGTTATTTGACTGCGTAGTAATCTCCCATAAGAGCAAATACCAAACCTCGTGGTATTTGTAAGTAGCTTTCGACCGTGTATTTCTAGTATGGTAAAGTTAAACCAGTGCGCCGCTTTTCTGCGTTGTTGTATTTTTACTTCTAATATGGCGAAGTGCACACAGCTGATTTAAAGTAACTACTACTTACAAAAATAATAACAGCTGATTGTGCCAAAAGTAGGGTTAAAGTTAAAATACCAAGACTCAATACCACGAGGTGTGTTCACAGATATGGTATTAATGTGTGGTAAATTTACCACGTGTTAAATATACCAGAGAGTGTGAATACCCTAACTGAAATTTTCGGTGTCCACTGTAATCGGCTGAAAATCAGTTTCTTTGCTACCAAAGATGTCGTCTAAATCTTCAAAATGTTGACACATTTTTAGCAATATTTCTAAAATAAATAGATTACTATAAAACCACATTTCAAAATAAATTATGTTACCTTTAATCGATTCTCCTTCCATTCCACCAGCACCTGTTGATGTTTCCCAACTTTTTGCTTTAGTGTAAGAATTTCTCAAATTCTTTACTTTGTATCTTACGAGATTCCATTCAACATCTATTTTATGTTGTTTTAAAAAAATTGTATAAAACTTTTGAGCAGTTGGTTTCTTTAAAACATAAACAAATGAAATAAACAAAATATAAGTTATCTAATAACTTACCTCAAACTCGTCTCTATTAGTTTTTAAATAATTAAGTAGGATTTGAATTTCGGACTCATTCCATTTTTTATTAGGTCCATTTTTTCTTACCCGTGTTTTTATCTATAAATTGCAAATTCAGTGTATAAAAAAATTACAATTACTTAGGTGTATCCTTACTTTCCGTCCGTCATCGTCCACTTCTAAATTTTGACTCTCCATAATTTTGTATTTAATTTAACTTGTAGAAACGTAATAAAACAAATTTATAAACGTAAACGCAACGCACTTTTCAACTTTCAACTAACATCTCACTTTAAATCAGCTGTGTGCACTTCGCCATATTAGAAGTAAAAATACAACAACGCAGAAAAGCGGCGCACTGGTTTAACTTTACCACACTAAAAATACACGGTCGAGGGCTACTTACGAATACCACGAGGTATGGTATTTGCTCTTATGGGAGATTACTACACAGTCAAATAACACCCCGGTAAACGTGGTAAATTTACCACGGGATATACCAGAGAGTGTGAATACCCCTATTGTGTCTGTTTTCTTGCATTCAAGTTTATGCCGATATTTACCTACTAAATTCAATAGAAGCAGTTCTTTTTTACTAAAATTAGTACTCTTTTTCTTCGTTTCTATTGTTTTATAATAAAAGCAACACCAAAATAAAATAAAGCCGACAACAAAGCAAAATAAACTAACACCAATTGTTGATGTGGTTTTATTTCTCCTTTTGATAATTGATTAATTATGCAACACTTAAAATTTTAGATATTTATTTGAAGTACCTTATAACTACATCTTAACCTGTACACAATGCAATCAACTATGAATGCTCTTCGTTGCAACGCGCAGGCTGCAGTCTTACCCTTGGTTCACACTGGTCATGTTAAAAACAAAAGTAACCAGCGGTCAGACCATACTGTCGTCGTAACACCAATAATAAAAACTAAAAAGTAATGCAAGCACCTGAATTAAATCATACTTTATTTACAACTATTAATAACACAAAACTAATGTTTAATCATTTTAAAATTAACCCCTAAAATAAAAGATAAAAAATTCTAAATATGCAAGTCGGAAAGTAAGTTGACATTACAAAAATTAAACTATATAAATACTAAATTATTCGATCCAAAGTTAAAGCTAATATAAAGTTTGATAAACCTTTAGCTTTAATGACCTCCCTGAGTCTAGCAGGTATACTTCTAACCAATTTCAAAAATACTTCTACAAATTTAATTTTTGTGAAACTGTCCGTTTGCGGAATTCTTCGGTTCAGTTCGTCCCACAAATGCTCGATCGAATTCAAACCCGGACTTTGTGGAGGCCACGTTAGTACCTGAATACTATTTTCACTTAAAAATTATTTAACTATTTTTGCACTATGTTTGGGGTCGTTATCATGCTGGAACGTATATGACCCCATTAAGCCTAATTGATCGACCGAATCGAAAAGATTTTTCATTTAAAATAACTGGTGGAAATAGGGATAGATCCACTTATACTTTTTAAAAAGCATCAACTTATTTTAATTTTTTCACCTAGATAATTTTTTTTTCATTAATTGTAAAAACACATAGACCCATAACATTTTAACAATTATTTATTTTAAAAAATACATTATTTTAATTAAATATTAATATTGTTTAAACAAATAAGGTGGAAATTGGATTAGTCCCACTATATTTTTTTGAAATTTAACATTTTAAATGACATTTTAATAATTAGTATGTCTACCTTCCTTTCGTATGACACTAAATAAACGATCAGGCATCGATAATACTAAATTTTTTTAAATCTCCGGAGATATCCCACGCCATACTTCTAGGATTCTATTTTTTAATTCTTCTGCCGACGTAAATTGCTTTCCGTTAAAATAAACCTGCCTAGAAATAATACCCCACGGGTTTTCTATGGGGTTTAAATTAGGACTGCAAGCTGGCCACGGCAAAACTTCAATATTTTTTGAATTCAACCATTCCCTGGCTGCCCTCGAATTATGAATTGCTGCGTTGTCTTGTTAGAAAATGAAATTTTCTCCAAAAAGATTCTCTGCATTTTCCAACAGTCTTACTTCCAACCTTTCTACATACTTCTCGGAGTTTATTTTAGTCGAAACCACGCCTACGGAATCATTTCGTGGAAAGAAAAACCACCCCATATCATTACGGTTCCGTCGCCGAATTTACGACTAAGACGAATCTCCGTTTCTTTGCGCAGATCATGCCAGTTGTATTACCAACCATCTGGATCATCCAAATTAAATTTCTTTTCGTCAGAAAATAGCACATTTTTCCACTCGTCGATCCACGACATGTGTTTTCTGGCAAATTCCAGTCGTGCTACTTTATGAGCATCGGTAAGACGGGGGATGCGCTTGTAAAATTTGTCGGACACGTCGGCTGGTCACCGGTAACTGTAAATCAGCTCGTATTTGCAATGACGACATAGTAAAGATTGCAGTGGTTGGCACCATTCTACCGTCGATACTCTGTTTACTGCACCAGAGTGGTGTGGTTGGGTAAAATTAAATCATAACTTACTTACGTACGAGAAAAATATATTACTTTTCCACTACAACAATTTCACTTATATTTTATCTCTATTTTTAGCCTTATTCGTGTAAGAAAGTAAAGGACAGCTATATTCTGAATGGTTGGCATGTCGGTCATAGTTGTTGGCATTAGGAATTATAGTAGTTGGCATGTATATTTTATGACAAAGAAAACACGTTAAGATACAAATGTTTTTATTCTTAAGCCTAACGTACAGTAATTAATTATTTAGATTTATTACAAATAAAAACAGAAGTGAAAATGGTTTTATTTGTACATTTAAAATGTAAAGTATGAGTACATTTTGTACACTTTCGGCCCATTTTCGTGAGCGATATTGAGTATCTAGTACAGTGCACTAGCACTAGTAGCACCAGTATAGTGCAATCAGTATTATTTCTAACTTTTTGGATAAATTGGAAATCTGCAACGTAAGGTGAATCTTGTGGCCATCCACAAAGAGTATAACTGACTTTTTTATATTCTTTTCAGCAAGGTATGGATTAAAAACATTAGCTATATATTCGTAGAACACAGATGTTTTCATCCAACCATTATCTGAATAACCAACACCCCATTTTGAGCGCACTAATCTAAGAATTTCTTTTGGTGGCTTTCTTTTATGCGGGTAGATAATCATTGGAGGCGAAAGATCACCATTGGCACAAAAGTAAATATCACAGTGATGCTTTGGCTGCTTCTTGATCTACTTCGTAGACATTCTTTGTTCCTTTGGTAGCAAGGACTTTTTTATTTTTTGGACAAAGCAGAAAATTAGTTTCGTCTTCATTAAAAACTCTGTTGCAATCGTCTAAAATATGTCGAACACCTTCACTTTTCGGTTCGTCTTCTATCGTCCTAAACCAATTTTTGATATTTTCTTCTGTAATACAGGAACTTGCTTACGTAACGGCTTCAGTTGTTCTTAGACAAAGCTCAGGATGTCTTTTAATGAAAGCTCTATACCACCCTTTACCAGGTTTTCCGTCATGAAATGGAGTTTTTTGTTTACATGATTGTATAAAATTTTGTACACTCTGAAGGACATCTTCAATTCTTCGTGGAAAACCTTTCTTTTAACACGTGTTAATCCATCTGAAACAATGACATATAAAAATATGAACTTAGAGAAAAGCGAAAATTTTTACTTCACTAGGCTTTGTTCTTCCTCCTTTGTTAAATACGTGCTCGGACCATAACCAGGTTTTTTAAATTTTTCACTTAATCGGAACTGTATTGTCTACAGGAACAAGGAACCTAGGAACTCCAAATAATTTTGATGTCTTTAGTTTTGGCATACCTTGTTTAACAGCCTGAAGTAACAGCCCATTGGCTTAGTGCCAATGACTGAAATTTGCCCTTTAATGGCGGTAACCGTCATTTAGGCGACGGTCAATTAGGCGACGTCAATTGGGCGACGTCAAATAGGCGACGGTCAATTGGACACCGGCTTTTTGGGCGATGTCTTATTAGGCGACCCGAACTAGGCGACCGGTCAAATAGGCGACGCTTATTTCTTTTGGAATTTGACCCGAGGTCCACAAATTTCTGCAATTACGTTTTAGCACTTGTATTTCTCATCCTCATTTGTTCATGTTTTTAGATAAGTTGAAAGGAATTCAAAAGTCGTATGACATAGATTATGAACGAATTATTGCAGGACATGAACCTAATCGAAAGCGAGCAAGGTATGAAGAAGCCGATGAAAGAATTTTAAATAAGGTTCTCTAATACCACAATTCAGAAAATATTATAGAATACCTTCGCGGTTTATCCTACAATTATAACATGGATTGAAAATTGTTAATTTTTGTATATAAATATACAAGATTTATGTATTAAATAATTTAAAAATAAATTTTGTAATTAAATACTATTTTTATTCATTTATTTTATTAAAAATTTTTTCCGAATTTTCAGTCTTCAAATTTGTACGTCACCGTCGCCTAATTTGGGTCGCCTAATAAGACGTCGCCCAAAAAGCCGGTGTCCAATTGACCGTCGCCTATTTGACGTCGCCCAATTGACGTCGCCTAATTTACCGTCGCCTAAATGTCGCGTACCGCTTTAATGGTGCATAGTCGTTAGCATGAATGCATTTAGGTTTATAATCCCGTAATTATATACATTTTTCAAGAACAAATGTTACAAATTTCTCAATTGATACATACTAGACATATAAATAACTAACTTACCGTCATACACACTATGTTGTTTGAACACTAAAACAGTTGCAATCCACTAATTCAACACCAACTTCTGACGGCACGGTAAAACTGGAAAGATATTTCATACAGGAATGTCAACTTTAGAATAACGTTAATTTGACTGAATAAAGAGAATAGCTAACTTCAAATAGCAGAAATTACTGTATTCCACATCTACACTGTATGAGGGTATACACGTATTATTTTGTTATGTCCCAACCACTCCTTCGCTGCCAACCACTGCCGCCTTTACCTTTTCATTTACCGCTTTTTTGAAAATAGCACATTTCTGACGCCTACTAAGTTTAGATTTTGCACCGGTTTTGTAATTTCTTCCATAATTTTCTTGCAATTTCATGAGAGTTGATCACCTTATATGATCATCTACCAAGTTTCTTTCCAATTTGCCGATTTGATAAACCCGCATACTTATAAGCCTTCACCGAAGCAATTTCTTCTACCGTTAATTGATTTCTTCGGCCGATATTGACTACAAAGTGTTAAAATTTATTTTATTATTCAGAAATAGTTTTTTAAGACTAGCAATGACTTACCTTTAATATTTGAAAGATATAAACTTTTATAAATTAATTGTTAATGAATGGAACTATCTCTATTTCCACTTAATTATTATTAAAATTTTATTAACAAATTTAATAAAACTATTAAAATAACTACTGGAGCTCAATAACCACTTAAAACACAAGTAAACCAAACACTAACAGTAACCCACTACTGAAAATGTTCGACTGGTTTCGGTTTACAGGGTTGCAAACAATTTATGAAGTGGATCTATCCCTATTTCCACCATATCGATATATTTAATTACGGTTATTATACCTTCAATTACTTGAAATTTCCCTACGCCTGCCGCACAAAAACAACCCCAAATCATTATTGAACCTCCGCCGTGCTTTACGGTTGGATTTACGGTGCGTTACGAGTTTAGGCAGAGTATGATTTTAAATCTATCGATGGTATCTTGACCACAAACATAATTTTACTCCCTAATTGGAAAGCAGAAACTTTGGCAAATTTTTGAAAATAGTAAAGGTTTTCCTTAATTGGTTTTTAAGGTAATTGAACTTTGGATATGTGATTCGGAATAAGTCGAAGTTGCTCTAGAAGATCTGATCCAAGAATCGAAGGATGTATTACTTCAAGTTTGACGAAGTTGATTGCTTCCATTAACTGGTCGAGCTCGTATAATATTATCGAATAGTGCAACTGAGAAAAATAGTTCATTTTTTCAATTTGGGTATTAACATGATGTGATCAATTAAAGCTTATCTGATGGCGATGAAAATTTCTTCTTGAGTGTTTCTGAATTCTTCTTCGTTTACCTTTAGTTGTTTGATTGATTTCTTAAGTGATTCTATTGTAGCGGTGACTACCGAAATTAGCTGTTTTAATAATGTTTTTATTGTTTCGTCGCTATTATAACTTTAAGTAGTAATTTTTTATTTATTAAATTTATCATCAGCTAAAATTGGTTTTGACAAATTAACATTTGCACATACTACATTAAACATATCTTCTACTTTGTACACAAGCGATATTGGTAAGCGCTTAGTAAAAATCTCGAAAACTTTAATCCTCTGATTGGTTCTTTCTACATATAGTATGCACCCTAGCTTTTGCAATTTCGACAGTTGCCTTTGCATCTTCTTCCGACATCTGAGTTTTGTTTCTGGGAACTGTCAGACAACCCTCATCACGAATTTCAAAATTTCAACTGTACTATAAGAAAGAGGACAATTTTCTGAGTATAATGCAACAAAAATTTTTGCAGTGCATGCATTCGTTTTCGAAAAAACGGCATTTTAAAAATGCAAATTAGCAGGGGCCGTGTAACCTGATATACCCACTTCTGCCGTGTCTTACGCGTGGTCAAGATGTACTGTAGTCCACCCGCTTAGCATGCGAATTGAAATGTTAAGTTTTAAGCTTTAAAATTTGTTATTTTAATTGCGTTTTCGATGGATTTTGAATTACTAGGTCAATTAATATATCGGAATACATTAATATTCAGGGATATTTATGTGTTAGTCAAAAAAAACCCAAGATAAACAAAAAATCAAAAATTGTTGTATAAACCAATATAAACAAAACAACATTCTACTGAGGTATACTCGCTATAGCACACATATTGAAGTTGCCGTCAGCGCCACCACCGGTAGTGTAAAATCCCTATAGGTAAGATTTAGTTTGACTTCCGGTTAAAACGTTGCAGAATTGATGATTTTCTATTCGGGAAAGTGTATCCGCGTTAGTATTAATTTTTTCTTTTTTTGAATTCATTCTATTGAATGTCGTAGTCAAACTCCATTAGTTTAAGTCGCCACCGTACCAATCGTGCCGACGGGTCTTTTACAAAAAATAACCATACTAATGGTTTGTGATCTGTGAAAATGGAAAATTTACCACCAAATAGATACGGCCTAAAATGTTTATACAACATACAGTTGCTAAAAGTTCTTTCTCTATTGTGGAATTATTTTGTACTGATTTATTTAGTGTTCTAGACGCGTGTGCTATAGGTAAATCTGAACCTGGATCTCCTTGAGGAAGTACAGCTCCAAGAGCTGTAGCTCCAAGAGCTGTACTTTGATGCGTCCGTGGGCAATAGAAAAGGTTCGGACACTATATTGATAACCTAAGGTGTCTGTCCGTTTACATTCTCGATGTGTAAGTTTAAATGATTTGAGTTTATGTTATTGTGAGGACGATTTTTTCTTCTTATATGGGATGAATTACTATGATAACTAGGTCGAAAGCTTTGCGTTGAAATATTCTGAGGTCGAGTCGAAGAATTATAATAATTAGAATTAAGTGAAGGATTGTAAACATTACGAGACATTAATAATAATAATAATAAAAAGCTTTATTTATGGTGGTTTGCACCACTTATAGTTAAAATTTAAGCGTCAGTTAAATTAACTAATGTCACTATTATCCGCTTTCTCATTGGTTAAAATAAGGTTTAAGGAAATTTAACTAAAGCTTAAATTTTAACTAGAAGTGGTGCAAACCACCATTAGAGTTACAAAATACAGAATAAAATGTAAACTTTAAAAAAGTGGAGATCAGCTGTTGCTGGTTTTCTTCTCGAAAGAATTCTTCGACTTCGTAGAGCGCTCTCTCTACCAATAGTTCTTTGGTTATTTTCTTAAATTGAATCAGAGGAAGGTTTTTGATTTCCTCCGGCAGCTGATTGTACAGTTTTATACTTAAATTCCTTCCTTCACAGCACTTCAATCGAAGAAACATTGTTTGAAGTTGAGCTCTCTTGAGGTCTCTTTGTCTTGTTTGATAAGAGTGGCTCGCCGTGACTTGAGTAGTGGTGTTTGTTTTCATATGCACAACGGCAGTGTATACATAGGCAGAAGGTAGCGTCATTACTTTTTGTGCCTTGAATATTGGTTTGCAGTGTGTTCTGCTGGGTAGTCCCTCCAGTGCTCGTATCGCTCTCTTTTGCATTATGAAGATGCGGTTTAAGTGTGTTAAATTAACCCAGATTCGAAGACCGTAAATCATCCTTGCATGAAACAAAGAAAAATAAACAAGTCTTGCAGTGTCTTTCATTCTTCTTATTGCATATATAGCTGTTTCTAGTGAGTTTGTTAGGTTAGCTATATGGTCGTTCCAAGTTAGGTAGGTATCTAATGTGATTCCTAAATATTTCTCTGTTTTTTTTGGTGTTCATCAGTCCGGTCAGTGGTGAAGGTTATCTTTTGTGTTTTTTCTTCGTTTAACAGTAAGCGATTTGATGCAAACCATTTCGCTGCGGTGCTTTGCTTATTGTCGGTTGTAGTGTTTTCGTACTCTTCTAGATAAGCAGTATCGTCCGCGAACAGTACCGTTGGGCATTTCATATTTACTGGAAGGTCATTCATGTAGAGGACAAAGAAAAGTGGTCTTAATATACTGCCTTGCGGTATACCGCATGTCATTATACCTTCGCAGCTTAATTCTTCGCTCCACATAACGATTTGTCTTCTTTTGGTTAAGTATGATTTGATTAGAGTGTAGGCCGGTCCTCGAAATACGTAGTGTTGTATTTTGTCAAGGAAGATGTTGTGATCCATCATATCAAATACTTTAGAAAGGTCATTAAACGTGGCTTGGCACTTCTTTTTGTTTTCTAACATGTCATATATGTGGGATGTCAGGTGCATGATTGCGTTTGTCGTGTTTTTTCCTTCTTGGTAGCCAAATTGATGTTTCGTAATGGCCTTATTCTTACTCAAAAAGCTCAGAAAACGGTTGCATAACAATTTTTTAAGTATTTTTGAGAAGATGAGGAGTATTGATATCGGTCTGTAGTTTGTTGCTTGATTTTTATTTTTTTTCTTGTATTGGAATTGTTTTCGATAATTTCAGGGTATTCGGAAAGATTCTTTTTTGCAGACATTCATTCATGATGTGGCACAACACTGTTTGTATGTCTTGTTTTATAAATTTAACTATTTTTAAGTTTAAATTATTGATGTTGTAGGATGACTAGTTTTTCAGTTATCGTATGGTGTTCTCTATTTCTGTTTCAGTGATGTCATGTAAAAATATAGTTTCACGTGTACTAGGAATTGCTGAGTTTAGATATTGTGATGGGCTTATACTTGTCGTTGGTTTCTTCTCGTTTAAACATTTCGTGGCATTTGTGAAGTGATTGCAGAAGTTGTCTGCTGTAAGTGTTGAGTCGTATTCTGGTTTATTTTTTTTTCCAAGTTCTTTGTTGATCATGGACCACGTTTCTTTTTGTATATCATTCGATAGCATGATTTGTTTCGCATTTATCTGCCTCTTATGTGCTTCAAGTTTTTCGTTAAAAAGTTTCCTTAAGTTGCTGTAGGTTTTCCTGTCATTCATGTTTGTGGTAGTTTGTTTAATTTGTTGATGTAGTGATTTTATTTGCTTCTTTATGTTGTTGAGTTTTTTTGTGAGTTTGATTTTTGTATTGTTTCGTTTGTAGCTTTTTACTGAAAACGTGACGTCTGCATTTTCTTGGATAGCTTTGATAAATAAGTGAAACTTCTTCTGTGGGTCCGTTTCTTGGTAAGCACTTTCCCAATTTATAGTGCTGATCTTGTGTTTGAATTCATCAACCAGGTTTTTAGAAAATTTCCTCTTTGATATTTGGTTTTGTTCTTTTTATTTGTTTGTGTACCACTCGATACAGATTGATTTATGGTCAGATATAGTGATTTCAAGTAGGTAGCTCGAAATGTGGTTTACGTTAGTAAAAATGTTGTCGATACAAGTTGAAGATATTTGATTATATCGTGTTGGTTCAAATATCGTTCTTTCCAAATTGAAGGATTTCACGAGGTGTTCGAGGTTACATTTTTCAAATGTACTTGAGTTTAGGTCTATATTGAAGCCGCCCGCTACAATTAATTTGGTTTGTGGCTTATACTGTCTGGTTAAGTCCAACACTACATCTTCAAGTAATTCCAGATATTTGTTGGGGTTTCCTGCTGGTGTCGATAAGTTGACACGATAATTGTGTTTGTTTCTTTTTATGTAACAGGCTGCAAATTCGCCTTCAATTTCGATTTATTTGGCAGCTATCTGGGGGAGCGGTGTACATATCCAGTTTTTGTTTGGATACACGGCTATACCTCCATGAGCGTGTTTGGTTCTAGAAAAATATGATATTAATTTGTAGTCACTTATATTTAGCATATAGTTATGTCTAACGAACCTCTTAAGACCACCAGCAATATGCATTAATATGTCATCATGTTTAGGTTAAGGCAATTATATTGATATTTTAAAAGATTTATTATGTAAGGGTCGTCTCGAACTTAAGTCAAGTGATCAGAAGAAACAAAGTTCAAAACAACCCACGCAAAACAAATGTAACCTTTTATAGATTTTCATAATTTTAAAATCAGTTGTTGGTTTGCATCCAAAGTAACCAGTTGTAAACTTTTAATAAATAAATTTTCATTTTTAAAACACCCGTTTTATTTTGAACGTAATTGGCGCAGTCGGTAGGATACCCAAACGATTCTATCGAAGAATTGGCGATTATTAAATCCTAATTGGGTAAAACAATTATTAGTGCAACGTTACGAATAGTGTAAATTGATATAAATAAACCCAGATCCACTGGGCCTACTGAGAGACTTCTACCGCAGCCGGACCTCAACCGTAGACACACCCCGGAAACTACACCGCCAGCGATTCACTCGCTAGACATTCAACGATGTTATTAGCAACCTTAGTTTTATAAGTACTTTTTATCTTTTCCTTTGCCTTAATTTTTATTATACTTGTGTTAAAATCTCGATGAGTTTAAACCGCGATAGATCGCCTATTAAAATTATTACAAATAATTCGAATAATTCAGATTTAGAATTAGAAATTAGTGAAATTATTTTAAATCAAAGAAATAAAATTAATCAATTTGAAATGTCTTTCAATTTTGCAGAAATTAAATTAGCCAAAGAGACCAGTTCAAAATAAATTTTTTACAAATTCTCAAGTATTCGGAAGAAAACCCGAACCAAAACCCACTCCTATGTCAATATCGACAAGAAATACTGTTAACCCTTCTCGAAACCAACAAAATGCATCTTACAATCATTTTCAAAAATCCAGTCCAAGTAATTTTACATCGGAAGAATTATACAATATAGAAGAACCTGATGAACAATTAGAAAATCAGGAATACATTGACGATACGAACTGGAAATTTTCCAATGCCAGCCTCGGAACAATTAACATCGACTTAAATTTATTAACTGGAAAAACTAAATTACCATTTATTACAATCCCCAGTTTAAATTTAAAAATTCTCCTCGATAGTGGAGCTTCAAATTCAATAATGACCCCAAAAATCGCATACGAAAACTTTAAAAATTTTATGTTTAAAAAACCCTTTTTAATTAAAAGTATGAATCAAACGGTCTCTAACGATGAGAATATATCTTACCCCATTTTAAAAAAATTTGGAATAAATAGTGCAATTAATTTTCATGTAATTAATTGGCACGATAAATTTGACGCTTTATAGGAAGCGAAGATTTGTGTAAATTAGGCGCAAATATAAACTATAATCATAGAATGTTAGAAATAGGAAATTATAAAATTCCATTTTTTCTGGAATTAAACCAGAACAATTTTAAGCCATTTAAGCAAAACGTTAAAACACATATAAAAATTCCCGTGCATATCGAGGAAGGCGAAGTTCTTATACCCGAAATTAATTTTAAACAATTTTGTACCCCAGAGTCAATTGCCTTTGCAAAAAACGGTTTTTGTGACATACCCATAGAAGAAGAAAGAAACATGAAAATTAATTTCAAACAACAGGTTAAAGTAGAACCAATAACAAATATAGAAATACAAAACCCCAAAAATCATTTTTCTAATTTAAATATTCAAAATGTCATTCGTACGCAACATCTTAATTTTGAAGAAAAAGCAGAAATTTTAGGGTTGTGTACAAAATACAAAGATATTTTTTACAACAAAAATCACGATTTAACTTTTACTAATGCCGTGAAACACAAAATTAGAACGAGAGATAATGAGCCAGTTTTTTGTAAATCATTTAGATATCCATATCACCTACAAGCAGAAATTCAAAATCAAATAAAAAAATTATTAGACGACAAAATCATAAAACCTAGTATTTCACCCTATAGCTCGCCTGTTTGGATTGTACCAAAGAAAATAAATGCGAGTGGGAAAATGAAATGGCGCTTAGTAATAGACTATAGAAAATTAAACGAAAAAACAATTGAAGAAAAATATCCCATTCCTAGAATTGATGAAATTTTAGACAGTTTAGGAAAATGTAATTATTTTTCCACTTTAGATCTCGCGCAGGGTTTTCATCAAATTGAAATGGACGTTGATTCAATCGAGAAAACCGCTTTCTCAGTAAATAATGGCCACTGGGAATATGTCCGCATGCCATTTGGATTGAAAAATGCTCCTAGTACTTTTCAGCGAGTAATGGATAACATATTACGCGAATTTCTTCATAAATTTTGCTTCGTTTATATGACATAGTAATTTATTCAAAATCTCTCCATGAACACTTAGTTCACCTTAAACAAATTTTTAATAAAATTAGGCAGTACAACTTAAAAGTACAACTAGATAAATCCGAGTTTTTGCGCAAGGAAGTTGCTTTTCTTGGCCATGCAATAACACCAGAAGGCATAAAACCAAATCCCCAAAAAGTTGTAACAATACAAAATTATCCTCTTCCAAAAACCATTAAAGAAATTAAATCATTTCTTGGTTTAGTAGGTTACTATAGGAAATTCATTCCAAATTTTGCAAAAATAGTACAACCCTTCACTAAATGCCTTAAAAGGGGAGCAAAAATTGAAACAAACAATCTTGATTATTGTCAAGCTTTTCAAAAATGCAAAGAATTAATGACAAATGCCCCCATATTAGCTTATCCCGATTTTGAGAAAATATTTCACGTCACAACTGACGCTTCTAACACAGCTATCGGAGGTGTGTTATCTCAAAATAATAAACCTATTGCATTTTATTCTAGAACTTTAAATAGTGCCGAAAGAAATTATTCAACAATAGAGCGCGAATTACTAGCAATTGTCGAAACGACAAAACATTTCAAACCCTTTGTTTACGGAAAACAATTTATTATTGAAACTGACCACAAACCGTTGGTCTGGCTGTTTTCAATTAAAGATGCTAATGCTCGCCTTGTCAAATGGCGATTACAACTAGAAGAATACGATTATAAAATTCACTATAGAAAGGGCAAAGAAAATCAGGTAGCCGACGCTTTATCGCGTATAGAAATAAATACAAAAGAAACTTTTCAGGAAAATTTAGACTTAGTATCGATAGTACCTAATATTGGCGAAGACTTGCCAATAGAAGACCTCGATGACATAATAAACGCTCTCGATAATAATAACAAATCAAATAACGCTAACACTCATAACAATGAAGACAATGAATCAAATAATACTTGTCACACTTCACGTGAAAATCCCGTGTTCACTATGCCCATTTCGGATAAAGCGATAAATCAATTTGCAAATCGCATTATCCTACAATTAGGGGATCAATATAACGTAGATCATAAAAAAATCTTTGCGAAAAATAACTTTATTGTCACTATTAGAAGAGGTAACGAATTACAAAATATAACACAAATGCTAAAAGAAACTGTAAATCCCGGTAATTTATATGGAATTTATTTCAAAGATAATAACTTAGAATCAAAATTTTTAAACGTTAGTCAAAATTTACTTAATAACCAAGTAAAATTTATAAAATGTAATATTGTAGCTAAAGATCTGGAAAAATCAGATCAACAAGATGAAGCAATAGAAGAATACCATTCTGTTAACCATAACGGCATCACCGAAACCTATAATCACTTAAAAATTAAATATTATTGGCCTGATATGAAAACTAAAATAAATAAAATTATAAATGAATGCGAAATTTGTCTTGCTAATAAGTATGAAAGAAATCCTTTGTTACGATCTGGCTCGTTAATTTTACTTTTACTGTCAAACCTTTTTTAAATTTTTATCGTTTTTTGTTTTTTGCGGCTTGGCTCAACACGTGCGAGCAGATAAGGAGCGACCCTTGCAACAATCCGAAGCTTGTAGCCCCCTTCTTTTAAATTTTGGTAGGAAAGGGAACGTTAGTCCCTGAAGTGAAGGATTCCAACGTCGATCTTGAAGCCGAAAAGATCGAAATATTTAATGCTTAATTACAAGCGGTTTTTAAAAAACAAATTTTTATGTCTTGCACGTTGGCTCTCAAGTGACCAGTTTTATTTGAAAACGCTATTAAATTTATGCAGTTCCGTTTATTTTGGGAAGTTTGTTACCTCTTGCTATCTATTACGGCTAATATTGGAATGCCGAATTTTATCTTTCTCGCTGGGAACCTGTCTTCATCTCTACTTTGCCAATACCGAATCCGGATCAAAATTGCCGGAAGTAAATGCCGCAAAGCTTTCTCAAGTGTGTTGACTGCCAACACCTGGGGCTACCTGTGAGTAGAATTTTGTATTTTTATATTTGATGTTTTCTGGCAAAACAGTTAATATCTTTTTTGAGGAGATCTGTATCTCTGGAGACAAGGTTGAATTTGTGTTAGTGCTTCATTTTGTGTTATCCTATTTGCGATACAAATTATATTGGGAGATTCAAGCACGTATTTGTAACGTGTCTTCGATCAAGTTACCCCTCAATTTAAAGAGGATTATAAGTTTATTGTCAATTTTATATAAAATATTATATTTAGGATTAGTTTCATGCATGATACTTGTCGACAAGCCCTATAATTTTAAGATTTACTGTATGCAAATATCTTCTTTGTTTCATTATATACCTACACCTGTATATTGTCGTGAAACAAAATATTTCGACCCACCCTGTGCTAAATTGTAATAATTCGTTAATATTATTTTTAAATGTTGAAAATTGGAAAAGTACAGAGTGGGGAGAAAGGATAAAGATAATGGCTTCTCGTGCCAACTATGGCCGACAGCGGGTGCGAGATTTTTGTATGCCCGCTGAGTTTTGATATTATTTTGAGAATTTGTAAGTAATATTTTAATTTGATTGATTAAATAAAGTGGATTTGATGCGTTCGCATTATTGCGTTATTTTTGAAGTTTTGATATTTGGAATTATTTTTGATAATTTTATGAGCAGCTACATTTGATTGATTTGGTTCATTTGGAGAGAGCAGTTAAAATTATTAGTTTTGATTTAAAAATTGAAATTATAAAATTGGAAGAATTGAAAGTTACATTTGCATTTGTACGAGGGTGTGACCACATGATAGATAAGCCGACGTTTTGGATAGGCATAAGGTCGAAAGTACGAGCCCATTTAAAGCTTCACAATAAAATTAAAATTTTTACATTGGATTTACGATTTATGGCTACTGTCAGACAACCCTCATCACGAATTTCAAAATTTCAACTACACTATAGGAAAGAGGACAATTTTCTGTGTATAATGCAACAAAAATATCTGCGAACCATGCATTAGTTTTGGAAAAAACGGCATTTTAAAGTTATTAAAAGTAGGTAGTTGTAACCCGATACACCCCGTTGCAACGTGTCGAACCACGGTCAACTGGCACGTTCCGTTCCTATTCTTCATTTTGTTGACGGTACGAGTGCTTTAATACACTCTTAATGTTTGATTTCAGTCGCGGTCGACACCCGAACGAGTTCTATGGCTTCGAGTTCCACCCTTGGCGAGTTCTGTCATTTTTCAGGGATATTTTTAATTTTTTTTGCGTAAGGTGAAAAAAGAAAACAGGCCCGGAGGGCGCCGAAGGCGTCCGGAGGGTCTGTTTTATTTTTTTGCCTTACACAAAATCGGCTAATCATGCAGCCGTGTTAAAAGGTGTATTTAAAATACATGTAAATTTAACTTTTTCAAATTCGATTTTTTCGAGAACTAATGCATGGTTCGCAGAAATTTTTGTTGCATTATACACAGAAAATTGTCCTCTTTCCTATAGTGTAGTTGAAATTTTGAAATTCGTGATGAGGGTTGTCTGACAGTAACCCGATTTATTAATTATTATTGAGGAAGAATTATTATTGGAGAAATTATTTGTTTGGATTTGAAGACGAAATTATTTTATTTATCATTTTAAAAAAGAAGAAAGCAGATAAATCTAAGGGAACCGACTACTGAGCGTCTTTTTCTTGTTCTCCACTGAGAAAAGCTAGCTGAGAAAATAACAGATTGTGAAGGGTAGGTAATATTTACAAAATCCCACAACAATATGTGTTTAATTGTGTTAACTTTCTTTCAGCAAAGTATTGTAATCGGTAAGTGGGAGCGGATACTACTTGAGAAAGTTAAGGCAATTGATTCTCGCAGACATCAATTTGCTGTGTTTATGTGGTTATTACTGTACGGACCTGTTGAACCCGCTGAGCTAGTAAAATTCGAGATTCCGACCGGACTCTTTTATCGTCAGTTAATTACCATTTTTCGTATCACCTTACAAAATTCAATTCTCAGGTCCACTACTTGCAAAAAGACCTTTTGACATTATTCACATTGGTACATTCAGTTTCGAAGGAAATAAATTTATAACTATAATTGACTTATTCTCGCGTTACGCGCAAGCTTACTTTGTAACAGATACTACAGGAATAACAATACTTAATAAATTACGTCATTACTTTTCTCATCACAGTTATCCGAAGAAAATTGTTTGCGACGAAGGTAAAGAGTTTAAAAATAAAGTTTTTCAAGAATTTTGTGAATTATTTAAAATTAAATTACATTTTACGACGAATTACAACAGTAGTTCAAACTCACCGATAGAAAGAGTACATTCTACAATTTTAAAAAAGCTCAGAATAATAAAAGAACAAAATCCAAACGAAGGTCCTCAACACCTAATGATTACAGCCGTACTAACTTATAATCAATCAATTCATTCCGCGACCGGTTATACCTCTATCACTTTATTATATGGCCCTTACGTAAATTTAAATGCACATGAATTAGATTTGAGTAAAACAATTTACGAAATTTATAATGAAAATAGAAAAGACGAGTTATTGCCATTCTACGAACAATTATATCAGAAACAACTCGAAAAAGGTCAAAGTAATTTACAAAATCGAAATCAAAATAAAGAACCCACAGTTGAAATCAGTGAACCCGCAGTGTACTTTACAAGGCAACGAATTAGAAAAACGGACCCATATTACGACGAAGTAAATATAACTTCTATAGAAAAAAATATAATAATTGGAATACGAGATAAGTCTAAACGACACGCGAATATACACGTACGAAAAATAAAGAGACAGAAAAAGAAATTTCCGTTACAGAATACTGGAACTGACCAGTCAAAGCCAGGCCCTTCTAGTAGACAAGATTGAAACCAATGGCTATTTTCCTGAAGACCTAGGTCCAGCAAAGCTCCTTGGTCATTACCATAAGTTTTATTTTTATTTTAATATAAGCGACTTAGAATTAAGCTATTTTAAATTATTAAGCAGTACTACAATCTTGAAATCAAAAGCCACCAAGTCAAATCATCTCACGTAACAATTAATTAACGTACTAACAGAAAATTGCAATTCAATTGAAAAACAACTATCAAAATTCAAATATCGTAACAAACGTGGACTCATTAACGTTTTAGGAACCGCTATTAAATTTATCACCGGTAATCCGGACAATCAAGATTTAGTAGACATTAAGAAAAATTTAGATTTACTTTATAATAATCAAGAAAATATAGTTAAACAAATAGTTCATTTGCAAATCACATAACGAAACGTTACGCTAAAGCTCTCGAAACAATTCAAAATAATTTGAATTCATCTTTTATTGCATTAAATAAAATTAGCAACTCTGTTGATTTTCAGTTAATGGTAGAATATTACAATTTTATCAGCCTAAAATTACTAAACATTCTTCAAAGTATTGAAAGAACAATCTCATTAGCTTTTTCAGAAATTACGAATTTAGAAATAATATCGGACAAGGAATTGATCGAAATTATAAATCATTTAAAACTAATTTATAAAAAATCAGAATTACTTGAATTAGATACCGTTCATATTGTTGTGTCTGCACTAAGTGATGAAAATGGGTTGCGAACTTAGCAATAAGATAACGGTATTTGCAACTAGAGGAACTACAAAGCAAAACTCTATTTTAACATTTTATTACTAGTGTGTGTTTTATTATTATATATTCTTAATTTTGATTTCGGTGTTTGTTTAATATTTTATGTTTGTCTAGTTAGTAAGTTTTTTTGTTTCGAATTTGATTTTTATTTTATGTTTGTATTATGACTCACGTAAATGCCGACAACAGCAATATTTTAAATAATAAAAATCTAGATGTAAAAAAAAAAGAAGACAGTTTAAAATGGATATCCAAGGCGATAGAAGAATTAATCAAAAAAAAAGTTAGTCACATAAAGATTTGAAAGCGGTCGGTCGACGAAAGTTTGAAGGCAGTTAGTCAGAAGAAGATTTGTAAAGCAGTCGGTCGACGAAGGTTTAAAGGCAGTTAGTCACATAAAGATTTGAAAGCGGTCGGTCGACGAAAGTTTGAAGGCAGTTAGTCAGAAGAAGATTTGTAAAGCGGTCGGTCGACGAAGGTTTGAAGGCAGTTAGTCACATAAAGATTTGAAAGCGGTCGGTCGACGAAAGTTTGAAGGCAGTTAGTCAGAAGAAGATTTGTAAAGCGGTCGGTCGACGAAGGTTTGAAGGCAGTTAGTCAGAAAAAGATTTGTAAAGCGGTCGGTCGACGAAAGTTTTGAAGGCAGTTTAGTCAGATATTTAGCAGAGCGGTCGGTGAAGAATAAATTCAAGAAGGAAGATAACAGTGTTTTTGTCTACAGAAAAGCTGGGGTCGGCTATTTGCGTGAGTTTTTGCTATTGTTAAAATTTTGTTCCTATTTTTTTTATCTTTTAACTTTGCAAATAAAAATTATAAAACCGTTATTTTATTGTTTACTTGTAACAATCTTTCACATTCGAGAACCTACGTTATCCCATTAACGAGATAAGAGGCGCGCATAAGGTCGCAGCATAAATAATTGGCTCCCAACGTCGAGGCTCGAATAAAAATAGTTACATGTAAAGCAATAAAAAAAAAAAAATTTTAAAGGTCTAAAATTACAAATATCAATCACAAAATTTAATATAATTTAAATAACTATGAATACAAGAAGTAAAAATTTAGATTTAATAACAGAGGATAAGGCAGTAGGAGAAAGGGGGGATGTTGAATTAGAGCAAATGGAAATAATCGCGCCGGATAAAAACGAAAGAGACGACAAAACAATCATGGAATTCTTGAAAAGTATGAATGCTAAAATGGATGAAAACACGAAAGGTATAAAAGAAGAAATGAATGCCAGATTTAATAACAACTCCAAAGATATAAATGCTAGATTTGATAACAACTTCAAAGATACTATGAATGCTAAAATTGATGAAAACACGAAAGGTATAAAAGAAGAAATGAATGCCAGATTTGATAACAACTCCAAAGATATTAATGCCAAATTTGATGACAACAAGAAAGAATTAAACAATAGAATAGATAGTATAAATGAAAGATTTGACGGGATGGATCAAATGATCAAAGAGGAAATGAGTGAAAGATTTAATGAAAATCAAAAAAAAGTAGAAGAGATAGATGAAGAGATAAAATCTAGCATAGTGTTGATAAATGCAAATACAGAAAAAATAAAAGTCCATATTGATTTAACCACAAAGGAAAGGGCAAATATAGAATCAAGAATGGAAAAGACACACGAGAAGATAAACAAAATTCAAACGAAGTTGTCAGAAAATAAAAGAGATGAAAACAATAAAGCAATGGGAGATCTAGTGGAAATACTAAGGACTAATGCGGGGCACGAAGAAAACGTGGATAGATACACAAAATTCTATGGGGACAATCGAATAAATTCAAAAATGTTCATAAAAAATTTGCAAGATTGTATAGGTAAAATTAAAGATGAGAATAGGTTAAAAATATTATTCGGGCAACCATGAAGGGGGAAACCGAAATTTGGTACAGCATGATAGAGGAAAAGGTAAAAAACTTTGAAAGCTTCAAGGTTATGTTTCTAAAAAAATATTGGGAGGATTTTGAACAAAATAGAGTTAAGGAACAAGTAAATAGGGGTAAATATAAAGGCTACGAGAAATCAAGGGAGAACTATGCAATAAAGGTAATAAATCAAGCCCATCAAGTGGAACCACCATATGAAGAGATGTTACTAGTAAAGGCAATGGGAGGACATTTTGAAAAGGAGTTGAAGTCAAGAATAGGTATTGAAAACATCGAAACCATTGAAGAGTTTTTGAGATTGCTTAAAAGATTTGATGAAAATGTAGAGTTTAAAACCGAAGACAACCATCAAATGTACCGGCAACCTTGGAGGAAATTCGGTGAAAATCAAGATTCGCGAAACGGCAATTATGAACGCCCAGTTTACCAGAATTACAACCGTGGAAATTTTAATCATAACAACGGCAACCGAGGTCATGATAGAGGTGGATACAGGGGAAATTTTAACAGAGGAAATCCGAATCGAGAAGCAGAAGACCGAAATATAAATACAATTGAAGTGGCAGTTGAGCCAGAAATAAAGAGGAATACAACACAGGCTATGGTACATTCGACAACGGGGTCGAATTTTCCGTAGACGGCAAGCTGCGAACAGTGTGCAGCACCTATGTACACCCAAGGGAGTATATGGGCGAATATTTGCATGACTCTTCCGATGCAGAGGAAACGGTATGCTTGCCGATGATAAAAATAAATATAAATGAGGTAGATTTAAAAGTATTAATAGATACGGGGGCGGAAGTTTCTTTATTAAATGAAAACATAATTTTAGAAAACAAAAATATTTTTAAATCAAAACTAATACCAATATGTCATCTAAATTTAATTACGGCAAATAGCCGGAAAATAACTACAGTCAATCAAATGTTAATCGGAGAAAACAAGATAGGAGACATCACAAGAACAGAGGGGATAATAATTATAAAAAATTTGAGATTAGAAGGTTTATTGGGAATAGATTTATTACACCGTTTTAAAATTAAAATCGACATGGATCTAAAGCAAATAGAAATAAACGGAAAACAAATTGAGTGGAAAAATTTAGACCAAGTCACTTTTAGGCCCAAGTTGGAAATTAATAACCAAATCAATTTTAGGCAAAATTTAGAAAAAATAAATAAATTTAAGGAAACGTCAAATTTAATAAAAAATGTAGCAGGCAGATCAAAACAAACAAATGTAAAAATAAATTCAATAACACACGCCAATAAAATAGTTGTTTGCGAAAAACGATATTTAAACCAAATAAATCAGTTATTATTGAAACATGATAAATTATTTAATGAAGAAGAAAGAATAGCAGTTGGATATGAGCACAAATTAGAGATTACTGACGAGAAATCATTTTCGTGTAAAACATATCCAATCCCACAACACTATAAAAAAGAAGTTTGGGCTCAAATAAATATTATGATAAGTAAAAAAATAATAGAAAGGTCAAGTACTTCTTTTATTAATCCTTTAGTAGTGGTCAAAAAGAAGGATGAATCGATTCGCTTATGTTTAGACGGTAGAAGGATAAATAAAATAATACTCTCGAGGTTCGAAAAACCTGAGAACATAGATAGTTTATTTGGAAAAATAGGAAATAACAACGTTTTTAGCAAATTGGATCTAAAAAACTCTTTTTGGTTAATTCCTTTGAAGGAAGATTCAAGGAAGTATACGGGGTTTAGCTTAGATGGGGTAACTTTTTGTTTTAGAGTCGTACCGTTTGGTCTAAATACATCATCATCTGCATTGGTGAGGGTTATGCATTTAATTCTGCAAAAACACGAAAATTACGTAGTCCACTATATTGATATGTTAATTTTTTCAAAAAATGCAGAGGAACATTTAATGCACATCGAAGAAGTTTTAAAAACCCTGGAGGAAACGGGATTAAAACTAAATTTGGAAAAATGTCAATTTATACAGCAACAAGTAAAATTTTTGGGATTCAAAGTTGATAAGAAGGGAATTACAATTGATGAAGAAAGAATGAATCGTAATATTCGAAAGAAACTATCATTCTATATAGGGGACACGGTAGTTATAAAAAGTCTGCGAACCGCGAATCGAGCACTTAATATTTGTGCCAAACTATCCTTACCATTCGAGGGACCTTTTTACGTAAATAAAAAAATAAATGAAAATGTTTATGAGCTAAAATATGAAGGAGGGGATATTCGGGGAAGGTTTCCCATAAACCCCATATATCCATTTAAGAGGCAAACGTCAGAAGAAGAAGAGGAAGGAGACAGTGAAGAGGAACAGTAGAAGAGAAAGAGTGGTAAATTTATGGAAAGGGGAGTACGAATGATGGTAAAAAGTTTTTTTTATATTTTTTTTTATATAAATTTTGATATTCAAGTTTAGAAATTTAAAATTGAATTAAGGCAATGCTTGTTAACTTTTTGACATTCAAAACAAAGTTCGTTAAAGATCAAAATTGAGAAACGTTTTATTAAAAAAAAAATCCCGTGAAGGTTTTATATTTCAATTCGATTTTGATTTTTGTTTTAATAAAACGGAGGGGAAATGTTGTGCCCGCACTAAGTGATGAAAATGGGTTGCGAACTTAGCAATAAGATAACGGTATTTGCAACTAGAGGAACTACAAAGCAAAACTCTATTTTAACATTTTATTACTGGTGTGTGTTTTAATTATATATATTCTTAATTTTGATTTCAGTGTTTGTTTAATATTTTATGTTTGTCTAGTTAGTAAGTTTTTTTTTGTTTCGAATTTGATTTTTATTTTATGTTTGTATTATGACTCACGTAAATGCCGACAACAGCAATATTTTAAATAATAAAAATCTAGATGTAAAAAAAAAGAAGACAGTTTAAAATGGATCTCCAAGGCGATAGAAGAATTAATCAAAAAAAAAAGTTAGTCACATAAATATTTGAAAGCGGTCGGTCGACGAAAGTTTGAAGGCAGTTAGTCAGAAGATTTGTAAAGCGGTGGGTCGACGAAGGTTTGAAGGCAGTTAGTCAGAAGAAGATTTGTAAAGCGGTCGGTCGACGAAGGTTTGAAGGCAGTTAGTCACATAAAGATTTGAAAGCGGTCGGTCGACGAATGTTTGAAGGCAGTTAGTCAGAAAAAGATTTGTAAAGCGGTGGGTCGACGAAAGTTTTGAAGGCAGTTTAGTCAGATATTTAGCAGAGCGGTCGGCGAAGAATAAATTCAAGAAGGAAGATAACAGTGTTTTTGTCTACAGAAAAGCTGGGGTCGGCTATTTGCGTGAGTTTTTGCTATTGTTAAAATTTTGTTCTTATTTTTTTTTATATTTTAACTTTGCAAATAAAAATTATAAAACCGTTATTTTATTGTTTACTTGTAACAATCTTTCACATTCGAGAACCTACATTATCCCATTGACGAGATAAGAGGCGCGCATAAGGTCGCAGCAATATATTTAAGATTTTAGAATTTTCAAAATTTTAAATATTTTCAACAAGAGATTTTGGGAACTGTCAGAAAAACCTCATCACGAATTTCAAAATTTCAACTACACTATAGGAAAGAGGACACTTTTCTGAGCATACTAGAACAAAAATTTTGTTGGATTATAAATTAGTTCTCGCAAAAATCGAATTTGAAAAATTTAAATTTACATGTATTTTAGATACACCTTTTAACACGGCTGCATGATTAGCGATTTTTGTGTAAGGCAAAAAAAAAAACAGACCCTCCGGACGCCTTCGGCGCCCTCCGGGCCTGTTTTATTTTTTCACCTTACGCAAAATAATTTAAAAAAATCCCTGAAAAATGACAGAACTCGCCAAGGGTGGAACTCGAAGCCATAGAACTCGTACGGGTGTCGATCACGAATGACAACATTAAGAGTCTATTAAAGCACTCGTACCGTCAACAAAATGAAGAATAGGAACGGAACGTGCCAGTTGACCGTGGCTCGACACGTTGTAACGGGGTGTATCGGGTTACAACTACCTACTTTTAATAACTTTAAAATGCCGTTTTTTCGAAAACTAATGAATAATCCAAAAAAATTTTTGTTGCATTATACACAGAAAATTGTCCTCTTTCCTATAGTGCAGATGAAATTTTGAAATTCGTGATGAGGAAATTCTGACAGTAACCGAGATTTTATTACATGTATACTTTATATACCTATCCTGGATCCATTCATCTACCAATATGCAAGAATTTATCTAATTCCTAATGTACAAAACAAGGTGTTGATCCCGCCATCGAAGTACTATCTGCAAAGTGTAAGAAAAGAATTATGGACCGACGAAAAGTGTCAAGTGATCGAAAACTCAATCGTGTGTGTAGAAAAACCTCAAGTGAACAAGTGCTTATTTACTATTAGTAATAATAACTGCACCTATGCATTAGCTAATAATAATTATAAACTTTACGTGCAACTTAAAAACGGAAAAGTTTTAACCTCATGTAAAACTAAGTTAAACGTAATTGAAGAATGCAACGATAAAATTAACAATCTCGAGGTGATAAATAATGTATTAATTTCATCCGAAAACAATTGTAAAATAATAATAGAAGATCAAACTTATGTAAATACATTTAGTAACTTTACTTTTAATAACCCGTTAATAATTAAAGATCATCAAACTAGCTCAATTGTAAATTTGCAAGTAAACCATCTGGACGATTTGAAAGAATTAAAAGAAGAAGCAAAAAGTTTGGAACATCACATCAAAATACATCCTGTATTGCATGTCACACATTTTATCACAACCATTGTTATTATTTTATGTATTTTTGTTGCAATATTATATCTTTTAAGGAATAAAATTAAATTGTTAGTTAAGAGGGAGAAAAACGAAGAAATTGAATTACATGAAATTCAAAGTGTCCAAGCTTCACCGGACACCTCGAAGAACGACACGTTCTTTCCTAAGGGGGGAGGAGTTATGTCTAACGAACCTCTGAACGATGAACGATGAACTTATTGGTTCTATGGAGTTGCCACGTGTTTACGTTTATCTCCTTCATCTCATTTGGGCAGCGGGCGTTGGAGTTTGTTGAGGTTTTCTTTCCTCTTTTCTTGGAGCGCTAGGCTTGATCTGGCTAGGTATTTTGGTCCCTTGGGATTATTTTCCTCGATTTTTCCTGGGTTTTTTTTTTTTTTTTTTTTTTTTTTTTCTTTTTCCGGTGTTTTCTTGTTGCGTGGTTTGGGGTCAGAGGCGGCGGTGAGGAGTGAGTGTTTTGGTCTGTGTGTTAAACTTGTCTCTTGGATAGGATTCTGCGAGCGGAGCGAATGTGCAATCAGTGGATTTGGGTCCCCAGTGTTAGATGAACTTGGTCCCTTGGTGTCGATGGGGCGAGTGTCCGTGAATTTTGGTTCCTTGCATTAGATGAGCTTGGTCCCTTTATGTCCATGGGGCGGGGCGAGTGTCCGTGGATTTTGGTTCCTTGCCTTGGATGGGCTTGGTCCCTTGATGTCGGTGGGGCGGGGCGGGTGTCCTTGGATTGTGGTTCCTTGCGTTGGATGTGCTTGGTCCCTTGCTGTCGGTGGGGCGGGGCGAGTGTCCGTGGATTGTGGTTCCTTGCGTTGGAAGAGCTTGGTTCCTTGATGTCGGTGGGGCGGGGCGAGTGTCCGTGAATTATGGTTCCTTGCATTCGAAGAGCTTGGTCCCTTTCCGGCCATGGGTCGTGGCGAGTGATTTGGCGTGTTTCCGGGCGTCTTACATGGTTTCTTGGCATCCGGGTGTTTTGATGAACCCGATGCTTGGTGGGAACCTGAAACGAACATGTATAGATTACGGTTACTTACACCCCGGCTGACGGGCGGATGAGGATGTCCTTTGGCCGGCTGTGCCCTAGGTTGTAGCCTGGTTGATATTGTCCTAGCTGCGAAATGAGGGGATTGTCCGAGAAGCTCGCGGTCTTGTATAATTTTTCCGCCTGGTTCCTGATATGCACGTCGATGGTTTCCATCTTCGCGTCGGCGTGGAGTCTTCTATTTGTGACATAATACGGGCTTGAGAATGCGTGCCGGATGGATTTATTTTGCACCACTTGGATCTTCTTTATGTGGGTGCGGGCAGCCGTCCCCCACACGGGCGCGGCGTAGGTCATGGTGGGTCTGATGATGGCCTTGTAGATGCGCAGCTTGTTTGCCGGTGACATCTTGCTGTCGGAAGCTAGGAGTGGGTAGAGCTTTGTGAAGACGGCTCTTCCCCGGTTTGCAGCGGTTTGAATGTGTTCCTTCCACAGCAGTCTGTAGTCCAACGTGACTCCCAGGTACTTGGAAGTGTTTGTCCATGGGATTGGGGTCTCGAACATGAAGATGTTGGTTCGAGGGCGGATCTTGTAGCGTTTCTTTTTGAACATGGTCGCGGTACTTTTGGTCGAGTTTACACCGATGCGCCATGTTGCGAACCATCTTTCCAGGTTGTTCACGGTGTCTTGCAGTCGATCGGTGGCGAGATGTTGACTCCTGGAGGAAGTGTACACGGCCGTGTCATCCGCGTAGAGCGAGATCTTCGTCCTCGGGTCGGTTGGGGCTGGCATGTCGCTCACGAAGATGTTGAAAAGGGTCGGGGCGAGGATGGATCCTTGGGGTACTCCGGCAGTGATGAAGCGCTCGGAGGATCGGGTGCCTTCGAATTTCACCTTGAATTTTCGATTTTCAAGGTATGACGCCACCAGCTTGACGAGTGCTGGTTGGATGTTGGCGTTGAACATCTTGTAAAGAAGACCTTCGTGCCACACTTTGTCGAAGGCCTTCGAGACGTCGAGTAGAACGAGTGCGGTGACCTCTTTCTTGTTAAAACCGAGGGAGATGTGTTCGACCAGGCGGAGGACTTGCTGAACCGTGCCGTGTCCTGAGCGAAAACCGAACTGCTCGTCTTGCAGGATGCTTTGATCGAACATGGTTTGCTTGATACGAGTGCAGATGACTCTTTCTGCGACTTTTCCTAGCGACGGGAGGAGGCTGATGGGGCGATAGCTTTGGGGCTTCCGAGGGTCTTGACCTGCCTTGGGAATGACCACTACGTCGGCAGTTTTCCATTTCTGCGGATAGTAGCGGAGGCGGAGTGAGGCGTTGATGATGCCGGTGAGTGCAGCGATTGCCTTGCGCGGCATTGCCTTGAGGGAACGGTTTGTGATCGCGTCGGGTCCGGGTGCCTTCCTGTTCTTCAGGGATCGGATTATTTGAGTGACTTCCTTTGTCGAGGCCGGGTCGATCGGTGTGGGGTCTTCGATTGGGAGGGTCCTCTTGACGAAGTCCTCGACCATTTCGATATGGTCTTGGTTGAGGTGCTCTTCGAACCAGTTGTAATCTTTTAATAAATAAATTTTCATTTTTAAAACACCAGTTTTATTTTGAAAAACGTAATTATATGTATGTTCTCAGATTTTTGCCAGTGCTTGCTGATACATGCAATATCAATCCCTTGTTCTTGCAATGTGTGTGCAAGGGAAGCAGCTTTATTTGACAAGCATTGAACGTTTACGTGTAAGAGCTTTATTGTGTGGTTTGTTTTTTGTTAGGTTGCTTCTTGTTTTGTGTTAGGATCACATGTGAATTTAAGTGGTGGTTTCGTTTTTTTGGTTCTTCTCTAAAAAATTACGACCTCTGCTAAAAATAAAACGCTCATACCTTACACCGATTGGCCAGAATTTCATGTCATATATTGTACTTTTACTTTCGATGCCGACTCCTACCATGATGCATTTTCTGGTGCTTTCCTTGTTTGCAGTTTTGAGTAATTCTACTGTCACGGTTTCACTATTTAATTTTTCACATATATATTGTTTTAATATCTCTTCGGTTATGTGTGCATGAGATAAATAACCATAATTTTGGTTTTTCTGTGCCTACAAATTGAAGTATATTAGTGTCTGTATTGTTACCTACAGGTTTTGGTTTTCGTTTCCAATGTTTGTTACGCCGCCCCGCGTAGGTAATTAATTAATGTCGGCGCTAATGCCAGACTCAAGATAATGTAGCTCAGTCGAAGAGAACTCATGGGTGGGTTTTTTGCAAGACCAAACAAGAATACACATATAAATATTTAATGAACAATTAGGCACACAAATAACACACATAAAATAAGATACAGATATTCTCTGGAATGACCAGAGGTAAAACATAAATCGATACGTTAAGATACTAAGACAAATTGGAGATATTATTACTTAACTCAACATACTTTAGATACGAGATAGCTATTCATGAAGATAATAAAATGATTACATTAACTTTAGTGTAAATATTCAGATTACTATAATTTAACACAAAGATAAAACATAGAAGCTATCATAAGAATAATAAAAGATGATTACATCAACTTTAGTGTAAATATTCAAATTACTATAAGTTAACCCAAAAGATAAAACATGACGTTTGCTGAACATGACCATGTGTTGAATTACTAACACCACATAAAATACTTGCTAAACGTTACTAGCGGTAAAATACAAAATTTCTGGGTTGTTCCCAGTGACGATAATTTGTTGGAATGAAGATATCACTGAACATAACATAAATTTACAGACCTTATAGTTGTCAACGCCTCTTGATATTAACTGACTGCCTTCTGGGCGGCATCCTTGAAGTTTCGGCTCCAGGATAAATTGTGGCTGTTTAATAGCGAAACCAAACGGCTCGATAAACCATAATAATCGAATTGACTGTCCATCCAGTAACAAATAATTCCATAACGTAACCCAACATAAACCATGCGGAATGCAAAAATGGCGATAACAAAATGGCGCGAAACGATAATCGATAATTAAATAAGTAAATCGTTAAGCTAGTCGAACCAGAATATTTCCATAATCACAAATAACGGTAAGACACATTGCAGTTGCATGAACAGGTATAATTTGAATAAAACATAAGATAATAAAATCTAATTTAAGCAAATCGCTCTACGAGATGTTAATATGTACACTGCTCGAAGTGAAGTCCTCCCAACGTCGATCGTACGCGCCGAACGAACTAAAACATAGAGCTTGCGCGGTGGCTTTCCCGATCAAAATCGACCAACAAGCATAGACATGAAACGCTCAAGGATAACAGCCGCATTCCTACAGTTACCAGGCACGGTCAAAAAGTAATGACAAACAGAATTTATAATGTAACTGTCGCTAATCGTAACATGTTTCCTGTAATTTACTGTCGTGAAACCATCTTTATCTTTGTTTCTTTCTTTTCTGATGTTTGATTGAGCTTCTTTGATGCATTTTTCTACGAATTCTTTGTTTATCTTTTGTGCGTTGCTTGTTTTGGTGTTGTTTTTTTTTTAATTGCTTCCTATAATATTATCGTTGATATTATTAATGTTTTTCAGGTTATGTTTCTCTTCATTTACTTCGCTAGTTTGTGAGGCTTGCGCTACACTTTTTTTTTGTTATTTTGTAAAACTTGAGCTACACTAGATTTCGATATTTCTTCCACGTGGTTTGTTGATTGTCTAAGTTCATTTAAAGAATGAATTTTTTCAAACGGTTTTTGCGTGTTAGTCGATTTTTGCTTTTTTAACAGATCAATGATGAGGTTTTTGTCGTCAATCATTTTTTTTAACATTTTTGTTTAACAATCACAAAGGTCTTCATTGCTTTTGTACTTGTCTGGCAATTTTTTGATGATTAGAAGATCTATTAGTTCACCCTTCAATAACTTTCCCAGTTCGTTTGCGATCTCGATTTTTTGGCTACGTGTTGCTGCCATGTTCAATATAAAATAAACTCTGTGCTAAAAATCGTGTGTTTACTTAATTAATATTACTCGTTTATTTGTAAAACAAACTGTTGTTATTACCTTCGATTACTTTATCGGGAACAGTCACTTAACCCTCATCACGATTTTCAAAATTTCAATTGCACTATAGGAAAGAGGACACTTTTATAGGTAGAATAAAAAAAAAGAAATGGGAGGATGTGGCATTAATTTTCGAAAAAATCGATTTTAAAGATGTAAAATTTACATGTATTTTAGATACACCTTTTAACACGGCTGCATGATTAGACATTTTTGTGTAAGGCAAAAAAATAAAACAGACCCTCCGGACGCCTTCGGCGCCCTCCGGGCCTGTTTTATTTTTTCACCTTACGCAAAATAATTAAAAAAAATCTCTGAAGAATGACAGAACTCGCCAAGGGTGGAACTCGAAGCCGTAGAACTCGTCCGGGTGTCGACCGGAATTAACATAACATTAAGAGTATGTTAAAGCACTCGTACCGTCAACAAAATGAAGAATTGGAACGGAACGTGCAAGTTGACCGTGGCTCGACACGTTGCAACGGGGTGTATCGGGTTACAACTACCTACTTTTAATAACTTTAAAATGCCGTTTTTTCGAAAATTAATGCCACATCCTCCCATTTTTTTTTATGTATTCTACCTATAAAAGTGTGCTTTTTCCTATAGTGCAGTTGAAATTTTGAAAATCGTGATGAGGGTTAAGTGACTGTACCCACTTTATCTTTTTCTGAAATATTTGTTACAATCTGACATCCGGCTCTTGCAAAAATTGATTCTTCAAATGCATCGCTTTGAAAGCTTTCAAAATCATTGAATTCATTCAGTAATAAAATTTTGCTTCGAATTTCATCTTCAACTTCCAATAGAATGGGTTTTGTGTTTACAAGATTAGAAACAATCATTGAATACAGGTGTTCAGAAAAAAATTTTGGTCCACATCCTCCATGTGAAATAATGCGTCCAGCTTCAAAATAATCACGTTTTTCTAAAGCTCTACCATTTAAATATTTTTCTTTATCACCAAAAGTGACTATCTTTAATGTGATTAATTACTAACCGACACATTTCAGAGTGGGACCACCTTCTTCCGATTTCACTAAATTTAATTGACAATTTATTGAATGGTGAAAAACTTTTACGATTTAGTGCTCTAACACAACAGTCAAATATTTCCCCCCTGTAAATATTAATTTGCGTAGCTTTTTCTCACAAATAGCACATTTATAACTTCGTAGTATATCTTGCAACGTTTTTTCTTCACACTCAGAAGTTTTCATATTAGTTTCTACTGCACTATATAATATTGCTCTTTCGGTGTCAAATTTAAATTGTAAGTCGTCATATTCATTGTTTAAGGGTTCATCACTACTTAAGTCAACTTCTAATTGTTCAATTTTATCCTGATTTGAAATATTTTGCAATGGTCGCCCATATATAACTTTTTGTTGAAAAATGGCTTTGAGATTTTTTCCTTCTAACTCTTGATTGGGTGGTAGACTGGGTTTCGTAAGTCGACCACCTATTGGAACCATTATTTCAAATCTTACTTTTTTTAATTTATCTTTTCTCTTCAATGTGTGCTATTGGGCACTTTTGCAGGTTTTCTAACTTACATACAGTGATGACGATTCTTGCAAATAGTTTGATTTATTCCTGAATATTACATAATTCTAAGTGTAATAAGTGAGTTATGTTGATTTATTCTGTAAATGACTTAAATGCGGCAATTGTTTCATTTTGAAATTTACTCAGGTTTACTAGTTCTTGTTCATAACGAGTGGTGATATGTTCGGCAAAAGTGGTAATTTCGGACAATTTTATATTTAAAGTTTTTTGATTATTAAATAACGTTTTTATATTTTTGTCGGTGTTTTGTAAATCATTATATTTCCTGTAATAAATTTTATCGCTTTTCCAAAAAAATTGATTAATCCGCGTTTTTGTCTGAAGTGTAATAGTTCTTCTAAACTGTTTTCTGTTAATATTAATTCGGATCTTAATTGCTCGTAACGACGTTTAAACCCATTTGTAACTTATTTAAGTGGTCTTTGGAAAGTGGGTGCTTCCCTGAAGTTTGGAAAGAAAGTTTCATTAATCCAATTTTTAAAAAAGGTGATAGAAGCAATAGCTCTAATTACAGAGGTATTTCGATTCAATCATGGTTTCTATCCAGGTCGTTCTACAACGACCAACTTAGTATCATTTGTTTCGTATACTCTAGATTCATTTGAAACGCACAAACAAGTTGACACCGTTTATACCGACTTTGCCAAAGCTTTCGATCGTGTTTCCCATGTGGCGCTTTTGGCCAAACTCTCTTCTCTTGGATTCAACTCAATTATGCTTAAATGGTTTAGTAGCTTCTTGATCGGTAGAACACAAAAGGTCAGTATCGAAAACTTTTTATCATCGACTATACAAGTTTCTTCTGGTGTTCCGCAAGGTTCTCATTGCGGTCCAATCTTATTCTTATTGTTCATCAACGATATTGGGAAATATTTGCTGGATTCTCTTTTCTTGTTGTTTGCTGATGACTTGAGAATTTTCAGGTCCATCGGATCTATAAGTGATTGTTCACTTTTGCAAGATGATCTTGACAATTTATACAAGTGGTGTAAATTGAACAATCTCGAGCTAAATTTTGAAAAGTGTTCGGTGATCTCCTATACAAGAGGTCATTGTACTTCTTTTAGTTACAATATTAATGGTAAGCTATTAAATCGCGTCACTGAAATTGATGATCTGGGCGTTCGGTTAGATGTTCCTCTCACATTTAAAAATCACATTTTAAATGTTTGTAATAAAGCTCTTTAAAAGCTCGGCTTCATTCGTCGTCAGTCCATCCACTTCTCGGCATCCACGGTAAAGATACTGTACTTCGCTCTTGTACGATCTCATCTCGAATATGGTTCCTGTGTCTGGTCTCCGTATTATCAAGTTAATATTAATCAAATGGAAAGGGTTCAACACAAGTTTTTTAAATATCTGCACTTCAAACGCGGTCTGTCTCTAAATGTCTTTTCAGATGAATGTTGCCTTGCATACTGCAATACAAAATCCTTCGAGGATAGAAGAATTGTTGCTGACCTCTGCTTTCTACATGGGCTATTCAGCGGGAAAATCGACTGCAAAGAATTGCTTGGGTTTTTTAAAATTAAGAAGCCAGTAAGATTCACTAGATTCAAAGAAATTTTTTTAGTGAAGCCCCATTCAACCAACTACGGCTTATTCAGCCCAGTTACTAGGATGTCTCAGTTCGCCAACAGCTTTAACGAAGAAGTTTCATTGGACTTGTTCAGTCTAACTCTAGCCAAATTTAAGAAATTACTTAATGAAATCGATTTTACATCGACGGGTGCTGCACACATTAGGTTGTCGTAATTTGTAGACTTTATGTTAGTTATTTGTTGTAAAAAGGTTTTATCCGTCAATAAAGTATTATTTTTATTATTATTATCCCTTCGTTTTCCATTTACGTCTGGAACCCATAACCTGATAGAATATCGTGATGATAATCGCAGTGTTCTTTTATACTTATCAAGTGAAACACTTCAGTTAACTTTATACTACAAACTTTATTTTACAATAGACTATATAATTATAACACAATGAGAAAAACAATAGGTAAATAAAAATAATCAGAAACCGTTGTTGTGCCAACCGGTTTTTGGCCAATTTGTCTGATAAAGGACAGCGACATCTATTTTCAACACCTTCACTTGCTGAATATTAATCTAGATTAAAGCAAAACATTAATGAAATACAAAAAAAATTAATCATTCAGCACAATCTTATTTGTCTAGTAAAATACATCTGTTTTTCCTTAGTGACTGCATCGGTTAGACTGTCGGCAGTCATTTCATTCGTAGGAATGTAAGAGATGCTTACTGTCGAATCTTCGACCATTTAACGTACATAATGATATCGAATATCAAGCTTTGATCTGGGTCTGAAATTATCTGACTTGGTTAGCTTGATAGCACTTTGGTTATCACAATAAATCTGAATTATTTTGTTAAAAACTGCTCCATTAGACATGTTGAATACGAAACCTGTGCAGGATCGTCGTTTGTCTAAGTCGGAAGCCCAATCAGCATTGGTGTAACCCATTAATCTATCACTATTGCTTTTAGAATACTTCAACTTGAGGTTCATTGTTCCACTAAGGCATCTTGATATACGATTAACTGCTTTCCAGTGTGCGTTTCCATAATTGTTGTTAAAACGACTTACATCGTTAACTGCAAAAGCGATGTCTGGTTGTGTACATTGGGTTAAATAGAGTAGGCACCCAATCGCTTCCTGGTATGGTACTTTACCAATAAAGTCTTTTTTATCGTCATTTGATGACACGTTGACTGATAATTTTTGGTTTGTGTCACTTGGAGTCGACACTGGCTTACATTCTTGCATCCCGAAACGGTGTAATACCTCTTTTATGTATTTCGTTTGGTCTAAGGTGACGCCATCATCACTTCGTGTAATGCGAATGCCTACACAATTCTTTGCCGTACCCATGTCTTTCATTTTAAATGTTGAACTTAAAGCATCTTTCAACTTGGTAAGGACCGTGACCTCTTTCCAAAAAATTAAAAAGTCATCAGATCACTAACAGATCTAAATGTTGTGTGTAGTAAACGCGTCGATCCATTTTGGATTTTCTTAAACCGAACGATTTTAGGGCTGATTCCAACTTTAAGTTCTATTACCTTCCAGTTTGTTTGAGTCCATACCTAGCACAGTTCCATTGTCAAAACCTTCCTGTTGCTGTAAAGAAATATCTTCAGTTAAATCACTTTGTAGGACTGCCGTTACAGCATCCACTTGATCGATCTTGAGATCATTTGCTACAGCTAGTGCAATTAAAAAAACGAATGGATGCATCCCTAACAACCGGTGAATACGTCTTGCTCCATTAGAAGGGTTATTTCTTGAGATTGCGTCAGTAAAAAGTCTTTATCCACCTTTGTAATAGATTCTTGTTATATTAAGATTAACGGAGTTTTAATAACAAATGTCGCCGCTTAATATTTTTTGTGTTGCAAAACAAACGACAATAACCGCACGTTCTTCATCCTCTGCGACCCCGTTCTGTTGAGGTGTATAGACTTCGTTAGCTGGTGGTGGATACCCTTCGCTCGGCAAAACTTATCGATTTGTGTGTTGCAATATTCTGTGCCATTATCTGTTCTGAATATTTTGATCTTTTTGTCGGTTGGCTTCTCCACCATATTCGTAAAATCGATGAATTTTGACGCTACTTCAGTTTTCGATCTTAAAAAATAAACAAAAACTCTTTTCGAAAAATCATCTAGATAAAAGTTTCTCAAATAGATTTGTTTTCCATCGGCCCGTACAAATCAGAGTGCACTAAATTTAAAACGTCATTTGCTTCATTTTTACTGTTTTTAAATGGAAAACGTCTTTGTTTACCTTCCATACATACTATACGGGATTTCAGTTTATTGTCGTTTTTAAACTTTACACCATTCACGATATCATTTCGAATTGTACACAAGTCTTGATAGTTCAAATAATCTAAACGCCTATGCCATGTTGCCGCACTGCTTTCGCCGAAGTTGGCCAACCTATATTATTCACTATATTAGTACGAAACTTGTAAACGTCGTCATTTGCTTTACAATTGGCCAAAAGTACGTTTTTACTATCGTAAATTGAACATCTTTTATTGTCGTATATTACTTTATTATTATTTTGAACAATTTTTGACACTGACAATAAATTTGCAGACAATTGTGGCAAAACTTTTTTTACTTCAATTTAAAATTCGTCGAATCAACACTAGCGATTGCCATTTTGGAATCATTTGCCGCAACAATTTCTTCACGTTTTAGTTTTGAATCCCGTAACAAATCTTTGTTTGAGGTCATGTGAGCTGAACATCGACTATCGACAAACCAAGAAGGCACTTCTCAATGACTCCGCATCATTCTTTTTTGTGTTAACTGTGTTTTTAGGCATTCGATCAACATTTTGATTTAATGACATCCGCTGTAATTACTAAACCGCTGCTTTGCTCTTCTGTTAATCTATTAGATTGTTTGTTCATGCATCCATCTTGTTAAAAGTGAAGTTATTTATTATGACTCGTTAAGGTTGCCGTTTTGAGCGTGGGCGATTGCATCTAGATTTATTTCAAAATAATTAAACAGAAACTGGTGACATGAGGTATTTAAAAGCTGAACTATTTTTTTACGGCTATCCACGCGGCTATCGTATTATAGAACAATAACTTGCAATAAATTGCAAGTTGGCTTGTTTAATTATACTCGGGTTTCTGAGAATTGAGAATTTATGTACTTCAGCCAACATTTTATAATAATTATATAATATGCATATTGTGATATAATATAAAAATAATTTTCTAAATATCTCCAAATGAGTGGTTGTTCCAAAAAACATCAAATTAATCAAAGGAAAACAAAATTGTCTTAGACGACCATAGCACATGAATGCACCAAAAGATATAATAAAACGGAACATACAGTAACGGTATTTTGCCCTAAATATTTATTAGAAGGAGAGAATGTTGATATTTTGCCGGAGGAGATGAAACAGAAAAAAATAGCTAATGAATTGGTTCAAAATAGAATACTCGCTTTAGAAAATACCACAAAGTCACACAAATACAACAAGCAACATTTCGATAAAAACAAAGAGGGACGTGCGAATTAAGCATAGGAGACTTGGTATATTTGAAAACGGAAAACGGTTAAACAGAAGAAAATTGGATGAATTAAAAATTGAACCATATAAAGTTTTGGAAAAGATTTCAAATTCAATATACAGAGTGGATACAGGCCATAAGAAATTAGAGTCAAACCTTTTCCATGTCACAAAATTTGTACCAATTCCGAATTTCGGAATCGAAATATAGTTTCATGTGCAGAGAAAGTGATACGATGATAATATTCTTTCCCTAGGGGGGGGGGGGGGAGATGTAAGGCCGGCTGTTCTTTGAAGGAAGATACGGGCGGCCGTGATAATGGGGAGATTATTTTGAGTTTGTATGTGTGATTGTGAATTGTATTAATTTTTAAAATGTTGTAAATAATTGCTTTAAATGTTTTTTCTCTTTTGTTTTTAGGTTAAGATTATAATATGTAATGTTGTGCATGTTAATAATAAAAAAAATCTCTCTTTTGTTTTTAGAGAAACTCAGTTTGGCTTTTATTTAGAAAAGAAACCCCTATAGGTCTGTGTTTGTTAAACACATTATGTATAAATTTTGTTTTGTAAATTTTAGTATCCTATGGTATTTCGTTGTATCTATTTTCTGTGGTGATTATTTGGTGGTGGTACACTTTCTGGTGTTTCTGTTTTTTATTTGTGAACATGGCTTCTTCTGCAATTGCTTGTATGGCTTCTCCATCAATTACTTCGAAGCGCTCAGTAAACTTTTCCCCTCAAGAAGAAAGTTTGTTAGTTGGTACGGCTCAAAAACACAAAAAGGTTAAACGCAAAGCATGGGGTAAAATAGAACAAGAATTTGATAGCATGTCTGGGCAGACCTATAGGGCACAAGATGTTCTCAGAAGAAAGTATGACGACATAAAAAAAAGAATGAAAAGGAAGTATTCCGATGAAAAATGCTACTCTCTTGGCACGGGAGGTGGTCCACCTCGGAATAAAACTTTTACAGATCTGGACAACACAATAAAAGAAATTTTGGGGATCAGAATTAAAGGCAGTGAGAGTAGATTAGATGATGATGCCGAAAGTACTCGTAAGTTATTAACTATCTAATGATTATTGTCATGGTTATTCATAATATTGTTATACTCATGCAGCTATAGCCGAAAAGAATATTTTTGTGGACGAGGATATAACTTTTTCTGTACCACAACAGTATAAAGTAGTATGTATGTATTTTTAACATTATGTCAAAGAAATTTTTCTAATTGGTTTATATTTATAGCACATCAAATGTCCCTACAACAAGAAGAAGAATACATTCTGCGAGATGTGTCTGAAAGTTTATTGGAAGGTAATGTTTCAAAAATTCTGGTAGGGGATCAGTGCTAACGTCAGAGTGTGCACATATTAATATATTTTGTTTTCAGATCAATTAGTTTCTACGGATATACCATCGACTTCAACTGGCATCACTGGAAATGACATCTGTATGTATTGATAGAATCGGTCTAAAGTTGTCCTAATCATTTTTGAAAACATGCGTAAATATAAATAATAAAATCAAATTTTATTTTTAGCCGACGGACTTCTGCGGATTAATACGAAGCCCAGACACAGACCCGAAAGAAGCCACCTTGGCTAGCAAGCGCTGACACCCCTTCTGCGTATCACTCGCCACCACCAGATGGTCCGCATACGCGATACACCCGAGCCGCATTCCAAGCACCGACAGCCCGAGCCCCGATCCTTCCAGATCTACGATCAGCTTATCGAGTACGATGTTAAATAGTAGGGAGGAGAGCGGATCACCCTGCCTCACCCCCCTACTAAGCGCGATGGATCTAGTGGCCTGTTCTCCGCTGTGAACCACTGTTCTTGCGGAGTCCAGGCCGCGCATAATAAACTCGATGAGCTTGGGATCGATGTCAAACCTGGTCAGCGTCCTTCGTACGGTCGAGTGGTGTTCTTTCGTTTTGGACCTCCTCTCCACCAGAACCGCGTCCAGGAGCACCGTGTTTCAAAGCACGCCGTACCTGTCTATAAAACCGCTTTGGTTGTGGTGGAGCGTCACGACGTTCGACACTTTCTTTGCTATGATCTTATTGTAGACTCTTGTGACGATACTGGTGATGGTTATCGGCCGCCAATTATCGACTCTATCAAGTCCCTCATCGACCTTCGGGATTAAGATGGTACGGCCTTCTTGGAGGATATCAGGCAGACCACCGGCAACCAATGCCGAATTCAGGAGGAGCTCCAGCCTCAAGCGAGGCACGTATCGCATCCTCGATCTCCTGGCTAGTTATCGGCGTCCACTCGGCACCAGATCTTGACGTCACCTTTTCGACTTATCTATACAGGAGCCGTTGTTCCCCGGTTTCCCAAAGTTCAACGTACCTCCCTTCAATGTTGAGAATGGGGGGACCGACCGTGCAATTCCCCGCAATCGACAGGCTTCGGCCATCCAGGATGGACTCCGCCAGCCTTTTGCGGTTCTTGACGAACAACGCCTGCGCGGCCTTGTAGCTCTCCACTCTAGTACGGCTCTTGCCTAACTGAGCGGAGCCACTGTTGTTATTGGTCCCATTCGGTGGGTTTGTGCACCGAGTGACCTTCCGATGTTCTTCAATGAATCTTTCCGCATAGCGCCCTAACTCTACAGTCAGGGCTCCGCGGGTCTTTCTTGTAAGCCTGGTTACACAAGCGATCGCTATCATTCCATCCGTCGCAGGCGTCTCTTAGACCCGCGATGTGCGCGACCACGGAATCGGCGGAAAGTAAGGGGCTGCGTCTACCCAAGGGATCCTGCCGTATTGGAGTGTGTGAGGGGTGTGCAGTCCCCTCCACGTCAGGTTGTTCCAGAGATACAGGAACGGGCAAGGCGCCAGGAGTCCCCGGTTTAATAGACTCCTCACGCAACAGTATTCTCGCCCCGAAGCTGAAGCTGGCGGCTCTTTGAGGAGTGCCCTCAAGCCGGACGTTTCGCATACTGCGTAACACCCTGGTGGAAGATTCTACGATGTTTCGACCGACCGGTTTCGGTTCGGTCTGAGTCACGATGCTGCTCGTGTTTAGAACATTTGCCCTGGAGGAATCCATGCTCTCAGAGCACCTTGAGAAATTTGGAAGATCCTCCACCACCAGGGAAACGTCCGGTTCCCTCTCCGAAGCCGCTGCCTCATGATCTTCATCTTCAATCTCATCCCTCAGGTCCACACACACCCCGCCAACGCGTGTCGCAGCAAAATGTTCCTTGTAGTCGTCCAGGCGGCGTCTGCTCTTGATTGCCTCTTGGGTTCTATGCGGAAAAATCCCAGCCAGGTGGAGATTGATAAACCGCCCCTCGAATTGGGCGTCCTCCCTCGCCATCCTCAGGAGCTCCTCATCGGTCCATCTGCTCGGATCCCGAATAGGGTTCTCTACCTGATGCTCCAAGTCGGCGTTATAGTCTGCTGGGTGCGCTCTTCTCATATGCTGACGCATGCCAGCATATGTCGAGAAACTCCTTTCGCAGATCGGGCAACTGCCCTCGCTCGATCCAGGTTCTTCCGGGACTTCCACTGTAGGAAGAACCACCTGCGCAGGTGCTGCCTTACTCCTGCTTCCGACCCAAAGGTCTTTCCGCAGACGCAGACCACGACCATGGTTTGTCCCACGCAGACCCTTGCAAGGATTGGGACAAGGTAGACGCCGGTAATACTCGATGCCCGTTATACAAGTGAAACTGTACCCTTGTCCCGAAGACGACTTCCACAGGGAAGTTTAGAAACAGACTGATCAGTATCCAAGAGACGGCAGTGTTAATGAAAGATGTTGTGCTAACCAGCGCAGCCCAAGATAGACTGTTGGTTTGTCTATCCCCTGCCTTAAGGAGCTGCTCAATAGATAGCCGCCTCTTGTCGCATCGTGTATTTAGCATCAGTGTGACGTCACACAACTGAGTTACCGGGGGATACCACGTGGAGGTATACATGACACTTGCCTGGAATTATCCCTAGCCCTCCAAAATGACTTCGAACGCAGGCTTGCAGCACGAAGAAAAACACTCGTAAACACTGTGCCACTCGTATCGCTACAACCGTCGCCCAAAAATTACTTCTTTGCACCAGAGAGTTCCAAACCTACCCCCTAATGGAGTCATTATACTCCAAAGATGTTAAAAAATAAAAAGTCGCGAGAGTTGAAGATAAAGAAAAGTACTGGTAACAAACAATATTTATTTAAGTTGAAGTTGATGCAAGAGAAACGCGACAAGGAAATTGCATTGATGCAAGATAAGCACGATAGGGAGATGTGCATCATGGAAAAGGAAGCTGATGGTCGAAAAAAATGGGGCTGAAATTTCAATGATGAAAAAACCAAAGTTTTAATTTATTAAGGGGATTCATTTAACTTTGTATTTTTGTCGTAGATTTTGTTATTTGTAAGTTTCCTAGGAAATTTGTATGTAAAAATCCTAGGAACCTTACAAATAACAAAATCTACGACAAAAGTACAAAGTTAAATTAATCCCTTTATTATATTCACTTGTATATAAAAATAATTAAGTTTAAGATTAAAGTTTTGTACAGATATATAAAAACGATTAAACATAAAAATAATTATATTGACTAAATTTATTATTAGTTTCTATTAATTAAAGTTGTGAAATATCTATTTATTAAATTAGATCTTACACTATTATTAATTCCACCAACATTTGCACCATTTTCGATAGGAACGTTATTTACAAGTGCAAGTGCAGCTTCTTCTTCAGTGCCTGGCGGTAAATCTTTATTTAATAATATACAAATGTTGTGTAGTATAACTTTTGCAACAACAATCGTGCTCTAATTCTAGAATTTGCAAATATTGTGCTATCGTGTGAACTTCCTGCCCACCTGCAGACGATATTATGAAATATGCAATTAGCATCACAAATTGGTTGAACATTTACAGAAATAGAAAACAAAAGAAATGTTTTCTATTTCAGTAAATTTCCGGTTTTTCTCCTCCAGGAGAAGAAATTTTAACATGGAAGCAGTCCACTGCTCCAATGCACTTTGGGAATTTTTTTTCTGAACTGCAGTTCATCTTAAGTTCAAGCCGGTTCAAGTTAATCTCAAGTTTAAACTTATAATGTACAACCGGCCCTAAGAAAAGAAATTAAACATAGTTTATTCGTCACTTTCAGGAACTGGAAGTGGACACACTTTAGTCACAGCGTGTTTAAACACTTTATTTTTTGTAATGACACTAATCACGCGTACTACACCTTCCTTGTCTGAATGTGTTTCTACAATACGACCCATTGGCCAATGGACGAGTTTCACTAGTCACAGATTTTTAAAATAACATATGAACCTAAAATTTTGATCAAAATGATATATATTTGTATAATTGATTGGTCTCAAAACGCCCTAAGATTTAAAAAAAATTTTTGAAATTTGAAAAAGTATTTAAACTGAGCGCCATGATTGACCAATAAAAATTAAGCATGAATATGCGCTGTAGCCAAGTCATTTTAATGGTTGGTTAATGTTTATTTTCTGTTATAATATAAACGTTTGACAGTTGTTTCAAATTCAATTTATATTAACTAATTTGGTGTAGAAAATATTATTATTAATATTATTAAGCACGTGTAACAGCCGACAACGACAAGTGAGATTGGTATCTACCTTACCAACTTTCAACCCGGCAACAGAGCTACTTTTATTGGCTTCTAAAGCCCGGCAATTTTTTAAAAAACCGGACGAGTGACGTCCGATTTTTTCATCCTTTCCAGGGACTTATGATTAGAAAAAACTGTAAACTGTAACGTTATTCTCCTATTGGTTACAGAAACCCTTTTTGTCTCTACTGATGACAATAGTAGATAGGCTAGCTCTTGGGTTTTTACCCACTGTCGAAGAAGCTGGGTAGCTTTACAGCTTCGTGAGTCCTTTAAAAGAATGGTGAAGAAAAAAATAAAAGGAGAATTTGTTTGCGCGCCAGCTGAGGAATGAAACGACTTTACAAAATTCTTGTCGCTTCACTAGCTCAACAAAAAATAATAAATGATAAATAAAATATGACTCGCACAAAACTAGATTTCCAAAATGTCAAATAATTATTATTCAAATGAAATATCTATCAACAATAAAAGAATTGACGTGATACCGCTACAGGACGGTTCACTAAAGAAAAATTCCTCTTCGTCCTGATCTGCATACGAAGCGAGCGGATGACTTAAATTACCTTAGTATTTCCTAAGGATAAAGATATAAAGGTAATCAAGTCAAGTCCAAGCAACTGAGGTCACTTGCAAAAAATGGTTGTAAAAGAAATCAAATTTTCTGTTATCAGAAAATACCAAAGTTATTCGTTCAGCGTAATTTACGAACCCAGTTTATATCACACAAAACTTGTTTGCCAGATGTGAATTTACAATCGACATTTGTAAAATTTTATATTAACCAAAAACAAATATTTCTCATTTGAGCATTCCAAAAAGTTAATCAACAGTAGAATCAACTAAAATGTGACTCACCTAATTCTCTAAATTTCACTTTAAAACTAAAATTATATTTTCAAATCACCAATTACTGCTTTTGTGGTTTTGTTCTACGACGCTCTTAAACGACCATCTTGGATCGTCGTCGATGACCTTCTCTACCACACAAAACCGCAGCCTGTCCCAAAATTGTAAAGCTGGCAACGCCATCTTTTAAATTAAAATAAAACAATATTTACAGAAATCCAAATAATCACCAAACCAAAATTAAACAAATTCAAAGAAACAAAAAATGTAACAATTAATTGTTACAGCAAGTTGTTAATTTTCACAATCACCAAAGTACCAATGGTGAGATTGTTTGTTGACATCTTGCATTTCTTCTGTTGTTGTAGTTGGGACAAATATTCTTTGAACCATCGTCTCCAAAAACCTTGATTAAACTGCTGAAGAAGTTGATGGCGCGATAATCGAGCTGCTTTTATTTCCATTAGATTATGGTCTAATACTGCTATCATGGGTCGACCAGTGAGAAAATGAGTAGGTGTTAGAGGTTCTAAATCATTTGGATCAGAGGACAATGGAATTTAAAATTGCTTCGACATGAATTATAACAGTGTTAAATTCGTCATACGTTAGTTTATGTTGATCAATTGCTGCCAAAACATGACGCTTAACACTTTTGACCCCTACTTCCCATAACCCACCGAAATGCGGTGAATTAGTTGGAATAAAGTGCCACACCGACAAAATTCGTGCCATTGTCTGAATAAATATCAGTTGGTTTTCCTTTGCGTGACGAAAACCTGCGGAGAGCCGCGATAAAATTTTCAGTTGACAGATTTGTCACCAGTACAAGATGCAATGTCTTTGTCGAAAAACAAACAAATAATCAAACCTAACAAATGTTAAAATAATAAATTTTAACTGTTAAGTAAAGAATACATACTACACAGAAACATAATATTTAAAAAACACTAAAATGAGAATAATTCACATTTAACAGGGTTGAACTTAGAATATTTGAATAAACAAGAAAATGAATTCTGCAATTACGCTATAGAAATGATAAAAATTACCTTAAAATAAAAACGCTTTGATCTTATAAGTTAGCATATCCGAACTTGTCAACCAATGAATTTCAAGAATTTTCATTTGGCTTTCTTTGCGTATCATAACTGAATTGGATTGATTTTTGTTACTGTCAGATAACTATCACCTCGAATTTCAAAATTTTAACTGTACTATAGGAAAGATAGCAATTTTTGGATTATGCAATAGTTGTGGAAATAACAGCATTTTAAAATTACGAAAAGCAAGGAGATGTAATAAGAAGCACCGCCGATGCGTGACGGTCGGTCTCACCTTGATTTCCCTGCTCTTCATTTCGTTGACGCTACGTGTGCTTTGATATACTCTTAACGTTGTGGTCAGTCGCGGTCGTCACCCGGAGGCGTTCTATGGTTTCGAGTTCCACCCTTGGCGAGTTCTCTCATTCTTCAGGGATATTTTTAAATTGTTATGCGTAAGGTGAAAAAATAAAATAGGCCCGGAGGGCACCGAAGGTGTGCGGAGGGTCTGCTTTATTTTTTTGCCTTACACAACAACGGCTAATCATAGAGCCGCGTTAAAAGGTGTATCTAAAATACATGTACATTTTACATCTTTAAATTCGAATTTTTCGAAAATTTATGGATGATCCAACGATTTTTTTTAAACTGCTTGAAAATTGTCCTTTCTCCTATAGTGTAGTTGAAATTTGGAAATTCGTGATGATAGTTACTGATAGTCCCCTGTATTTGAAATACAAAATACATTTATGTGATGTATTTGAAATACAAGATGCAGTATTTCAAATACAAAATACAGTATTTTAAATACAAGTACATTTTAAAATACAAAATACATTTTAAATAAAAATACATTTTAAATAAAAATACATTTTAAATTACAAAACACAGTTTATTTAAATTACAAAACACAGTTTATTTAAATTCCAAAAATACATTTACAAATTAATAAACAATAATAGGTACACCAATCTAAATTTTAAATAACCTATTGATTTCCTTTCAAAAATACAAGAGTTTCAAAATTATTGTCGCTCAATTTTCCTCTGGTTAAAGAATGGATAAATCCAGCAAACGAAAATAATCTTTCTAAACTTATAAAAGTTTTTTTAATGTTTGGATACTTTTCAAAACTTGAGAAGCATTTGTTTTGGTCGTTTAAAAATGTAACTACTTCCAATTCTGCATTAGAGTAAGATGCTTAAACTTCCTCGGATGGTTTTGCGAAAAAAAAGTCATCTTCTGTATTTAAAAGCGTAGACGAAGTAAGGCTATTATTATTAATATTATTTGCTTTCATCACCACTTCTACAGCTTTGTAGCAAAAGAGCTTTTATTTTTTTTATTTGGCAATCAGTTGTCGTATCAGGTAGCCACCGAAGTTTAAAATGCGTGTGTAAGCATGTTGCTACAATTGCTTCATCAACTTCTTGTGACAATTTAAAAATTTTATCGAACGCTTCTCCAAATGAACGATTAATTCTGCTGTTAAATCAGCAATGATGGGCGACACATTGGAACTTGCTATCACATTCTGCAATCGAATTTTTAACGAATATATAGTTGGTAGAAGCTGTCCGTAGTAGCAGTTATTTTGTGCCTGCAGACAGTCCAACGCACATGCTATGGGTTTCATTACGCTGCAAAATTGTTGCAAGTATTCCATTCCCAAATCTGTGATTTTAATATTTAAATTAAGTTTGTCAAATAAAACATTAAGTTTTTCTTTATGCTTTAAAAAATGGTTAATCGAATCATATATTGAGTTCCATCTGGTCGGACAAGGATATATTAGTTGGCATCCAAGGACCTCGTAAATGACTTCAGCATTTTTTGGTCGTCGTGATGAATTCATTTAGCAAGAGCAGGATGATGCGTTCTGGCAGCTTTAGATTTCACTAAAGCTTTTTGTAAATCGGTTGTCCCCAATAAACTTAACGTATGACTGGCACACCTCAAATGATTCGGTAAATTTATTCGAGAATCTTGAATTAGTATCGTTTCAAATTCTTTGAACGCCTTTACAAAGTTTGAACCATTATCGGTTACGGTCGATATTAATTGTTCCTGTTTCAAATTATACTCCGAAGTAATTGCAAACAACATTTCGGCAATTTTATCAAAAGAATGAATTCCTTTAAATCTTCGACAGGCCAACACGCAACTCTTTCGCTCAAGAGTTTTATGGTCAATCCAATGAGCAGTGACCCCCCATAAAACTCCTATGTTTCGTAGACCAAATATCAGCGGGTGTGGAAATATATTCAATGTCTTTCAGGATTTCTTTAAATTTTTCATGAATTGTGAAGTATTTATCATCAATCTTTCTCCCCAGAGTACGTCGCGACATTGTTGATAACGGTTTCGTGCTGTTGATAATGTAATCCATCATATTTTCTTGTTTTGAACAATTAGCATAGTTTACGATTTTTGGTTGTTTTAATGTTTTACTACCGACTACCTCCAAATTACCGTCATATTTTCTTTTATTTCTGTTACCAGAAATTTTGTTGTCAATTTTGATTTTTTTATATTCTTCCAAAACTCTTGAATGCAATCTTTTGAGATGGGTTTTAAAATTTGTTGTTGATTTTATCATCCCACTAATTACCACTTCTTTATTTTTGTCTTTTAAGCACAAACAGCTTGTTACGAAAGAACGTTTAAATATATTTGATGACTAATGTATGACGTCATGTATGATGAGTCTTGCATCATAGCATCGTTATTCATTCAAGTATTGTTCAGATTTGCAGTCTGGAAACTCATAGAATGTACAGGACTTCTATAGAAATTTCGGAAAGGTAGCATTTAAGTATAAATACAGATGCTTTCCTGTGACGAGTCACTATACACGAGCCCGAACAGCCGTAGCGTACAGACGTGCTTCACTAGTGACACTCTTACCTTAAATTGTTGTAAACCTTTCACCCATGACCACCATGTCAGCAGAACTAACCGTACCCAACTCCTGTGTAACGGAACTGCAAAACAAATACTCCTTCCCTAACAAGGAGCTCGCCAACATCAGGACAATTCTGATTGGACTCCAATCGAGCCGAGCAGAATTTATCCAAAAAGCGGAAGACGACAGGAAGGCGTACGAAAAACAGCTTCAAGACGCCAAAGAAGCTTTCGACGCAAACCTAGACACTAAAATAGCAGGTCTCCAAGACTCATTGGAGTACCTAATGAACGAAAGAACTGACATCGCATCTGAACTTAAGCACCTGGACATCGACGTACCTTCCACCTCCGCAACTCAGCTAACTCCCACCGCTCGCTCGACCAAAAAGCGCCCAGCAGCCGACACGCCATCCAGTAACGACGACACCCCAACACTGACGATCACCAGAGCACAATTAAAGAAACAGCGTAAGCTCCTCCGAGCCACGGAGATGAGCAAAAAACGCACGATCCCACCACCAAGCACCGACGCCGCAGCTGAAGCAACTGCAACCGAAACCCCCGAACAGGAGCCGCTGGCACACCCAAGCCTAGCAAGCCCCCAGGTCGAATCAACCGCCGAAACCGAGATCACCCCATCCCAAGCTTCGCAGATTCCTCCAACTCAGACACGATTGCGCATCCCGCCGATCGTCCTAAAAGAAGCCACCAAGTGGGACGCCCTACGAGCCCGCATCCTAACCCTCAAATACCGGTTCACCAGAGCAACCAACGTCCAAGAGGGAATCAGTATCACCCCAGCAACCTCGGAAGATTATAGGGGCATCTTCAAATTGTTCGAGGAGGACCTCGACCCAGCACTAGGTGGCTTTTTCACCTACCAACTACCAGAAGACCGCCCCCTAAAAGTGGTCTTAAGGGGAGTAAATGTGGACCAGACAATCGAGGCCGTCAAAGCAGACCTCGAATCCCAAGGCTTTGAAATCCACCAGGTCGCACGGATGCACAGCGGCCGAAACCGCCAACCAATACCGCTAGTGATGGTCACCCTAGAAAAGACCACAGCAAATAGGGCCATCTACGAAGTCCGAACGGTCGTCGGACTTAACATTAAAGTGGAAACGCCGCACCGCAAAGCCCGCATCAGCCAATGCCACCGGTGTCAATCCTTCGGGCACAGCCAGCGAAACTGCCGCTCTGGACCACGATGCGTCAAATGTGCAGCCCCACATCTCACCGCCACCTGCACCAAAGCACGAGAAACCAAAGCTACATGCGGAAACTGCTCCGGAGACCACCCCGCCAACTACCAAGGGTGCCCCAGCTTCCCCAAACTAAAACGAACCGGCCAAAATGACCACGTTCGGTCAGAGGGTCCACTCCACGGGCGTTTTGCCCCACATCGCACGCAGCCCGGGACGACCTACGCGAACCGATCTACACGCCAGCAGCCACAACCGCTCATGGCCTATCCCGTAGCTCCTCCGAGGATCGCGCAGCAAGCCACGCCCCAAAAAGTTCACGAAGCCGATCCCTTCGCACAGGCATACAACACAATGCTACAACTTGTAGGAGACCCTTCGGAATTCCTAAAGTACCTACAAACACGACAGGCAGAAGGTAAATCAAACTAAATCACAACCCACCAAGCCCAAAACACGCCAAAAATATCACACATCTATGAATCTACATAGGGAAGTTAAAAAAATTTTTCGAGGGAAAGTTATTTTCTAAAACTCTCCAACAGATCGGGGCTGTTTTAGCAATTACAACCCGAAAACCACTGGAAATCATTAATTTTTCCGTTTTTTACATTTTTTTTGCTCCGAGCAAGACGCGTTTTTTCTCCGAGCAACAAACATTTTACAATTTTTTTTTCTCCGAGCAACATATTTTACCAGGTCCACGGCTCTAAATAATCCTAACTTCTTTCCTGCGATCAAGTTGAGGATTTTTGGAGCAGAGATCCCCTGGAACGACACCTCCAAATACTTGGGGGTGACCCTAGACAGGGGTCTCAGATTTGGGCCTCATATAAAAGACGTGACTACAAAAGCAAGGGGAGCCATGGCGGCCCTGGCTCCCCTAATCGGAAGACAGAGTAAACTAAATGTGAAGAACGGCCTGTTGTTGGTTAAAACCATCATCAGGCCGATCCTCACATACGCAGCACCAGCCTGGGGATTTGCAAGAGCAAATCGCATAAACCGACTCCAGGTGGTGCAAAATATCGCCATAAGAAGAGCAATGAAAGCACACTGGCACATTTCAAATGCACGGTTGCACGAGGACGCTGAATTCGTACCGATCGCAGAGTTTATCCGAGAGTTGGCGGTTAAACTGTACGAATCAGCACGGGACTCCGAAAACCCAATAATCCGAGGGCTGGGTAACTACCAACCCGAGGATTACCTGAGGTATAAGAGACCAAAAGCCCTCCTGCAACCCCCCCCCCCACATGACGATTAAACATATTAATTTTTCGTTTCTGATTACAGGAAATACAAACCCGCCACTGCACAGTTGGACAAATGAGGAAAGGCCAAGTGCCAAACTGGATGGTACTCCGAGCACCAAGTGAGCTCGTTCGCGCCCCCTCCCCCACCAAACCTAAAGCCAATTCACAAAAATCACAAACCGTTAAAATTACCAGTTACACCGAAGTTGCGATTAACCACACGCCGAAGCGCGCAGGACTGTCACTTCTTCAAAAAATCATTCATTCAAAAAGAACCTAAACCTAAATAGAGAGCGAGACGCGTCCGGTCCCTGCGTGATTACGACAGAGAACGGATCCGCGACGCGTCGGCTCCACCACAAGTCGCGAATCCCAAGTCCGGCGCCCACGGCAGGACCAACGTTCCCACCCTAAATGCCCAAAAAGGACTCGCGACAAAAATTGTGGCACTAAATTGATAGCCGGTAAGGCACAAAAGGGTACGATCCCGTATTAAAAAACGACCAAAGAGACAAACCTAAAGATACGGAGTATATCGCAGTAGCGATGGTATCCGAAGAAGGAACATGACTGACTGACTGACAGCCTCAGGATCGCCTTCTGGAATGCCAACGGTCTCTGCCTCACTAAACGAATGGAGCTGCTCGACTTTGCCCACGAGAAAGACTTGGACGTCATCCTGATAGCCGAGACGCATCTCAAACCCAGCCACTCCGCCAAGCTTTTAAACTACACCCTACACCGAAACGACCAAACCGGCGGTGCCGGTGGGGGCACTGCAATCTACGTCAAACGATCACTCCAACACCATAACACCACCCGACCGGATCTCAATCAAATCGAGGCCACCACCATCACGCTGCCCGTCCACAACCTGGGAAACCTCCAACTCACGGCAGCCTACAGCAAGCCCAAGGACACCCTACCCCAAGACGACCTCCGCAAGATGCTCCGCGGTTCTGCCCCCAAAATTATACTGGGCGACCTAAACGCCAAGCACCCTTCTTGGAACTCCAGAAGGTCCAACACTGCGGGGAACGCGCTCCGCAAGCTGGCTACAAACCTTGTAGTAGGTGTCGTCGGCCCAACTGAACCAACACACAGGGCCACCCAAGGCCCCGGCAGTGACGACGTACTCGACATTGCAATCATGAACAACGTCACCATCCCACACTCACTGGAAACCATCCAGGCACTGACGTCAGATCACCTCCCGATACTTCTTCAACTGGGCGACCCACTCAACCAACCCGCCTCAAGGGTAGCCACGATCACCGCCTGGCCGGTTTTCAGAAACCACATAGCAAACACCATGGGCAACATCCCAATCATCGCGGACGCCAACCAACTCGAGGACTATGTGGCAACCTTCGAGCACGCAATTACCAACTCGCTGAAAGCCGTATCCCATGAAATCCCGATCCCGGACACTCGCGACCTGCTCCCGGCCGACCTCAAACAATTAATTAGGGAAAAAAGAAAAGCAGAGAAGAGGTCCCGCTTCACCATGTGTCCCGCAGACCGCCTCCATGCCGCCCAGCTCAAGGCAACGCTAAAATTCAAACTCCGCCAATACCACAGCGAATCCTGGGCAGCAAAGTTGGACTCCCTCAACTTTGAAGACATGTCGGGATGGCACATGGTCAAAGCGCTAAAAAACACCCGCACCACCATCCCGGCACTGCAGTCTACAAACGGCCTAGCCATCACCGACCAGGACAAAGCGGAAGCGTTCGCGGACGCACTCGAAGAGCAGTGCAGCCCAATCCCTAACAATGCAAACCTTGGCCACCTCGAGGAGGTTGACACCGCAGTCAAGAACAAATTGAACCCAGAAGCCCTACTGGATCAACTCCCCCTCAAGCCTGCCACCCCTGAAGAAGTCGCCGACGCAATCAAACGATCCAAGAGGCGTCGGGCGCCAGGACCGGACAGCATCACATACGCCGCCCTTAAAGAGCTCCCGAGAAAAGCCATCGTAGCAATCACCACCATATCAAACACCATCCTTCGACTCGGGCACTTCCCCGACCGTTGGAAAACAGCAGATGTGGTGGTGATACCTAAACCAGGAAAACCCAACAACATACCGACCAATTACAGGCCCATCAGCTTACTCCCGACAGTTGGGAAGGTGATGGAGCGCATCATCCTATCCAGGCTCAGCCACTCGCTCGAGGAGTTCCACGTTATTCAAGACGAGCAGTTTAGATTTCGACCAGGACACTCCACCACCCTCCAGATCCTAAGACTAGTCGAGGCCATTACACTGGCCTTCAATAAGAAAGAATATTGCTGTGCCGCCTTCCTGGACGTTTCAAAGGCCTTTGACAAGGTCTGGCACAACGGGCTCCTCTTCAAGATGCTGCAAGCCAATATACCACCTCGCTTGGTTAAACTAACGCAATCATACCTGGCCAACCGCACCTTCCGCATTAAGATTGAGGGCACACGCTCAACACCGCGACCAATCACGGCAGGCGTACCACAGGGGTCGATACTTTCACCGACCCTGTTCAATATGTACGTCAGCGACCTGCCCAGACCACCGGATCACAACAGTGCCCTATTCTTATATGCGGATGACCCAGGTAGCCCTTGATGAACTCGAGAAGTGGTACAGGAAATGGCGAATCGAGGTAAACTCCGAGAAGAGCGCCGCCATCCTTTTCCGAAACAAGCGTACCAAGCAGCAAACCCTTCCAGATCTGAACATGTTTGGTAACCAAAATACCATGGCTCGAGTCCACCAAATACCTGGGTGTCACTTTCGATCACCGCCTAAATTGGGGAGCCCACGACACCCAAATAAACCGCCAAGCAAGGGCCCTCATGGCCCAGCTCGCCCCTCTCGTCGGCCGTCGCAGCAAGCTCGCGCCGGAGATTAAACTTCGACTCTATAACACTATCATCCGCCCAACCCTCACATACGCAGCCCCGGCGTGGGCCTACACCACCACCACCAAAACGAAAACCATCCAGACAGTCCAAAACATCTGTATTAGAAATGCCATGGACGCCCCGTGGTTCGTCACCAACAGGCAGCTCCACGCCGACACCAAGATCGACAAAATCGAGGATCAGGTCAGGAAAGCTGCTGAAAAGATCTACGACCGAGCCCATGACGTGGACAACCCACTCATCGCGGGACTCGGCAAATACAACGTGGACCACTTCTGGCTCCACCCGAGACCAAAAATTTTACTCAAAACATAAAGTAAAAAACCTCGAACCGACACCAGGGAGCAACACATCACCCAAGTCCAAGCAGAGACGGCACCCCGGCCACCACTCGCACCCGGGCGATTCCAGCCAGACCAGCCGAACGAGTAAGACGTTCTTAGAGACCAGCTACCAGACCAGACCACGTGGCCAGCCAGTACTAGTAACAAACATAGATCAGCTTAGGACAATTGTTGAGGACGACAGGCAGTTATTATTCACAAACCCGCCATCAAAATCAGCAAGTGAGATAGGGAGGATCGAAAGTTCACTCGTTTAAATTGCGAATTTACTGAAATTTTTATTTCAAAAACCGAAATTTTTTAATTTCATTTCCGAATTTTTGCGAGATTAATTAAACAACACGATGGCAAACCTGAAAATCGAAGAGATTTCCGCCAGCCTGGCCAAGCTCCAGAGGGAGCATACCAAGAGGAACGAAGAGTTCAGAAAGTACCAGAGGCAGCACGACGTCCAAAATGAATTGGACAAGAAGGCGGTTGCTCTTCTACAAGAGCAGCTCAAACAAATTGGGCAACTGGGAAAGAAAATGCAGGCGAAGATTGAAGAGCAGCAGCCACCCCAACTGATGGCCAGACCCATCACGCCGCCACCAGGATTTTCCGCCATCCCCGCGAAAGAACCGGCTTTCCAAACCGGAAAAACTCAGAAGAGGAAGAAGAACTCCTCCCGGGACACCTCACCGGCTTCAAGCACTGCCTCCGACGACTTACTCCACAACAACAAATACCGAGTACTTGCCGACTCGGAAGATGACGAACCCGCCAGTTCCAGAGGGACAACCATGGAGACAAGCCAGGACGTGCCGACCAGGCCCCAGATAGCCCCAAGAAGCCAGAAGTCCCCGCCACCACGTAGCCAGGCAAGCGCCCACTTTAAACCCGCAGCGCCCAGGATTCCTCCAATCATCGTGAGGACGCAGGACAATTGGGCGAAAACCTACAGCCTTATCCAGGGGCAAATTATGACAACCAAGATTAGAACCGTACGCGACGGCATGGAGGTCCACCCAGCCACAGAGCAGGACTTCCGGAAGCTCAACAGGCTCCTGGAAGAAAAGAAAATCGAGAACCATACCTACATGCTAACGGAGGATAAGCCGCTCAAGGTAGTCATTCGGGGACTACCTATTACGATCACCCCGGACGAACTAAAAAAGGACCTGGAGGCACAGGGACCCCCGGTGCAATCGGTGCACCAGACGCGACGTGGACGCGACCGCCGCCCGATGCCCTTATACCTTGTCCAACTGGACAAGACCGAAGAGGGAAAAAAGATCTTCCAGACCACGGAAGCCTACGGAGTAGGCTTCACCGTCGAATCGCCCCACCTGAAGACGGAAGTCGGACAATGCCACAGGTGCCAGCGCTATGGACACGCGCAACGCTGCTGCCGCGCCCGGGCAAAGTGGGTCAAGTGCGGGGAAGACCACCTGACGGCAGAGTGCCCCAAAACCAGAGAAGAACCGGCGAGATGCGCCAATTGCCAGGGACCCCACACCGCGAACTACAAGGGATGCCCGGAGTATCCGAAAAGAAGGAAAAACGGAGAGACATGGAGGAAACCGCACTAGCTCAGGAACCCCTCGGCGCCGCCGCCCTCGTACAGGAGCAGGCGCCCCACCAGCTACCGCGACACGCCAGCGAAACGCCCAGCCGCCAAAACCCGCCGCGAAGACGTTCTCCCAGCCGCCAAAACGAACCGCCAAGACCTCGCTCCCCCAGCCGCCAGAACACGCAGAGAGGACACGCCCCCAACGCGCACAGAGGCTCTTCCCAGCGACACAGGGACACGGAGCCTAGCCACGCCCCCATCGCACATAGAGGCTCCACCCACAGGCCTCAAAACACGGAGTCTAGCCACGCCCAAAAAGAAGACATCCAAGGGTTCATACGTGAACTCTCCAACGCGTTTTTCAGCATCCTCAGGGAAGCAAACGTCGGGAATGCGACGCTAGAAAAACTCCAGACGGCAACAGACGCCATCATCTGCAAATATCCCATTGTGAATGCATAGAAACCGACAGCCACCGTTATCCCTGCAGATCGCATTCTGGAATGCGAACGGACTCCTCGCGAAGAAATTCTTGCTGCTAGAGTTCGCCCACGCCCACGACCTAGACGTCACCATGGTCAACGAGACCCACCTTCGGAAAGGTGACAACGCCAAGCTGCCAGGGTACATCCTATACCGAACCGACCGACAGCACGCTCGAGGTGGAGGCACCGCCATTTACGTCAAGACCTCCATCGAGCATTACGAAGGTCCCCCACTGGAGTTAAACCATCTATAGGCCACCACAATCGACGTCCTCACGAAGAACCACGGATGGCTCCAGATCTCATCCATCTACAACGCCCCCAACAGAGAAATCCTCCGAGAAGATATCGCCGCCCTCCTCGACGGACCCGGAGGGAAAATCATCGCGGGCGACTTCAACCCCAAACACTCGACCTGGGCCTGCAGGCACACCAATCAAGCAGGAAGAAACCTCTCCAGGATCGCAATGGATCTCGACCTCGTCATCGCCGCTCCGACAGCCCCAACCCACTACTCCCCGGCAGGCACGCCAAGCATCATCGACCTCGCCCTCATCAAGGACACCCTGATGCAGTTTCATCTAACAACTGCACAGGAACTCACCTCGGACCACTACCCAGTACTACTCTACCTGGGAGACGACATCGCGTCAAGACTAAAACCGACGAGACCAAAAATTTCGATCTGCGATCGATCACAAATCGATCCCTCAAGGCGATGCCGCGCAAGGCAATCGCAGCACTCACTGGCTTAATCAACGCCTCACTCCGCCTCCGCCACTTCCCGCAGAAATGGAAAACTGCCGACGTAGTGGTCATATCCCCAAGGCAGGTCAAGACCCCCGGAAGCCCCAAAGCTATCGCCCCATCAGCCTCCTCCCGTCGCCAGGAAAAGTCGCAGAAAGAGTCATCTGCACTCGGATCAAGCAAACCATGTTCGATCAAAGCATCCTGCAAGACGAGCAGTTCGGTTTCCGCCCAGGACACGGCACGGTTCAGCAAGTCCTCCGCCTGGTCGAACACATCTCCCTCGGTTTTAACAAGAAAGAGGTCACCGCACTCGTTCTACTCGACGTCTCGAAGGCCTTCGACAAAGTGTGGCACCAAGGTCTTCTTTACAAGATGTTCAACGCCAACATCCAACCAGCACTCGTCAAACTGGTGGCGTCATACCTTGATAATCGAAAATTCAAGGTGAAATTCGAAGGCACCCGATCATCCGATCGCTTCATCACTGCCGGAGTACCCCAAGGATCCATCCTCGCCCCGACCCTTTTCAACATCTTCGTGAGCGACATGCCAGCCCCAACCGACCCGAGGACGAAGATCTCGCTCTACGCGGATGACACGGCCGTGTACACTTCCTCCAGGAGTCAAGATCTCGCCACCGATCGACTGCAAGATACCGTGAACAACCTGGAAAGATGGTTCGCAACATGGCGCATCGGTGTAAACTCGACGAAAAGTACCGCGACCATGTTCAAAAAGAAACGATACAAGATCCGTCCTCGAACCAACATCTTCATGTTCGAGACCCCAATCCCATGGACAAACACTTCGAAGTACCTGGGAGTCACGTTGGACTACAGACTGCTGTGGAAGGAACACATCCAAACCGGGGAAGAGCCGTCTTCACAAAGCTCTACCCGCTCCTAGCTTCCGACAGCAAGATGTCACCGGCAAACAAGCTGCGCATCTACAAGGCCATCATCAGGCCCACCATGACCTACGCCGCGCCCGTGTGGGGGACGGCTGCCCGCACTCACATAAAGAAGATCCAGGTGGTCCAAAATAAATCCATTCGGCACGCATTTTCAAGCCCGTACTATGTCACCAATAGAAGACTCCACGCCGACGCGAAGATGGAAACCATCGACGTGCATATCAGGAACCAGGCGGAAAAATTATACAAAACCGCGAGCTTCTCGGACAATCCCCTCATCTCGCAGCTAGGACAATATCAACCAGGCTACAACCTAGGACACAGCCGGCCAAAGGACATCCTCATCCGCCCGTCAGCCGGGGTGTAAGTAACCGTAATCTTTACATGTTTGTTTCAGGTTCCCACCAAGCATCGGGTTCATCAAAACACACGGATGCCAAGAAACCATGTAAAGACGCCCGGAAACACGCCAAATCACTCGCCACGACCCATGGCCGGAAAGGGACCAAGCTCTTCGAATGCAAGGAACCACAATTCACGGACACTCGCCCCGCCCCACCGACATCAAGGGACCAAGCACATCCAACGCAAGGAACCACAATCCACGGACACTCGCCCCGCCCCACCGACATCAAGGGACCAAGCTCATCCAAGGCAAGGAACCAAAATTCACGGACACTCGCCCCGCCCCATGGACATCAAGGTACCAAGCTCATCTAATGCAAGGAACCAAAACTCACGGACACTCGCCCCGCCCCATCGACACCAAGGAACCAAGTTCATCTAACACTGGGGACCCAAATCCACTGATGCACACTCGCTCCGCTCGCAGAATCCTATCCAAGAGACAAGTTTAAAACACGGACCAAAAACACACACTTCTCACCGCCGCCTCTGACCCCAAACCACGCAACAAGAGAACACCGAAAAAAAAAAAAAAAAAAAAAATTCCAGGAAAAATCGAGGAAAATATCCCATGGGACCAAAATACCCAGCCAGATCAAGCCTAGCGCTCTAAGAAAAGAGGAAAAAAAAACCTCAACAAACTCCAACGCCCGCTGCCCACATGAGTTGAAGGAGATAAACGGTAACACGTGGCAACTCCATAAAACCAATAAGTTCATCGTTCATCATCCACTGATCGCACACTCGCTCCGCCCGCAGAATCCAAGAGACAAGTTTACAACACGGACCAAAAACACGCACTCCTCACTGCCGCCTCTGACTCCAAACCACGCAACAGGAGCTCACCGCAACATCTAGGACATCGAAAAATCAAGGAAAATATCCCCAGGGACCAATAACCCAACCAGATCAAGCCTAGCGCTTTAAAATGAGGAAAGATACCTCAATAAACTCCAACGCCCACTGCCCAAATGAGTTAAAGGAGATAAACGGTAACACGTGGTACCTCCATATAGCCAATAAGTTCATCGTTCATCGTTCGTGACGAGTTCAATTCCAGTTAGAACGCGCAAGTGTTAACATAAATATATGAAAATAAATAAAGTGAATTGATAAACAATATACCGAGTGTTTAAAATAACTGTAGACTTAGTGTTAAATAAATTATAGTGTAAATTAGTTTAGTGTTAATCTTAGTGTAATAATTGTTTTATTGTTATCAACCTTATCTGTAAATATTTGTATTAGCCCTTTAGAATTAAATAAACGTTTTTTAATTTTCGTTACAAGCTTTTACAGTGCCAGTTAATACTTGATCATTACATACTTTAAAATACATATCGCTTAAAAGTGCTGGAAAAACAGAACCTTCAGAAGATTCGACCATTTCAAAAACGTTATTTGATGATGAAGCCATTATGGATGTAATGTAGTTATATACATTTTTATCAGTAGTTATCAGTTTCACTTTGATCTAAATGTTTTTTTATCTCACAGTAGTTGTAGTTAATTATTATATATTGTAATGATTTTTTTTTGAATGCGTGGCAAACGGCAAATAATCACTAATCTCTACAGCTTTACAAGTCGGAGAGCTAAGACTTCTCAGTGGGGTTTCAAGGTGGCTTACTTGAACAATTTTGGGATGCAGGTTATACACAAATAAAGTACATCAATTCCACAGAGTAAATAAGTTTATAAAATTTTTTGATTTTGGTACTTTATTTGAGAACAATAATTCTTCAATAAGGCTTTTTGTGTGTGTAATTTTGCTGCAGCAATTATCAATCAAATTATATTTAATGAAACTTAAAATTATGACCTGAATTTGATTAGTAATTACGCAGAGTATAAACATGTACAAAATAATGAAATTTATTGTTAAGCAAATGTCACAAATAAAGTTTTTAAAACGAAAAATTTTTGTATTTACCAAAATTAATAAGAGTTTAGTACGCCACTGAAGTAGATTACGTTCGTTAATTGTCGAGATCTTGATAACAGTCCGACAGGTGGTTAACAGTAGTGGATAGATTTCATCATTCCTTACGCACATGTGCCGTTGAATTACAAATAATTGGTATCTACAAATAATATAATTTTAAGAGAAGATTACTTGATTATTCCTCAAATGCATTAATTAGTGGTTCCAGCATTCCACATCTAATTGGATCTACTCTTGGTAATTAGTTTCCTCAACAGGTAAGTGTAAATTTTAGTTTTATTTTTCATGCGGTCGTTACTAATTTTTCATCTGCTAACATCGATCATCCATGCATTCAAACTACAAATCGATTTTAATATTCACCCATTTCAGGTACTTCCAACTTCCAACTTCTCGATAGTTCTTCAAAAATCATGAATATTAACGCAATATTCGCAGACATCAAAATTTTCTACGGCATTCGAAAACTAAGCGACCATGCCGCTCTAGTACCAACCTTCGCCACTTGAAAACTCTCGTCTCCACCTTTTTCTTTTATACCTTTTGTTTTTATACACGATGAACCACAAAATTCTGGCACTCTTAAAATTTCATATTGTGTTGCAAGTAGTTTTTTTTGTTACATATCTCTTTTTGTAAGTACAGATAACTCAAATCATAATGAAAAATAAATGAAAGAACACTCACACGGAAATAGTGCATTTCGTATAAAATAATACAACAATATAGTAATTTTTTGAATTTTTTTGAATTGGTAATAGTAGGGGAGAAGCTTGTAAGTTGACCACCTTTAACATTTTTGCTAATAACTCATCTTCAAACTAATATTTTTGGATGTATAATGACACCATTAGAAAGAGAACGTCTTTAGCTAAAATTTTGCTGAAGATAATTATTAGATTACTCAAAAGGCAAAGAAGTAATCACGATTCTCCCGAAGAGGCTAAAATTGTTTTTTTTTTCATTTATGGCATGTAAGTTGACCACCCCCTAAAAAGTTGCTGAAAACTAAAAAAAACTTAACTGAAACCGATTGATAAACAAAATTAATATCTTTTATTGAGTTTTAATGGAAAAAATGAAGAAGAAAAATAAAAAGACATCTACAGCCATCATCATCAGATAATGCGCTCCTTGCGCTTAGCAACAGCTTCGTTGTCCTTATTAACAAGTTTTTTGCGCTTAGCAGCAAACTTCTTTAAATGTGGTCATCTTACATTCCCGACACTTTTGAAACAAACACACTAACACAACATTTTTGGAAGTGACTTTGTATTATTAAAATTTAATGGAATAGGTAGTTCAGAAAATTGTTCACTTTATGGCCACACGAAAAAAGCAATATTTTTAAAAAATAATTTTTTTTTTCACACTATGTTTGTCGGAGCCAGTGCGACATGACTTGAAGGCTAAGTCAAAAAGTACTATGACAGTTGAAATGACAGTGTTGCTATTAACAGTTTTTTCTAAAGTAGAGGGTGGTCATCTTACATGCATGGTCAACTTACAAGCATCTCCCCTAATAGTCTAAATCCTAAAACAAGATTTCTATAACTGTAAAATGTATTTTAGTGGCATCCTATCACATACAATGTATAACTGTATTGTTGTGTCATATAAATTATGGATAAAGGTTGGCCACCTCTTGTGACGTAATTAAAATACGATACCTTAGAACAAGTGTAACGTTATTCTCCTATTGGTTACAGAAACCCTTTTTGTCTCTACTGATGACAATAGTAGATAGGCTAGCTCTTGGGTTTTTACCCACTGTCGAAGAAGCTGGGTAGCTTTACAGCTTCGTGAGTCCTTTAAAAGAATGGTGGATACGTAAAATAAAAGGAGAATTTGTTTGGACGCCAGCTGAGGAATGAAACGACTTTACAAAATTCTTGTCGCTCCACTATCTCAACAAAAAATAATAAATGATAAATAAAATATGACTCGCATAAAACTAAATTTCCAAAATGTCAAATAATTATTATTCAAATGAAATATTTATCAAGAAGAAAAGAATTGACGTGATATCGCTACAGGCCGGTTTACTAAAGAAAAATTCCTCCTTCGTCCTGATCTGCATACGAAGCGAGCGGATGACTTAAATTACCTTAGTATTTCCTAAGGATAAACATATAAAGGTAATCAAGTCAAATTCAAGCAACTGAGGTCACTTGCAAAAATGGTTGTAAAAGAAATAAAATTTTCTGTTATCAGAAAATACCAAAATTATTCGTTCAATGTAATTTGTGAACTTAGTTTATATCACATAAAATTTGTTTGCCAGATGTGAATTTACAATCGACATTTGTAAAATTTTATATTAACCAAAAACAAATATTTCTCATTTGAGCATTCCAAAAAGTAAATCAATAGTAGAATCAATTAAAATGTGACTCACCTAATTCACTAAATTTCACTTTAAAACTAAAATTATGTTTTCCAAATCACCAATTACTGCTTTTGCGGTTTTGTTCTATGACGCTCTTAAACGACCATCTTGGAACGTCGTCGATGACCTTCCTTACCAACCACACAAAACAGCAGCATTTCCAAAATTGTAAAGCTAGCAACGCCATCTTTTCAATTAAAATAAAACAATATTTACAGAAATCCAAATAATCACTAAACCAAAATTAAACAAATTCAAAGAAACAAAAAATGTAACAATTAATTGTTACACAAGTGTTAAATTAGTTAAAAATATTAAAATGTAATTTAGTTATAATTGAAACTCAACGGAAGCAACAATAAATATTGCAACGCAACTTCCCTTGTTTTATTTGTTAAGCTAAAACTTGGTTCAATATAATTCATTTTCGAAAACAACAAAAACGAAAATTACATTAATGTTGAAGGTTGGACCAATGAAAATGTATATAAAGTACAAACTAAATTCGATTCAGCACGTGCCGTGTAAAACGGTCCTTAATAAGATATTATTAAAATGTATTTTGTATTTTAAAATGTAAATTGTAATTTAAAATATATTGATGTATTGTGTTTTAAAATTTAAAATTTTAATCATGTTCATCACTCGTGTCCATTGTATTCATTAAGTTGTGAAAATTTGTGGGGAATATTGGTGTTTATAAAAACTAAAGATTGTGTCAATTACAGAGAAGATGCTATATGCCTTATTAGTAAAATCTATAGTGGAATTCTATAATCTTAGATTTGTTGTCTTAAATGCTAGGTCACACAGTAGTTGTGAGATAGGGAATTGAAATTGTGTTATATAGCGCATATGAGCGCAAACGTCTGAGGGGAATATTAGATTGGTTATCATCGTTAATGCTATCAAACTTTTATAGTACAACGTGCGTATTTTTAAAACTTTGACGAAATTTTAGAAAATTTTAAATCTTTGACAAAATTGTATTGTTTTTGGTAGTTTTTAAAATTATTAATATATAAGATAATTAAGTTGGATTTTTTGTTCTAGTAAATTTTTGTTCTAGTATGCTTAGAAAAGTGTCCTTTCACGTATTTTCAATAGGAAAAAGTTAAAATCGTGGGATAGTATACGCAACAGTTCCCATGCATCGTACTGCTAAGAATGGAGCAGCAGACGGTCCGTATGTTACCGTGTTCAGTTTATACGTTTTGATATTTTAAGTTGGATAGTTTCTCCACACAATCTGTTGAAAACATCGCAATTGTCTATACATTTTCTCGACATCAGCACACACAACAAATGGATGCTGCCGATATCGCAATAGAATTAAAAATAAATCATTTAGCATGTTTGCACCGGCTGATAATAAGGTGTTAAGTTAGTAGCCTGTATCTGTTGCAGCTGAACCGTCAAAACGGTACATTACTTAATTTAATAATAGTAAGGTTTTATTGGCCTTTAATAAAGGCTTTATTGTCACTGAAAATATACATACAAAATTCATGGACAAAGAATAAAAAACAATTGAGCTCTTACACATGAGTAAATATAAACAAATATACACAATTGTAACAACATAGTAGCACTTATAGTGTACAAGGCAAACCACTCCGTCATCGCTCACCCCCCCCCTCCTCCGGTCTAAAAATCTATCCAGAATGCCAAGTATAAAACTCATCAACCGAATACAGCTCTTATCAGGTATGGCTTGATTGCTCCTCGGAACTTGTGGAGTGTGGTTTCAGAATTAATATGAGATGGTAAGATATATAATTTTTTTTGCGTTATAAAATATTGAGTTTCTAGTAAGTTCCGAGGTTGGAGTTTGCAAACATATGGAGTGAGGTCTCCTAGTATTGTAGTCGTGTTGAGAACCTTTAGGAAATTCCAACATATGTTTATAAAGCAGGCAGACAGTTTCCAATATAAACAGTGCAGATAGGGTCAAAATTTCGAATTTTTTACTTACTTCGAATACTCCATACAATGGTCTGTGTTCCTCAAATCAAACATGCATCTGATTGCTCTTCTCTGCAATTTGAAGATTCGGTCAAATCTCTCGCGAGAGAGCAAAATAAACCGTCCTAGTAGTGCCTGAATCCAACACATCAGCTACCGACTTCAAAGCAAAGCATGCCGAGGACAACTTGCTGGTCAGTGCGTCAATATGATGAGACCATTTAAGGGCACTATCTATGATTAAACCAAGAAACCTAGTTGATTCAACATCTTGAATAAAAGCATTTCCAAGGTTAATAGGCTGGAGGTTACCTTTGTATGTGACAACCTTGGTTTTATCTGTGTTAGAGCAAAGACTATTTGCATGACACCAGAACAAGATTAAGGTTAGATCTGATGATATTTTGCTATGCAAGGATACTGAATCTGGCATAGACCATGTTATGCTGGTATCATCAGCAAACAGTGTTATTTCCCCCTCGATGTTAAGGTTGGCAATGTCGTTGATAAAAAGAAGAAAAAGAAGAGGTCCAAGTACAGAACCCTGAGGAACGCCACCTTTCGTTTCACTATAGCCGGATGAAAGCTCACCTTTCTCAACTGTCTTCTGTTTCCAAGCTAGGAGTGGAACCAACCCATGGGACTCCCACGAATTCCATAATACTTCAGTTTTTTTATTAGGATGTAATGATTGACACAATCAAATGCCTTGGCAAAATCTCAGAATATAGTCGCTGTATTGAGTTTGTTATTCAAACCGGAATAGATTTCGTTCAAAGCAAAGAACATAGCATCACCAGTGCTGACGCTTGATAAAAACCAAATTGTCGGCTGCTTATGATTTCAAATTTTGATAGAAAAGATAATAATCTGCACGATAATAATCTGATGGCGTAGTTGTTGCTGAAATCGATATCCTGAGATGCGATGAGTGTAACAGTGATGTTAAAGGAGCCTCTAAGTGCTGGGTGAATAAGTTTAGCAGAAAAGGGTTTGCATTCATACAATGCTCTGTCCTTCCACATTAAGTGTGCAAGTTGGGTGATTAAAAGCAGAGGCAAAAAATTGGTAATTACCTGAAGAAAGGCAGTCGGACAAGTGCGATATGCCCTGTTGATGGCAAGTAAGAAAGGTCTTTGGGCCGAGTTTCAGTGCCTCACTATACGTGTAATCGTGTGTTTGTCTCCCCAAACTCCTGAGCCATAGGTGGGGATGGGTTCCACAGACCCTTGGTATAATTGTGCGATTATCTTGGAGTTAATCCCCCAGTCTATACCCTTGGCATTAAGCAGTCTGGTAGCTTTGGGTTCCACTTTTTCCCTCACGTAGGTAACATGAGCAATTCAATTAAATTTAGTATTGATGAAAATACCTAAATACTTCAAAGAATCTGTTAAGATGACTTGTGTGGAACCAGTACAAATAACGGGTGTCTACTTGTGTGGAACCAGTACAAATAACGGGTGTCTACTTGTGTTTTGTCAGTATTGTAGCTGGTTTTATTGGTGGCGCACCATATTTCGCATTCTTCCCAAATTAACTTCCATTTGGCCTACATTACCTTAACCGATGAGGCCGCAATAAGATGATACATGTAACAATCGAAGATCCTCCAGCACCAGAAACCAACCCTTCATGAATACAAGCCATAGAATCGGTCGCAGACTGGATCCTTGAGGACAACCTCGATAAATACGTCTGAGTTTACGCCTCCATCAAGAATAGTACGATTCCTTAAGAAATCTTTAATACCACTGATGATGTTATGGGGACAAGTTATATGCCACAACTTATGTATAATAAGTGCATGCCAAGCCGAGTTAAAAGCGTTCCTCATGTCTAGAAAACAATTAGTGTATGCAATCCATTGGCGGAATTATTCTTAATAACCTCGATAATGTTATGTAACGCATGCTGGGTGCTGAAAGATCTGCGAAAATCAAATTGATTAGCATACATATGATTACCTTTCTCCAAAAAATGAGTTCACAACCATCGGAATACCGTCAGCTCCAGAAGCTTTCTTAGGGTGGATGTTTTTGACCACTTCTATAAACTGCTGTCGCGTGATAGGTAGATCAAGAGTGGAAAAAGAATAGTTATCGACTTCTTCCTTAATTCTTGAATGTTCAGGTGAGTCCTGCGTTAAATCATCTCCCAGAAAATATTTGTCAAATCTAGCCTGTTCAAGGTCCTCCAAGTCAGCATCATTGAGGTTAGCCGTTATAACCCCTATTGGTTTGAACCCTGCAGAGTTCTTAACAGGAATGCCCATGTGCGGTGCGGAAGAGAAGAATACTCTTTATTGATTTTGACATCCTTGATTTCCTTCTTGTAAACCCTCATGGACGCCCTATATAAGTTAAATTTGATATCTCTTTCTGCGTGATTCCTTTCTTTCTGATAATCCTTCTTCATTTTGTTATTCAAGATCCGAAGATCATTAAGTTGTTCGTTCCACCATATGTGGTTTCTAAGTTTAGAGGATTTGGATTTGAAGGACATACTGTTACCACAGCTGACTTCAACGGCTAGCTGATGCTTGTTTGCTAGTCCTCGAAATTATCAGTAATTGGGCAGTCCACGGTGAATTCACTCATCAATCTCTAAAATGTATCTCAGTCCGCCTTGGACCTTGCAATTGGAAATTGTGAGCTATTATTCCCAAATATGCGTCCAGAACTAAAATATGCATAGAACTAAAGGAACGGTGACATCCCTCTACAGTTATTATTTTTTGGAAGACCTTCAACCGTGGCCTCGTAACAATTCCAAAGAGTGTGGGAATATTTTGGGTCTCTCATCAGGAGTTTTCCTATCCAAGTACTTTCAAAATAATCGGTGATATCCGCTAATAACCTTTCATTAGCTTCAAAACATGAGTGCTGTATAAGTCTCTGGTAGATGTCTACAACATCCACAACGGGAACAAATGCGAGAGCCGCCAGATATCGAACTTTATGTGCAAAGTCGGTATCCTCTGTGTCCTCGTACTTTCTTCGCACATCGGGGGATCTCTGATTAGTTCTCCATATGCACTGGCTAAAATGGCGGACTGCAACCCTAGTCCTCTGTACAGTGCGCTTGAGTTCATTGACTGAAGGCAGGACTGCGCAGACTGATGCTGGTAATCGTTGGGTAACTTTAGCAACAATTTGTTGAGGAGTTTCAGTACTTCCTTTTGCTTTCGATCCAACCTCCGCCATTGCTTCTTTTGCCCTACATTCAGGGCCTCGCCCAGTATGATTATGATTGTCAGTAAATTTTGTTACCTCATCTCCTTCAATATGGGCTCTTTTAGCGCATTTTGTTCTATTATATTGAACACACTTCCAAATGATTTTGCCTTCCTTCCTTTGGTCTACAGTAAAGATTTATCCATTATGCACGAGTTGCTGGGCTCCCTTTTGACACAACACATACTGTAGTGGCATCTTGACACTGAATATTACAATAAATAAAATAAAACTAACCTCAACTTACCAATATCTTTATTTATTCCTAACTTGTTCTCTCTAATGTTCTTTATTTTTAATACCCTATTGCCTTATAATACTGCTTATATACAAATACCATATTTGGTTGGTATTCCTTAAGGTCCTAGAATTCCTAGGATTAGATTAGGATTAGTCCTAGAATTAATCTAGAATTAAGCCCTGAGCCAGGTATGAAGGCGTCATTTTACCTCACGGCATTATTAAAACGGCGTAATTAGGTACGGCTATCTTGTGACGGCGGTATTGCCATACGGTATTATTAGGCAACGGCCATTTTGTGACGGCGTTATTGCAACGGCGCCTTTCTCACGGCGTTTTGACGTGATACCGTGTTGTATTTAGGTGGCGCAAGACTGGTAAAGGAAGTCTGTAAGCTTGTAAGTAAGATAGGATTATGATCAGAGTGGACAGACCATCCTTTAGTTCCCATTGAATGTCCACCCCTTTGCAGATGCAATGTCAATCCAACTAATACCTCTTCCTGGAGCATCAAAAGTTGGACCACTATGGTCGTTGTTGAGTACGTCCAAATGTCCAAATTAAGAAGTTCAGCAATAATTCCCCTTTGGTGTCGGTGTTAGAGCCCACCCAGATAGTATTCTTAGCGTTAAAATCTCCTGCTAGAAGAATATTATCCCTACAAAGCTTCCTGCAAGTAAAGTCGAGGTGTTCCATGTGTCCTATAAACCTAGGATGAGTAGGTGAATCTGGCTCCCAATAACAATTAGTTATGTAAAATGGAGATTTATTAACCCATATGACCCTGGACACTACAAAATTACTATTGGATAAATCCTTAATTTGGAGGATATTCAATTTGCTATTACGAAAAACTGTGATAACTTCTAAACAGATTTGTGGCTTGTGGTAGGGTTTTTGTAGCATCAAGACTTCCATCTCGTACTTCACTGCTAATTGCTCTGCCTCATTGCAGGCCACCCTTCTCTTGCCTGTATTGCTTTGCAGGATTTTCATGATCGTTTAAACAGTAACAGTTGTGAGTATACCCATTGTTGTCAAGAACTGGTACTATGAGGTCTCCTGCTCCAAGCATGCCTAAAGATGACTTAGAAGGAATGATCAAATAATGAGTTATGGTAACCAGGACCAATGTTAACTCGAGAAGAAGTAAATGTTACAGATTCAAAAGATTAATGGGTTAAAATAAAGTGAAATTAGAAGACAATTAGAATTGCTTGCGGGCTCTGTTAATCGCGAGGTCTCCAAGGCGATTGTATTCCGGGCACCTGTTATCCATGACATTGTAGTCATGTGGTAAATTCTTGCTTTTACAGTTCACACATGTAGGTATGTTATTCTTATTTGGACACGCGGAAACCATGTCCTTCAAGCCCTCATTGTCTGCAGGTGTTAACTTGTGCAGTGCTTGTCTTCGTCGTATGCACAAATGAATAACACTTAAAGCAGCGTATGACATTAATGAAGTCAGTCACATTAGAATAGTTCCAACCAATAAATACTATCTGCTTTGTATATCAAGGCTCTTCTGGTGTCCCTATTTAACTGTTCATTGTTTATAATTTATAGAATGACTGGAGTACTTGGAATCCAAAAGCACTGAAACAAAAAAGATACTCTCGGCTAAAGCCAATAACTAAAACTACATTGAACAAAAAATGTGATTCAATGATCAAATCTCGAGAGGAGTTACTTCGTCATCAAACCGACGCGTTACATGAGAAGATGCTACGCAAGCGTCGACTCACGGAAGCGGAAGAAGAATTCCTCAAAGAAGAACGAAAGCTAAAATTACAATTACTACAATTGCAAATTGAAAATAAGAAATCTCTTAATCTCTTAACTTTACTATTACCAAAAATTACTCTTGGCACAATTGTTCCTACGGTAGATCTGTGCAAACCTCCAAAATCACCCACTGTAATATAAAAACTTCTAGTTGCTAAAAACCTCAATGTCAACAACAATTGCTGAAGAGGTGAAACTGCATGATTCCTAATTGCCTGATGCTTGATTCTATTTTCGATTCGGGTCAATATTTGTTGAACGGTGACTTTAGATATTCGAAATCTTGTTTAAAATTCACCATCATCCCATCGATTCATATTATCGAAACAAGTCCTCACGGTGTACAGCTTTCGCTCACTATTAATAACATCAACCAAATCAATAATTTTATTATCCAGCACAATTTCATGATCTTCGTCAAGAAAATTAATGTTATCCATTTTTTAGCATCTAATTCGGATGACGTTTCAAAAACTATCACATAGCAACTTTCAAATAAAGAGCTTAAAATCCACTTTTAGACCTTTACCAGGTGTTTCAACTAGCCTATAAGTTATAAGCCACAAACAAACTTTACAAGCAACTTTAAATAAATAAATAAGTTGGAAAGACAGATTTTTCAGTTAAAAGGTAGTTAAATTTAAAAGCAACTTAAGGTGGTCACAGACCGCCGTAGATATGTCATACATGTATGCTAATGCGCTGTTGCCCCAAGACTAGCGTGGTTAAGTGTCAAACATGTAGTTTGATTGTGAACGATGAGTGGTGAAGACGAATTTATATTTTTATCAGTGACGTATGTATGCATGATAAAAAAAGAGAAGTAAAAATAAAAAACAGATTCAGACTAAATGAGTAAAGGAATGGCTTTTAAAACGACAAGATTTTACAATTTACTGGAAGAATTGCGCTTACAACCTGATGATTTGAGAAATTATCTAAGGATGGATGAAGACAGTTATGTTATGCTGCTTAAGTTAGCATCTCCGATAATTGAGAAGCAGGACACAATACAGCGGTGTGCTATCTCACCTCATGAACGATTGACAGCCACGCACCACTATTTTGCGACTAAGATAAATTACAAAGATTTGAAATTTTCTACACTAATTTCTCCTCAGTCGTTGGGTAAAATAATTCCGGAGACCTGCAAAGCTATATTTCAAGTATTAAAGAATAACCATATAAAGGTAAGAAAATTAATTTATTTTAAATGTTTGTTACAAAAATAAAAAATAATATTCTGTGAAAAGAAACAAGCTTAAACTTAAAGTACCTCCCTACCCATAACTGCAGTACATCCCAAGCAACAAAATCTAGTCTTATAATAGTTGGTAAATAGTTATTACAACATATTTTTAAAACTTGTGACTATGTATAACAGTCGTATATTGTGCTTATAAACTCTTATTTGACGTTTGTATCGCATAATTGGGGAATCTATACACCTACAAATCAACGTTTTACTGAATCCTTTACAACCCATACAATCCCCCTAAAGAAACCATAATAAGACGTTGTAACAACTGCGTATCTAGCCTGGTGACATATTATGTAGAAGATACACTAATTATTCTAGTAAATCGTTAATACAACTAGTATTATTACGTTATTACAGGCGCTATACAACTAGTATTATTACGTTTTTACAGGCGCTATACAACTAGTGATATAGTGAACATTGCTATAACTTATAAACAGTATATATAGAAGCGTTTCAAAATAAATAAATCATACTTAAAATAGTTACAAAATATACTATCTTTATTTAGTGGTGGTGACTATTATAATATCTACAACACTGGAATGGAAGATGGTCGTATAATAAATACCAAAATAATTCCATGATTCAATTTGAACTTCAATTTTGTGACTCTGAGGTTATTAATTCTTTAAACGAACGTATGTTTTCTGTCAAATATTTCTATTCTACTTCTAAAAAATTAATGCGCTTCAGTTTTAGAATAAAATGGGCGTTTTAATTAATTATCGTAATTTAAAAATTTGGCAAAATTCATTGTTTTTTGCGGCACACTTCCGGTAAATGATCACTATGCTAATAAGATTTCCATAAAAGTGACTTTAATCGTTCCCAATTGAACTTATTTAACATTAATAAATTTTGTAAAATAATGTTCGCCAAAGACAGATCTTTAAGTTCAAGGAAATGCATGGCGTCGTTATTTTGTGGTTGTATAATGATATACAGCAACTCTTTTAAAACTAAAGAATACAGAGGCGGAACATAACTTCTCAATGTTTGGTAAAATACAATTAAAAATTCTGCTTTTTTTATTTTATTCTGTACCAAAATATTTTATATGCACATAACCATGTGTGCAAACGGTGCCTTTGCACAGGGCGGCAGATTTCTGATGCGGCAAATTTTTTTTTTTGCATTTGAAATTTTAGATATTTTTATAATTAAAAAAAATTTTGGTACTTTTCCCGTTACGTCGACCGTTAAGGGCGACGGTATACTCTTAAGCTAAACTACATGCACTTGTAATTTGCGGAATGCGATTTTTGTTTTGATTGGTTAAAATTTAATGTAAATTTAAAATTTGGTTAAAAGGTGTGTTCCTTTGCTTGCACTAACTTAAACCGAGCAAGAAAAGAACCAATCAACTAACGTTTTAAGTACTTATCCTACCAATTTAGGTTTAAGTTTATTCTTCATATTCATATCAATATTTTAGAAAAATCAAAAAAATGCACCCACAATTTTTAAAACTAAAATGTTTTTAAGTTATCATAAATAAAATACACTGCAAGTACAAAATATTAAAAACATTTTAGTTTTAAAAAGTGTGTGTGCATTTGTTGGTTTTTCTAAAATATTGCCTCGTTTCTTAAATTTTGTTCGATAATTTAAATATAATGCTGCAATATAAAATTTCAATGCTTTTAACAACTTGTGTAATAAGTCTTTCCGCATGTTCCAGGTTCTACATGTTACGCCACTGGGTTTCTCTTACTAAACAATTTTGCTGAGTTTTATATTAGTTATATAATGGTCAAAAAGACTTTATTAACACTGTAATTGTAACCGTCTTATATCTTTCCTTATACAACTATTTACAACTACTATGCGTAGTAAACACTGCAAAGTGTTATCTCTTTGAAAGCAATTGACCTTATGAATTTAAAACATATATTGCAGTGGTATTCTCTAAAAAATTATTGGAAGAAGCCTTTACTATCTTTTTTTAGTTTACCTCGACTAGCTTATCAATGGTCGGCAGCTTTGAGCTCTACTCAAGAGTCGGTTCCTATGGCAGTTACGGTAGTTATTCAAATTAATATATCCAATCGCATATAATTTGAATTCAAACATTAAATGCAAAATTTTAATACTTCTTTGAAGAGATCGAAGTTTCTATTTCCTTTATCCAAATCGCCTTGTTATCACTTTCACACATTCGCTCGTACAAATATAATTTTTAATTTTCCAATTTTTAATACAAATCGAATTTATTATTCAAGCTAATCTCTTTTCAAACCAATCAAATCAATCAACCGACTACTGCTCGGTAGCAACTTATAAAAAATATCCAAAAATTCAAATATCAAAATTTCCAAATAATACGCAATCATGCGAACGCACAAAATTCACTTTATTAAATCAAATCAAAAATATTACTCACAATTTCAAAATGACAAAATCTCATATCAAAAATCAAATTCAGCGAGCATACAAAATCTCGCACCCGCTGTCGATCATAGTTAGCCAAAAAAGCCTCGTATCTCCTTCTTTTCGCCCCCACCTGTCCAATTTTACAATCTTACAACTTAAAATTACTAAACCAAATTTTCATCAAAATGTATAGGATGGGTGTAAATTCCTTTGATACACTACAATATGTATCACAAGCAAATGTAAGAAATCCGCCACTGGAAAATCTCTAACCAAATCTATTGGAAGTTGTTCGAGAGGAGACGTTTCCTTGTGATGATCTTCATCCAACCGCTGTCGAAAGGTTAAATTAGTTCTTAAAGGTGAATTTATAATATGAAAACTCATGTGATGCCGATCTATGTAATATTTTTCTTCAGAAGTGCATTTGGTACATCCATGTCAATGATTGAAATTTACAGTACCTAGATGAGAAAATCAAATATTTTATAGAAATTACTTACAGCTGAAAAATCATTATTACCTTTTATAAAAGCCCTTGCAGGTGAATCGCAAACAAACATCCGTACTTTTATAGTAATATGGTGATTGTTATAATAGTATAATAGCTATCATCATTATCAGCATCTTCAGTTCACTGCTGGACTAGCCTCTTTCTCTATCGAGAAAGGGTTTCAGCATTTAGACCCCACGATTGCGTAGGCCGGATTGGGGAATGCCAGTAACCCTGTTTTTTTTTTAATAGTTGACGGTGGCAATCATCAACTCAGGGGTACCGCCGGCTTTACGTGCCTTCCGAAGCACGGAGACGATCTTAAGAAAGTTTAGACACTTCCCGGATTCGAACCAGGTACCTTAATGTCAGCAGTTATTCAGCTAACAAACTAGGCTAATGACCGTCTCGTCTCAAATAGCTATAGTAAATAGCTATAATAGTAAAATATTCAACTCATTCACAAATTCAGCAAGAAAAAGTTGTAGATTTGGTTTACATTGACCATAGTAGATAGCAATAATCATTGGTTTCACTGATGTCGACATATTGTGAATTGTTGCTAAAATAAGTCAGAATTCGTACTTAAAACTTTTGGTAATGGGTAACTCATCCATATTAAATTCAAGCTGAAGAGGAAGGTTGGAATATAATTCTTTCAACGTTAAATTAACAGTTGCCAAAACATTCTCTAGACAATTTCTTAATCGATTATACCAAAACTCACCCTTTGGATCAGGTCCCATACAAGTAATTTTAACCTCATTAGACGTTTGCAGTAAAGTACGACTATCTTTAGGCAAATAATTACTCATATCTCGAATAGATGTTCGAAGTAATGCTAATATTTCATTTATTGCTTTGTGAGTAATCCTATTCATTAATGTCCATGCTATTAATTTTTCATACAATAGTTCATTATCTTCGTTCAAGAATATTGTTTCGCTTTCCTGCTGATCATCACTCTCTTCAGTATTATTACTTATTATTTCTTCATGTTCACTAATGTCTTCATGGTCACTAATGTCTTCATGATCACTAATCTTATCGTCTATTACATTAGCATTTGATTTATTATGAACTACACAATTAACTGAAGAACGACTTGCATTTTCAAAAACGTCACCTAATGAATAATTATTAATACGATTAGGTGATGCACATTTTGAGGTTGACGATTTGTTTATTTTTTTGCTATAAAATTTAACTTTTCTATAATAAACACTTGTAAATTTATAAGGTTTTCTTCGCGTAAAATTTTGCATTTTTACTCTTGATCAAGTAAAGATGCGTATTGATATTAAATTTGTTTTGATATTTAGAAGCACTTTTTAATTAGAAATATAGTTATTAACGTCTTTAAAGCTATAATGAGTTATTTAAACTATAATATAACCGTTCTAAGAGCCGGTAAAATAAAAACGTTTAAAACACTTATATACATTCACTAAAATCAAACTGCTTTATAAGATACAAAAGCAATAGTTGTATAAACGTTATATAAACTCATAAGCATTAGTCGTTTTTATAGGAACTTAATTGACCACGTTTTAACGTTTAAATAACTTCTAATTAAAACTGTTGTGAATATTACATAGAAAAGCTACTCAACGACGTTGACATAACCAAAAATTAAGTCCACTAGTAAACTTAGCTTTTGAAACCCCTTTAAAGCAATAATAACACCAAGTTTTAAAACCGTTACAGTTCACGCTAACCAAAAGTTACAAAGCGGGCTAATAAACTAAATTTAGTGTTATAAGAGTTTTTATCTTTTTAGTTATATTTCCTATATACAATATAAGTTATAACAACGTTATCTCTGGTTATAAAACCTTTCTTAAAACCCAATGTTGCTTGGGATAGGTATCCATACAAAGTACACTACATTTTGTGTCTACAGTGTATCATTATTTGGTTGATAATTATCAAAAAACAATGAAATGCCATCTTCTGATTGAAGCGATAAAACTTGTGCCCATTTCAGCTTCAAACAACAAATCGTTTATAAGTTTTTTAGTATATAGCCTAGTTTCTTTTGACAATGTTCTAAATTTTGCTTCAACATTTTTTCCAAAAATATTGCATGGATCATCGTTATTAGTTGCCATAGTTAATACGTCGTCCGTTTGCTGGTCAATTTTATTCTTTCGTTTTTTACTACAACTTTGACTGGCAGTTGATGATGTAGGTGTAGGGCCCCTATCTACTGACAAACGTGAAGTTCAACTAATTCAATATCTCTGTCGTCCTCTATATCTTAATTTTCCTGCAAATATAATAATGTGCGCTTTAATTTTTTTCAGTTTCCGTCCACGAAGGATGAGTGGACACAAATTGCTAACTACTTTCAAAAAAGATGTAATTTAAGAGCTGCCGATGGAAAACACGTCAATATTATTCCGCTTGCTGGAAGCGGTTCATATTTTTATAACTATAAGGGGACTCATAGCTTAGTATTAATGGCAGTAGTCAATGCCAATTTAGAGTTTATTATGTGTGATTTCGGACTAAACGGTTGCATCTCTGATGGAGGAGTTATTGAATACAGCAGTTTCTACAAAAAACTTAAGAATGGACAATTGTCTTTACCGTCACTAAAAAAAACCACAAAATAGTAACACATTGTTACCTTTTGTTTTTGTTGCGGATGAAGTTTTTACACTTCGCCCAGATTTTTTGAAACCATTCAGTCGACAAGAAATAAATAACGAAAAAAAGATTTTCAATTATCGACTATCGCGGGTAAGATGTAAGGTAGAAAATGCTTTTGGAATTATGTCTAATCGATTTAGAATATTTCATACACAGATTTCTGTTAATTTATAAACAATTGAAAAAATAGTTATGGCAACGTGTGTATTGTATAATTTTTTAAAACGAAGATATGCTACCGTATATACGCCAGAAAATAATTTGTACAGAAAAAATATGGCTGTAGGTACTATTGAATTGGGCTTACAAGTAACTGATATGATTAATTTGCAACAAAGTCATAACCGAAGACCAACCAATGAGGCAAAAGAAGTCAGGGAATTGTTTATGAATTACTTTAATAATGAAGGTGCTGTAGAATTGCAACAGAGAATGGTGCATTGATTATGAATTGTTAAATTAAAAAATATTTATAAAAGTAATAAATTGATAAATATAATTGAATTTTGCTTACCTCTCCTACATCGTCATTTTCTGAGCCACTCTTCTGCTCGTTTTCTAGATCCTCATTGTTGTTGACTGTTTGTCGAGCAACTTCTTGATCTTGATAGAACAAAAGAGAACTATATCACAAATAGGTCACGTATATTTCATCCGTTCCTGCACCCGATCGTTTTGAATCTTCAATTTTCTTCATTTCTTTTCAGAAACATTTGGCATTTGGTTCAATATCCTGAAGCTTTTTTTAGCAATGTTTCATAAGCTACATCTTTTTTATTTCTATTGATATAATCTTTAGATTTAGTTTTCCACACGCATGGGTAACTTTTATAAAGTTCAATAAAATCTAACATGAAATCTTTCGTGAAACTTCTTAAATTACTCATTTTTGAAGAAGTATTACAACGGTAATAAAAATATTAAGAAAGGCGCAAGACACTGATTTAAAAATGTATGCAGAAAATAATAAAATTTGTCCACAGACCAGCATACATGTATGAACGTTGATGAATGCGCATACATGAATTCAAAGTAAAACATAAAACTTGTGTGACACACTTTCTGCCAACACACTAGCGAACATCAACGTACATACATGTACGCCGGTCTGTGACCACCTTTACAAGGTGATGGAAAGATCGGCCCTAAGATTTTTATTATATAATTCATTTTTAATATCGGACTTTGTTAAATGATTTGAAATGTTAAAAATCATGATCCTAGGCTTAACAGCTAGTGGTGGACGAATGGTAAGCTGTATATTGACTGCCATATTATTCTTTACTGCAAGAGCTTCCTCTTCCGTAGCTGTTTCAATCAGTACACCTTCCCGGATATTGGCAAATCTCTTGATTCTTATGTCTTCTATTTTTGATGTCAATGAATCAGTGATGATCTTCCTTAATTCAGGTGTTGGAATAGAGTTACCGGTATCTTTAAATCTGATAAGTAGTATATTGTCGGTAGGAGCCTCCTCTCGTGGTGTTTTATTTATGACATATTCAGTCGATTTGTCAAAAGTCTGGGCCTTTACCGTATTCCATTCCTTCTTCTGGCCCTCCAAGTATGCTATCTTAATTTTCATATTGTTCACCAAATCTTCCATCTTAGCGAATTCGGCAAGAATATCTTCGATGTCGTCTTCCGCCTCCGAGTCGGTTGAAGTTCTATCCGAACGGGTGCGCTTCGCAGGATTACTTTTATCAGGTTCCCTGACTTGACGCTGTGGACGCTGGGTTATCCTCATCATTAGCACCAGTCTCCATGGTATATGAAGTAACATTTGTTTCCACCGCCAGTGAGAGTCGCTTCGGTGGTGATCGAATCATAGTGGTAGTTGGGAAAAAGACACCGTAGGGAGGCAGGTAATCCGTACTACCTATAGGTGGTAATGGCACTTTGCCGACTATTGTTTGAGTAGAGTGGGAAGCAGCATCGGTCTTCGTTTTATTCATAACCTCGAACTGATGTGTTGGTTGATGGACAAAAAAACCACCTGAAGTATGCTCAGACCTAGAGGAGTGATAAGAGATCCAACGGCCAATGATGTTCGCTACACAAATCTGTAATCTAATTTTCTTCGGGCTGTCACAGACCACTATGTCTCCTCAGAGTGCCCGAACTAATATGGTAACCCCACAAGATGTTAAAAACGCGGACCCCAAAAGAAGTCGGTAAAGAAATCTGTAATCTAATTTTCTTCGGGCTGTAACAGACCACTGTAACTCCTCAGAGTGCCCAAACTAATATGATAACCCCACAAGATGTTAAAAACTTCTTCTTCTTCTTTAATTAGGTCTGCGACCTGTTTTTATTTAACAGCAACCTCAGTGATGTTCCGAAGTTACTATTAGTTCTATGAGCATATTTATTGTTTTACATCCAAGGTAGCTTGCTAGGCTGATCTCAGATGTGCCAGTAACTCTGGATTTTGTTGTTGATGAAGGCAAGTCATCAACCCAGAGAGACCGCCGGCTTTACGTGCCTCCGAAGCACGGAGACGATCATAAGAAATTTTAGACTATCCCCGGATTCGAACCGAGTACCTTAATGTTAGCAGTTATTCAGCTAACAAACTAGGCTAATGACCGTCTCAATGTTAAAACCGCGGACCCCAAAAGAAGTCGGTAATGTTTTGCGAACGTAGCAATGTGGGTGATCTTTCTTCCGTTTTGATGGTTCCAAAATCTTTTTTCTATCGATACGCTACAATCTCGTATACTCCCTAAAAAACTGTAATGTTTGTCTCTAAATAATGTAACTGTCAAAATATCACGTACAATTTTATCTATCTACGTAGCTTCCTCTAATGTAATTTGCGGGAACTGTTGCGTATACTATCCCACGATTTTAACTTTTTCTTATTGAAAATACGTGAAAGGACACTTTTCTAAGCATACTAGAACAAAAATTTTGTTGGATTATAAATTAGTTCTCGAAAAAATCGAATTTGAAAAATTTAAATTTACATGTATTTTAGATACACCTTTTAACACGGCTGCATGATTAGCCGATTTTGTGTAAGGCAAAAAAACAAAACAGACCCTCCGGACGCCTTCGGCGCCCTCCGGGCCTGTTTTATTTTTTTACCTTACGCAAAAAAATTTAAAAATATCCCTGAAAAATGACAGAACTCGCCAAGGGTGGAACTCGAAGCCATAGAACTCGTTCGGGTGTCAACATCGAGCGTAGCGTAGCGTAGCGGAGTGAAATGCGGGGCTTTTCGATGCCGTAGGCATCATTCATCCCCTTCATCATAATGCTTGGTGGTTTTGACATTGAGCCAAGTTGGCTATTTGTACGCTTTGCGGTGGAACCGCTATCGTGGACGAGTTCAATAGTTGGGGTTATCAGTTTGCTTGACGTTGTTTTTGATTGGTTAGTCGAGTAGGAGGGTGTGGCTAGCGTGCCTGACTTTCTTTCCTGTGTGTGGAAGGAGGCTCTGTCAGTGGTTCGGAAGCGTTGTTCAATGGTGTTTTGGTATTTTGAAATGGGCGTGGCCTGGGTGCACGACTGGACTTTGTGAATGTTTTTGCGATGAGTTTGCATCCTGGTTTGATTACGTGGGTCCTTTTAGGATAGATTTGGGCCGGTCGTGGATCCAGAAGTCATCTAGGTTGTAATCCCCCAGGTCGTTTATGAGCGGGTTTTCCGTGAGGTCCGTTTTATCATAGAGTTTTTCAGCTGCTTGCGTGTTTATTGCGCTGATTTGCTCCAGCTTGGCCTCGGAGTGGAGCTGCCTGTTGGTGATGAACCATGGCGCGTTCATTGCTTTGCGGAGGCACACATTTTGGATTGTTTGCAGCTTCTTGGTGTTTTTGGCGTTGGCGTAGGCCCAGGCTGGGGCGGCGTAGGTCAGCGTGGGTCTGATGATGGCTTTGTAGAGTCTTATTTTAAGTTCCGGGGCGAGTTTACTGCGTCGTCCAATTAGAGGTGCTAGGCTGGCGGCGAGTGCCTTAGCGTTGGACTTTAGGTTGCTGACGTGGGGTGTCCAGGTGAGATGGGCATCTAGGGTTACTCCCAGGTATTTTGTTTGTTCGGACCAGGGTATCTGCTTGCCAAACATGTGAAGGTCTAGGGGTTTTGGTCCTCGGGTGCGCCGTTTGCGGAAAAGTATGGCTGAGCTTTTGTCGGAGTTGACTTCGATTCTCCAGGTGCGGAACCATTCTTCAAGGGTGTCAAGTTCCCTTTGGGTCTTCGTGATTGCCATCTTGGGGTTTATGGAATTTGAGAGTAGGGTGGTGTCATCGGCATATAGGAAAAGCGAAGAGCCGTTTTCTGTGGGGCGAGGTAGGTCGCTAACGTATATGTTGAAAAGCGTAGGAGATAGGATGGAGCCCTGTGGTACCCCTGCCGTGATTGGCCTCGCCGTAGATTTGGTTCCCTGTAGCTTTATTTGGAACTTCCTGTCGGTGATGTATGAACTTATTATTTTAACGAGTCTGATGGGGATGTCAACATCGAATAACACATCTTTAAGAGTATATCAAAGCACACGTACCGTCAACAAAATGAGACCGTCACCGACGAGACCGTAGCTCAACGTGAGACCGACCGTCACACATAGGGTATATCATATTACATTTGCCTGCTTTTCGTAATTTTAAAATGCCGTTATTTCGACAACTATTGCATAATCCAAAATAATTTTTGTGTTAATATACTCAGAATATTGTCCTCTTTCCAATAGTCAATAGGAAAAAGTTAAAATCGTGGGATAGGATATGCAACAGTAACCTAATTTGCTTTTATGTCTGTAAATTGACGATTAAATATTTTGCAAATAGGATATTTAGAAATGCTGCGGGTAGTTGGTCGTTTGATTTTTCTGCATCTCCATCTTTCTCTACTCATCTCGTGTGGAACTTGTTCGGCGGATATAAATGTAAAATCTAAAAGACGATTTATCGTAACACGTGTGCATCTCTCGACACAAAGACACAAAAAGAATCCGAAAGGCAAAATACGTTTCGACGGCTCTCCATAGAAGATATCTTTAACAAATTAATAAGGATGGTCGTCAAATGTAATTTGGTTTATTGTAAAAAAGTCAAAACGTTCTTTTAATGCCAATAAAGAAAATTAGTTGGTGTTAGATTTACCGCAACAATGCAAATCTTGTGAACGATTAAAACTTGATGATCACTTGTACTACCTCGTATGCTTATCAAACAAAAAGATAAAATGTAATTGTAAAAATGAAAATGTACAATTCCACATAATTACCTACGTAACAATTATCAATCTTTAATCTTACAACTTGTTGGCCGCTTTTTTGTTTGTAAATTTTGCAGATACCCAAACGTTCATCGTGTCGACATGCTCTTCCTACATAATTTGTCGAACTATTGATTTCGGTTAGATGCGTCGATGATCGATCGATGTTAAAATTTCAGAATTAAACTTCATATCGGTAACATTGTAACGGCTATGCCGAACCACCAATTGCAATCATGTACCTAACGTTATAAATGCGTGCTAATAAAATATTCGAAATCTTCTTTTGACTGACATTCAATTCGAACGGCTAATATTAATATCACATTTATTGCAATAATTTATATTTTCACTTCGTGAACGACACAAAATGCAACCTAAAACTCTGCCGATATGTAAAAATAAGTCATCTCCACATGAAAAATAACGACTCGAAACCAGTCACTGTCCATCGGTTTCAATCGATATCATCTGGAAATGTAAATGTAAAAGTAAAATGTACTCCATTAATCTCGTAAACAGCCAGCGGAAAAGTCGATGTAGCCGATTGTGGAGAATCATCGCAACTTCAATGATTGGCGAATCGTATAAGCACACGTCGAAGTTATCTAATAACCAGACCCGGACTGGCCATAGGGCAGATCGGGCAAATACCCGATGGGCCGGTGCAGTCAAAGGGCCGTTTAACCAGCAGCGCTGGCTGATTACATCGCGAAAAAAATTATGCTATTTTATATAACATAACAAAGTTTCAAAAATGGTTAATAAAACTTAAAAATTTAGCACAATAAATTTATAAATAACAAAAACCGTTCAAATACAAGTTTTTAATAGTAGAAACTCGATAACGTGAACATTCGAATTTATGAACATCTCGGTCCTGTGAACACCCAATTCAATATTCACCAAATATTCTTAATCTAGGACTAAGTCCTGTTTTTTAACCAAAATTACATTGGCATTCACGGTTCTTTTAAATTTTAACAATTAAAAAATGTACAACAGTAAAAATCAAATTATCATGGATTGTCGTCATGGATACCCTAACGTTCAAGAAAAACCGGGTTTTGATCGTTTCTGCCCAAAAAATTATAATTATTGGATCAATTGAAAATGCATAATTTCAAGCAGAGGAAAATCAAGAATTTTTATGAAAAATAAATCGAAAATCATTTTGAATGCAGAAATAATATTATTTTTATTCAAACAAAAAATTATAAATGAAAAAGGATTATAAAAATTATAAAATATATGCAGAAAATTGTCTTCTTTCCTATAGTGCAAACGAAAAATTTGAAATCGTGGGGTGGATTAACTGACAGTAACCTAAAATGTTTATTTATTTTCTAAAGAGCTAAAAATATGTTCAGATAATTAAAATATTTATTTACAAACCTTAATGCGCTATTAGAAGCCCCCTGGATAAAAAAATACAAAACTTTTAAACTGTACTATAACTGACACGCCTGTCGCACTGGGACGTTTTAGACGACAAGAACTAACTAGAACTAACTGGCCGAAGGAGGCTATATAAGACTTGCAAGAAACCACCTGTATTAAGTTTTTTTTAGGTAGAAAACCAGCGCCCTTATCCTTTTCGATTTACTTAGAATTCACAAGTGAAATTTCGCTTGAGACGAAATCGTTCCAGTGCGACCGTGGAGGGTTAAAAAAAATGCTTGTAAACTGCAAACTAACTTCATATTCAGTAGGAGAAAACAATTTAAAGAAAAATAATTGATAACATGAACAGAATTTTTGATTATAATAAACGATGTTTTTGCGTGTAATCATATTCGTTCGGCCTGTTCTTCGCGAAAGTGATAATAATTAATAATAAATACCCGAACGATAAACATTAACCATGATTCCAATAAGTGACGTGCACTGTATTAGAAAAAAAAAGTTTTTTAAGATGCGATTTCATCAAAGGAACCACCAGAAATTTTTTGTTTGTATTGCGTGTAGAAGTGGCCAAGTTTCATATAGTAATTTGAAAGTTTCATGAATTTTTAAAGCTGCGGCTATTTGCCAATAGATAGCTCGGACTCATAGTGAGTATCTCATATTATCCCTAGATTTACAAGGAAATTTAGAAAAAATCCCTTTTCCCCTTTCCACTTGTAAAATCCTTAGATTCAAGGAAAATCCCTAGACATGGCAACGCTGCCTTGCTATCGACAAACCTTTTCTGCGGTACCCTTCGTTATATTTAACACTATTGTTGCAGACTTTCTACAGGACTACGATTGCTTGTAAAATATTTTGAGGTCGTTTGCGGTCACGACGGAGGAGTTGTAAAACAAAATTAAATAATTGTGCCAAATAAATAAACTGCCACTTTTAATTTCGTTCTTTCAATTCGACGTATTTCGATTTTGAAGAGATGTCCAAGTAGTAAATTCAAACTTTTTTTAAAAGAGAATCGATAACAAAAAAAACAATTAAATGTGGTTTTAAAATTTTAATTATAAAAATTATACACTACTGTTTTTTCAGGGGCTTTTTGTTGCCTCCGAGAAGACGTCGGTCGCTGCCGAGAGGACGTCGGTCGCCGCCGAGAGGACGTCGGTCGCCGCCGAGAGGACGTCGGTCGCCGTCGAATAGGCGACCCGGGTTCTCTTCGATGCGGGGGCCCGGTTCTTCGTCGAAGAGGAGACCTGCCTCTTCGGCGCGTAGGAGACCTGACTCTTCTACGTGAAGGTGATCTGTGGCGCGAAGATCGGGGTCGAGGAGACCGGGATCTACGGCGACGAAATGCCGGTCGCCGAAAGGATGGTGCACCTTGTTGCCCGTTTCGCCTTTAGCTTTTGCCGTAAATCGGTCGGCCCTGATGGTGATGGCGGCGGCGGTGGTGGTGGTGGCGGCGATGGTCTTGGTGGTGCTGGCCAGGTATCTTCTCGAAGATTATACGACATTTTACTGTATAATAAAATAATAATTATTAGTAAGATCTTGAAAGCAAAATAAATTTGAATATTTGAAGCAAACAAAAAATATAACAACCTATTGAATTTATGTAGTTTTTTTATTTTAATTTTTGGGTAGGTAATACTAAATAATTTTAGTAAATTCAAACTTTTTTTTAAAACAGAATCGATAACAAAAAAAAAACAATTAAATGTACCTACTATTTAAATTTTAATTGTAAAAATTGTAGACAATTGTTTTTTTGGTGCTTCTAAAGGCGACCCGGATTCTCGACGACGCTGGGACCTGTCGCCTCTTCGGTGCGGGGGAGACCTGGCTCTTTGGCGTTAGGGAGACCTGGCTCTTCCGCGTAAGGGGGACCTGCCTCTTCGGCATGCGGGTGACCTGGCTCTTCCGCGTGCTGGGGACCTGGCTCCTCGGCGCGAGAGAGAATTGGCTTTTCGGCGTGAAGATCGATGGGACGCCGCCGAAAGCGCATCGTACGCTGCCTGTTTCTTATAGCTTCTATTTTTTGCCTTAACTTTGACGGTGGAGGTGGCGATACTGTCGGTTGCGCTGGTTACGTCATCTATTCCCTATTGTAGGACATTTTACTGCATAATAAAATAATAATTATTAGTAAAATCTTAAAAGCAAAATAAATTTGAATATTTGCAGCAAATAATAGTTATTAATTATATAAGGGGATTAAGAAGCCTCTAATCTACGAGAAAAAATGGGCACTCGAGGCGCAGCCGAGAGTCACATTTTTTCAAGAAGATTATAGGCTCGCTAATTCCCGAATGTAATTCAACATTTTATCCACGACCATGACCAAAATCACAAGAAAAAATTTTGGTTTTGAGAAACATCAGATTTGACAAATTGATTTTGACCAATACCTACTGATTTTGAGCTGAAAACTAATCCACTAGTGTATTATGAATTCTAATCTACTAGTGTATTCAGAGGCCTCTAATCCACGGAAAACGGACGTATTAAACCTTCCTAATATAGTGGTCGTGGATAAAAAATATAACAACCTATTGAATTTATGTAGTTTTTTTATTTTAATTTTTAGGTAATACTACATAATTTTCGTGAGAGTTTTTAAAATTTTATTAAATATAAAAGGCGAAACGTATTTTTGTTAAAATTTGCAGCCCCATAAAAAGATTATTATAGGATTACATTTTTTAGTACAGTTTCGAAACAAATCGCTGTTCAATGAAAATAAAATTTAAAGAATTTTTCAAAAATCGCCATTTATCGTTAATTTTATACTAACAACAAAATACAGAGTGTTTCGAAATGCTAAATTCGAGGCGAAAATGTCCACTTAATCTTTCCGCCAAATCCATCGTCGAGAACCCCCCTTCCAAAGTAGAAAAATCATCAAGATGTTCAATTCGAATACCGCAGTTTGCCCAAAAATTTACACCAATCTTCGACGTGTCCATGGGATAGATGTCTAGTGCAATGCTTTCAGGTCGACGGTACACGGTAGGATGCGTAACATTCACACACAACACACAAAATTTTGTATCAAAATAATTCCTAATCATTTTACATTCGAACCTTGATATCGACAAGGTTCTAAATATTCTAAACATTTCGATTTTGAAGAGATGTCCAAGTAAATTCAAACTTTTTTTTAAAACAGAATCAATAACAAAAAAAACAATTAAATGTAGAATTTAAATTTTAATTATAAAAATTATATATACCTGTTTTATCATGGGCTTCTTGCCGCCAAGAGGATGTCGCGTCGGTCGCCGTCGAACAGACGACCAGGGTTCTCGATGACGCGGGGATCCGGTTCTTCGTCAAGAAGGGGACCGCCTCTTCGGCGCGGAGGGCACCTGGCTCTTCCAAGTGAGGGTGATCTGGATCTTCGGCGCGAAGACCGGAGTCGAGGAGACCAGGATCTACGGCGATGAAATCCGGGTCGCCGAAAGGTTGGTGTACGCTGCTGCCCGTTTCGTTTTTTGGCATTTCTTTTTGCCGTAAATCGATCGGAGCCGTTGGTGATGGTGGCGGCGACGGTGTTGGTGGTACTGGCCACGGCATATCTACTCTATCTCTTCTATTATACGACATTTTACTGTATAATAAAATAATAATTATTAGTAAGATCTTGAAAGCAAAATAAATTTGAATATTTAAAGCAAACAAAAAATATTAATAACAACCTATTGAATTTATGTAGTTTTTTTTTATTTTTAGGTAATACTACATAATTTTCGTAAGAGTTTTTAACATTTTATTAAATATAAAAGGCGAAACGTATTTTTGTTAAAATTTGCAGCCCCATAAAAATATTATTATCGGATTACATTTTTTAGTACGGTTTCGAAACAAATCGCTGTTTAATGAAAATAAAATTTAAAGGAAATTTTCAAAAATCGCCATTCATCGTTAATTTTATAGTTTTAATGGCTTAAAATGTCCAACGGCGAATAATCAAACACGCCATGAAAATTTGTCAAATTTCGCCAACTTTATAATATAAACATTTTTATTTGTTATTATACTAGTCGTCACGGAACTTCAGCTCTCGTCATAATTTTAAAGCGTATGAATTACGACGAGAATCACTAGTCAAATGTATTTTTATAATCATAATTATTATCAAATATCGGGAATTTGGACCAATGGTTAATAAAACAACTTTAAACTTTCTGTCAGCGTTTCGAGCTATATTTCACTCTTCATCAGGACTTCAGTAAAAATTTGCAACCTGGTTTACATCACAACAAACCAACAATTCATCACTCATTATCTGCATGTCCTCAAAGTGCTTACAAAATAAAAAAAATTCTTGTATTCTCATATTCCTCCTTCTTTTCTAATTAAAACTATTACCATAAAACAAATTTCAACAGTTAAAAATATAAAATCAATTTAAAAGTCAAATAAGTAGACTTTGCAACCTTTTAATATTATTACTCATTTAAAATTTCATTTCTCTATTTCAAATTTCTCATGCCTACAGGGTAACTGCAAATTTTAATGACTTCCTTAAATTCACCCAGAAATCGCTCGTCCCTTTCCCGTGTTTAAAACATCACAATATGTTTATAGCGTCATTCACATCCAAGTAACGTACGTAGCGGACATACAAAACATAGCAAATGACTTGCCATTCACATCAACATAGAAAACCATGGTATAATAAGTTTTAAGGTAGGATATCTAAATAGTTCTGCGCATGGTAGGAGGAGTTACTGACGTCATACGTGACCTGTTGAGTATTTATTGTGCATAATTCTTATGGTGAAGACTTTGTTTAGTGTTTTTTTCAAATAATTTTTGAGTGTTTTTCATTACAGTTTATATTTATAAATTGTAAAAATAAGGTGTGCAGTGTTTGGTGCAAATCCGATAACAAAAGTTAAATATTTTGTGAAAAAAATAGCTTTTTTCTGCTTTCCTCGTAACAATCCTGAATTAAGGTTTGAATGGATTCATTTGTGTTATCGGTTTGATAAATTTAATGTTGACAATTCTAGGATTTGTTCTATATTTTATAATGTTTTATATTATGTTGAAAATAAAATTAAAACTTTGATTATTTCTAAAATTGTGTTATAATTTTCAAAAATTCGAAATAATCATAAAAACTGAGACTATATTTTATTATATCAAAAGTAGATAAAATTTAGTTTTTATTAAATTATTAAAGCAATTATTATGGATGTATTCTTTCATAGTAACAATTTTAATTATTATTTAAATACATTTATATAATATTCTGTTGAAAATAAAATTAAAAACTGTGATTATTTTATTAATTTGTATACGTTCCTGTACTATGCATTTAAATCTGGTCACGTGCGACGTCACTGCGCAAACTTGAACGTGTTTAGTGCGTTTAGATATCCTACCTTAAAACTTATTATACCATGATAGAAAACATAGAAACGTGAAGAACGCGCACGCGTATTTTCACCCAATTGGTTGACTACAGTATCGGTTTCTCTACGATCGTAAAGAAACGGATACGAATGTATCAGATCTATAAATTTTTTGTCATTCATAATTAAACAAATTTCAATAAAAAACACACGCAAAAGAAACACACGACACGCTGTAATTCATGAGTGTTTACATTAGAATTCACTACAAAAAATAAAAAGCGGTCAATAATAAAAACAGAAAGTATAAAACTTTACTTGTATCGCTTCATTTGCACTTGGGAGACCATCAACACTCAATAATATGACTTGTAATAGTCTTTCTTCCAAAGACGTGTAGGAAGTCTTCGGTGCAACACCTCCTCCTGTTTTATATTGAACTGTCTTTTTAGCACTTCTTTTCTTTCTTAGATTTGACTTAATGCATTTGTATTTGGATTTTAAGTTCTTTGCATTACGAGTGCCAGCAGTAATTGCATTAAATACTACTGTCGGTTTGTTCCACGCTTCTTCTTTCACTTTCCATGCCAGTGCATCCGTCTGTTTATTTTCAATAACTTCAGCCCCTTTTAAGACCTCGTTCAATAGAGCTTCTGTCTTACAAGACAATGAAGTTCGTAGAACGTGGTCGTTTTGATACTGAAATTTTATTCAGTTAATTACAAAATAATAATAAAATTATAATCATAATTATGATACTTACATACTGGAATCAAAGCTCACGGATTATACATAATTGTGTAGGTATACCTTATGTTATGTATTGTAGTGTCCGCACTAAGTGATTAAAATGGGTTGCGAACTTAGCAATAAGATAAACTTTATTTGCAACTAGACGAACAAAACAAAGCAAAACTCTATTTTAACATTTTTATTACCGGTGTGTGTTTTATTTTTGTGTATTCTTTATTTTGATTTCAGTATGTTTAATATTTTATGTTTGTCTAGTTAGTAAGTTATTTGTTTTTCGATTTTGATTTTATTATTTTATGTTTGTATTATGACACACCAAATGCCGACGACAGCAACCAAATTTAAATAATAAAAAATCTAGATTTGAAAATAAAAGGACATTAAAGTACAACCAATGAAAAGCAGACACATTGCAAAGAATATCCAAGGGGATAGAAGAATCAATAAAGAAAATAGAGAGTCAAAATAATTTGAGCAGAGCGGTCGGTCGATGAAAGTTTAAGAAGAATTTTATGAATTGAATTGAGAGAGAGGAGTCGTGTTAATGCCTAAGAGGCATACAAAAGAATTCGATAGAGGTTTATTCATGTGAAGAATATTATTTAAAGTGGAAGAAGAGTTGGTGATAAAAATAATTGTTTTTTTGGATTGAAGACATCCAGAGAGCAGTAGAAGGTAGAGAAAATAATCGAGCAGACAAAGCTGTTCAAAGAAGTTGAAGATAAGAAGGTCGCGTGTTATTTGTGCGCGATATTATTTCGAAGGAAGATAACTTGGTTGTTTTTAACAGAAAAGCTGGGGTCGGCTATTTGCGTGAGTTTTGCTTTTGTTTATAATTGTTCCTGTTTTATAAAATTTTTGATGAAAATTTGACAACTAGAACTCAGACTCAAAATTAATTTTAAAGAAATAATTTATTTTCAATTACGAATTTTGAGAAAACGGTGCATTTTATTATAAATTTATCTTGTGCCAATAATTTTATGAGCCAGTGTATGTACTACCTAATCTGTTGATATTCTAATGATTATCATCCTGGGTTTCGCAAAATAATTTTATACTCACGAGGAAGGTTCTTTAAATTGACAAAGTTTGAAAACCATCGACTTTAAATAAAAAATCATATTTACTTTTAATTTAGGTTTCCTGTTTGTGTTATAGGGTTCTATAGGGGTTATACGGGTTAAATAAAAGTTCTAGTTTAGAATTCGCTGAAAATATTCCACAGGAGAAAAACAATTTATTGTTTGGATGAAACCTTAAATAAAATTTGTATTTAATTCGGCTTAATATTATTCATACTTTCATGGTTCAAATATTAATTCCACTGCATGCATTCTTCTTTTTTAATTTTAATTTAAATACTTCATAGTAAAGCTATCAAGATCATAAAAATATTATCGAGATTACTAACTAAAGCACAGCTGTTAACGTTACAAAAACTCATGTTTAAATTATATTTATCGAATAAGAAGTAATTTAGTTTAGATTTTAATAAATTATATCAATTTCAAATGAATAGACCATAATGTTTAATACACACCAAAATATGATTTGATAGGTTGTTCGTAATCAGTTTTGAATAAAATGTATTTCATAAATTAATAGGATCCAATCAATTACATTATATAAGGTACATGCAACTTACCCTCAAATTTTGCAGAAAGACGGTCACAAGAACAAGTCAAACTAATCCAAGCAATCCTTGTATGACGGATTCCTGCTACACCGGCCATCGGAGGCAACCATAGATAAACCTACAAAAATCAAATTTAATCACAACCAAAATTAAGAACTACTATTAATTCATAAATAAAAGAAATGTACGCACCATCATAAATTGTAATTAAAAATGTGAAGCATTTTCGGGTAACCAAATTTAACTTATTTAAATTTAGAGAACATCATTTGAATCCACTTCAAGACTTGCAATAATTATATTAATATTCGTCTTAAATCCAAGTCAATCGAATTATTAATTCAGTAGTCTGGACACAAATTTACATCATAAACAAACTTATAAATGATGAAGGATGCATTTGAGGTTAGGTATAATATTTTCAACCAGCTAAACGGATGACTATTGAATCGTTAAAAAAGATGCTAAAACAAAATGTGGACTGAAAAGTCAATTTTTAATAAAAATATGTTTAATTACCTGAATTATCTATTTAAGAACAGTTTAACTTAAAATTACCTCTCAGAAAATTACAAACACAGGCAGTGTGCATGGAATCGGTACCTGGCACGATTCAAGGTTGAATCAAATAGTCGGCCATGTAAGTCGGCTAATACCTGTAATGATCAGTGGCGGGTGGTCGTAAGGAACACAGGGAGACCTACCTTCCCATCCCAAAACCAAATATAATTATTTAAAAATAAATTTAATATTTTATATTACATTATATTGTATTATAATTATATCAAAATTTAAAACTGAATCACACATATTTTGTTAGAAATACATTGACAACGATAAATACGTCCGAACATCAAAAACATTGAAATGTCACCTAATTATCGTCCTAACCTTATTAGGTTAATAATTTATATTAATTAATTAAAACTATTTTAAAATTTGAACATAAAGTTTAAATATCTTTGAGCTTAGTGTTCATTTAATTTGAAGATAATCTTTCAGTTAATGCTAAATTATAAATCTCTGATATATTAACACTTATTCTTAAGTATCACAAGTAAACAAATAATGAAAAACAAAAATTCGCGATTAAAATTAACGAAGCGGGCGCTGCTAAATTTTTATAATAGCCGTCATTATGCAAGTAATCGAATTTACCATAGAGTTATGTTTGCAGTAATCGTGTCAACCTTGTAAAACTTTCTGTGTGTTCGAATTATCAAAGAAACAGAAACTTTTAACAATCTCAATACGAATACAAAAATTTTGAATCATTAAATAAATTTAAGGCTTCTACCTATAGTTTTCTCTTCCTAACTTTTAAATTCCAAAATTGTCAATTATTTTTGATACGTCCAATTTTTTTGCAACCTTATTTTCTATCGAAATAATCTTACCTAACCCATCGAATTACGAAGAGAGTTTTTTATTAATTTTAATTGAAAATGAACGTTTCGCAGATGCAACTGAAACTGGGATTGTTAAAAACAAGAAACATACTGTTATTATTTCAGTAAAGCTGTCGGATGATGAAAAATAGTTAATTAAATTAAAATCCAATAACTCCATAACAGAAGGATTTTTGGATTTTATATAATCCTTGAAATACTGTTTGAAGGATAGTAGTTCCGAAAAAATTTAGTCAGAAACGTCATTAGAATACATACCTTAAATAAAACTGTTGCCCTAGTTGAAACAACTCAAAAATGTCTGATGCGTTACTTAAAACTTCAGAGCTAAATATTCGAAAACTGGCTTAATCTATACTAGTCTATACTAATATTATAAAGAGGTAAATTTTTTTTGTTTGTATGTTAGGGGTAATCTCCGGAACTAATGATCCGATTCTAAAAATTGTTTCACTGATAGATAGCTTGTAACAATCAATTGTTACATTTTTTGTTTTTTTGAATTTGTTTAATTTTGGTTTAGTGATTATTTAGATTTCTGTAAATATTGTTTTATTTTAATTTAAAAGATGGCGTTGCTAACTTTTTAATTTTGCAAATGCTGCAGTTTTGTGTGGTTGGTAGAAAAGGTCATCGACGACGAGAAAAGATGGTCGTTTAAGAGCGTCAGACAATAAAACCACAAAAACAGTAATTGGTGATTTGAAAACATAATATTTAGTTTTAAGTGAAATTTAGTGAATTAGGTGGTTCACATTTTAATTGATTCTACTATTGATTTACTTTTTCAATTCTCAAATGAGAAATATTTGATTTTGGTTAATGTTAAAAATTTACTAATGTCGATTGTTAATTCACATCTGGCAAACAATTTTTGTATGATCTAAATTAAGTTCACAAGTTACCTTGAACGAATAATTGTGGTATTTTCTGATAACAGAAAATTTGATTTCTTTTAAAACCATTTTTGCAAGTGACCAGAGTTGTTTGGATTTGACTTGATTACCTTTCTATGTTTATCCTTAGGAAATACTAAGGTAATTTAAGTCATCCGCTTGCTTCGTATGCCGATCAGGACGGAGAAGTAATTTTTCTTTAGTGAACCGGCCTGTAGCGGTATCACGACAATTCTTTTCTTGTTGATAAATATTTCTTTTGAATAATAATTATTTTACATTTTGGAAACCTAGTCTTGTGCGAACTCTATTTTATTTATCATTTATTATTTTTTTGTTGACATAGTGAAGCGACAAGAATTTCGTAAAGTCGTTTCATTCCTCAGCTGGCGCCCAAACACATTCTCCTTTTATTTTACGTAGCCACCATTCTTTTAAAGAACTCACGAAGCTGTAAAGCTACCCAGCTTCTTCGACAGTGGGTAAAAACCCAAGAGCTAGCCTATCTACTATCGTCATCAGTAGAGACAAAAAGGGTTTCGGTAACCAATAGGAGAATAACGTTACAAGCTACATTATCGCCGAGTGACATAGGCTTTATTAAATTATTTATTTAACGTGTGTTTTAGTCATAGATCATGATCATAGTAAATTTATGAAGAAACAATCACCGCGATAAGAAATTGAAAACAAGCAGTACTATTAAATTACAACTTGCAAACATACACCTGTACATATCTATTTCCTACGTCGCGTAAAATGCTCGATTAGCTTCTTTTTGTGTAATTCATTTTAAAATAAAATAGAAAATAACTTAAAAAAGGTTTTTAGAATTTTTTAAGTATTTATGTGATATTTAATAGTATGTGATGTTAAAATAATAAAACCTAAGAAAATGTTAAAATAATAAATTTTAACTGTTAAGTAAATAATTACATACTACAAAGAAACATAATATTTAAAGAAACCAAAATAACAAAAATTTACATTGAACAGGGTTGAACTTAGAAAAATTTGAATAAACAAGAAATTAAAATCTGAAAAAATTATACTATAGGAAATGATAAAAATTACTAAAAATTAAAAAATCCTGTAACATAATATAAAAGCTTTTATTTCACGATTATTTGCGATCATCAGTTATGTATAACAGTAAAAATAAAAATAACTAAGAGCAAATATACCAACAAAATTTAAAAAATTTTTTAAAATTAATAAATTAAATAATGTGCTTACCAAATAACCTAGCTGAACCACGTGATGTGTCTAAATGAAACTGAGGTAGTTAAAGGTAGTTACTCGTCACGTCGAGTAGAACGAGTGCGGTGACCTCTTTCTTGTTGAAACCCACGGAGATGTGTTCGACCAGGCGGAGGACTTGCTGAACCGTGCCGTGTCCTGGTCGGAAACCGAACTGCTCGTCTTGCAGAATACTATGATCGAACATGGTTTGCTTGATCCGGGTGGAGATGATTCTTTCTGCGACTTTCCCTAGCGACGGGAGGAGGCTGATGGGGCGATAGCTTTGGGGCTTCCGGGGGTCTTGACCTGCTTTGGGGATGACCACTACGTCGGCAGTTTTCCATTTCTGCGGGAAGTAGCGGAGGCGGAGTGAGGCGTTGATGATGCCGGTGAGTGCTGTGATTGCCTTGCGCGGCATCGCCTTGAGGGATCGATTTGTGATCGCGTCGGGTCCGGGTGCCTTCCTGTTCTTCAGGGATCGGATGATTTGGGTAACTTCCTTCGTCGAAGCCGGGTCGATCGGTGTGGGGTCTTCGATTGGGAGGGTTCTCTTGACGAAGTCCTCGACCATTTCGATATGGTCTTGGTTGAGGCGCTCTTCGAGGGGGCTGCACTGGATTTCCAGGTTGTCGGCGAAGGTGTCGGCCTTTTCTTGATCGCTTTTCGCTTGCGTATCGTCGGGGCGGGTAATGGCGGGCGTCTGGCGGTTTTTGGGGCGTATTAGGGCGTTGGCCATTTTGCCTCGTTGCGTGCTGAATGGATCGCGAAATGTTGTCCTGGAGGACTTCAACGTATTTTTCCAAGTCGTCTTCTGTGGAAATGGTCGGAATGACGTCCATGTTTTGTAGGAGGTGGTCGTGGAAGGAGGGCTATGAGATTTTTGGTCTCGTCGGGTGTAGTCTTGACCTTATGTCGTCTCCCAGGTAGAGTAGCACTGGGTAGTGGTCCGAGGTGAGCTCCTGTGCAGTTGTTAGATGAAACTGCATCTGGGTGTCCTTGATGAGAGCTAGGTCGATGATGCTTGGCGTGCCTGCCGGGGAGTAGTGGGTTGGGGCTGTCGGAGCGGCGATGATGAGGTCGAGATCCATTGGGATCCTGGAGAGGTTTCTTCCTGCTTGGTTGGTGTGCCTGCAGGCCCAGGTCGAGTGCTTTGCGTTGAAGTCGCCCGCGATGATTTTCCCTCCGGGTTCGTCGAGGAGAGCGGCGATATCTTCTCGGAGGATTTCTCTGTTGGGGGCGTTGTATATTGACGAAATCTGGAGCCACCCGTGGTTCTTCGTGAGGACGTCGATTGTGGTGGCCTCTAGGTGGTTTAGTTCCAGTGGGGGTCCTTCGTAATGCTCGATGGAGGTCTTGACGTAAATGGCGGTGCCTCCACCTCGGGCGTGTTGTCGGTCGGTGCGGTACAGTATATACCCTGGCAGCTTGGCGTTGTCACCTTTCCTTAGGTGGGTCTCGTTGACCATGATGACGTCTAGGTCGTGGGCGTTGGCGAACTCTAGCAGCAAGAATTTCTTCGAGAGGAGTCCGTTTGCATTCCAGAATGCAATCTGTAGGGATAACGGTTGATGTCGATGTCTAGGCATTCGCGATTGGGTATTTTGTGGCGATGGCGTCTGCTGCTGTCTGGAGTTTATCGATCGTCGCTTTCCCCACGTTTACGTCCTTGAGGATGTTGGAAAACGCGAGGAAGAGTTCGTATACGAACCCTTGGATTTCTTCGTTTTGGGGCTGGGCGGTCGGTCGGGTGCTTCTTGGCTTGCTGCTCCTTGTGGTTGAGGCGTGGCTAGTCTGCGAGTTTAGGGGCCTTTGAGAGTGGCTTCTTTGCGCGTTGGAGGCGTGGCTGGACTGCGTGTCTCTGTTTCTCTGGGTGTGGCCTCTATGCGCGTTGGAGGGGTGTCCTCGTGGCGTCTTCTGGCGGCTGGGAGAGCGTTGTCGTAGCGGTGTGTACTGGCGGCTGCGGCGCGTCTCGCTGGCGTGTCGCGGTAGCTAGTGGGGCGCCTGCTCCTATACGAGGGCGGGGGGACCGAGGGGTTCCTGGGTCGGTGTAGTTGCCTCCATGTTTCTCCGGTTTTGCTCCTTTGTGGGTATTTCGGGCATCCCTTGTAATTCGCGGAGTGGGGTCCTTGGCAATTGGCGCATCTTGCCGGTTCCTCCCTTGTCTTGCTGCACTCTGCAGACAGGTGATCTTGCCCGCACTTGACGCATTTTGCCCGGGCGCGGCAACAGCGTTGAGCGTGTCCATAGCGCTGGCATCTGTGGCATTGTCCGATTTCCGTCTTGGGGTGGGGCGATTCAACTGTGAAGCCTACTCCGTAGGCTTCTGTGGTTTGGAAGATTTTCTTCCCCTCGTCGGTCTTGTCCAGCTGGACGAGGTATAAAGGCATCGAGCGGCGGTCGCGTCCTCGTCGCATTTGGTGCACCGATTACACCCGGAGTCCCTGTGCCTCCAGGTTTTTTTGGAGTTCGTCCGGGGTAATCGTAATTAGTAGTCCCCGTATAACTATTAATCAGTATATTGAGTCATAATATTTTACATTTCACACAATAGACAATTATTCCCTATCACAAGGTTTCCGTTAACAGTTAATTAAAACTTACAATAATATATTACATCATATAAGTATTCTTCCCCGAAGGTATGAGTGTTAATTACAGTTTATTTATTTATTTTATTTCTTCTTAATAGTTGGTCTTTATTTCGGTTTCAGATCTGGCTCCTGTTGTTCGGCCGTCTTCCAGGGACACCGTGGGACCCCGTGCTTTCTGTAACGAGAACTAGGTAAGTATGTTTGATTTTATTTTTATTTTATTTAAGTTTATATGTTTATTGCTAATTTGGGTAGTGACTTCACGCTTCAGTCATATATAGTCCAGATGCGCCCGGGCAATGGAGACGGAGGATCGAAGAACGCCGTAAACCGCGTCGCGTATAGTTCCTAAGGGAACTCCGATGTTCTTCAGGACGTTGCGAGTTGAATGCGGCACCGCGCCCCTGGATCCGAAGATCGCCGGTAACACTTCGACCTCCGTCACCCCGTGCAGCTCGCGGAGCCTCGGCCCCAACACACCGTACTTCCTGGTCTTTTCTAGAGCAGCGTCTCGCAGGAAACAGTCCGTCTCGAAGCGTACGGTGACGTCGACTATATAGACCCGCCCGGTGTCTTTAATGACCAGGTCGGGTTTCAGCCACGCCCCCTCTTCCGTTCGAAACGCCTGCTCCTCGTACACGGTGAATTTGCCTTCGACCCGCCTCGCTATCGATCTTACAATTTCATTGTGACGGTGTATCCGAGGCCTCCGCCCCGCGGTGCACTCCCCGAGTACATGCCCGAGCGTCTCTGGCTTAACGTGGCAATGTCGACATGCGGAGTCGACATGCGGGAAGCCCGAATGTTTCAGGGTCTCACGAACGCCGTAGGTGTTAGTACGCATTTTTAATAAGTCAATAAACTCGCCTTCTCGAAGCGAGTTTTTAAGTAGCCAGGCGTTCGCGAGCGGGTTGTCCCTGAAATTGGCGACACCCTTGCCCTGAGTGGGCTGGCTCTCCCACAGTCTGTGCTCCGCAGTCTTTAGTTCTATCTTTTTCTTGTTTATTTGAGCGGTTTGTTCTCGGTCAGCATGTAACTGTGGTTCTCTATTTTCTGCTCCTCCAGGATCCTGTTGAGTTTGCGGAAGTCCTCTTCTGTGGCTGGGTGGACCTCCATGCCGTCGCGTACGGTACGTATCTTGGACGTTATTATCTTGTTTTGGATAAGGCTGTACGTTTTTGCCCAGTTTTCTTGTGTCCTCACTATGATTGGGGGTATCCTGGGCGCTGTGGGCTTGAAGTGGGCGATTGCATGGCTGCGTGGTAGGATGTTTTGGTTTTTGGGGCTGCCTGGGGCCTGGTTGGTACGTCCTGGTTTGTTTCCATTTCCATCCCTCCGGTTTTGGCAGGTTCGTCGTCGTCCGACTCATCGGCAAGTACCCTATACTTGTTGTTGTGCAAGTAGTCGTCTGATGCGGTGCTTGATGTCAGTGAAGCGTCTCGGAAGAAGTTCTTTTTTCTTTTTTGGGATTTCCCACTCTAGAACACTGGTTCCTTCGTCGGGATGGCGGAGAATCCTGGTGGCGGAGTGACAGTTTTGGCCATCAGTTGAAGTGGCTTCTGGGATTCAAGCTTCGATTGAATCTTTTTTCCCATTTGTCCTATTTGTCTTAGTTGCTCCTGTAGTAGGGCAACCGTCTTTTTGTCCTGTTCGTTTTGTACGTCGTGTTGTCTCTGGAGCTTTTTAAAATCTTTGTTCCTTTTGGTTTGTTCCATTTGGAGTCTGGCTAGGCTGGCGGAAATCTCCTCGATATTTTGGGTTGCCATATTGTATTTCTAGTTTTTTATAATAATTTCGCAAAAATTCAGAAGTGGAAATTAGAATTTCAATTTTGTGAAATAAAAATTTCAAGTTCGCTTGGATGTTTAAACGAAAAACAAACTTTAGATCCTCTCTATCTCACTCGCTGATTTTGATGGCGGGTTTATGGGTAGTAACTGCCTGTCCTCTTCAGCAATTGTCCTGAGTTGATCTGAGTGTTCGATTTACTTTGTTTGTCCTAACTGGTACTGGCTGGCGACGTGGTCTGGTGTGGTAGCTGGTCTCTAGGTACGTCTTACTCGTTCGGCTGTCTGGCTGAGAATGATGTTTCTTTACGTGTAAAGACTTAGGCGTAAGTGTTTTAGGCGTAGTGGTTTTAGGCGTAACGACGTGATACCATCAATGGCATTTGGTGTTTGGAGTGGGCGTGGCCTGGGTGCACGACTGGGCTTGTGAATTTTTTTGAGTTGAGTATGTATCGTGGTTGATTAAGTTGAGCCCTTCAGGATGCGTTTAGGCCGGTCATGAATCCCGAAAACTTCCAGGTTGTAGTCTCCCACGTCGTTGATGAGCGGGTTTTCGGTGTGGTCCGTTTTGTCGTAGAACTTTTCCGCTGCCTTCTTGATCTCGCTGATTTGCTCCAGTTTGGCCTCAGAGTGGAGTTGCCTGTTGGTGATGAACCATGGCGCATTCATGGCTTTGCGGAGGCACACGTTTTGGATGGTTTGTAACCTCTTGATGTTGTTGGAGTTGGCGTAGGCCAAGGCTGGGGCAGCGTAGGTCTTATGATGGCTTTGTAGAGTCTGATCTTTAGCTCCGGGGCGAGCTTGCTGCGTCGGCCAATGAGGGGCGCTACGCTGGCTGTGAGTGCCTTTGCGTTTGTCTTGAGCCTGTTGACGTGGGGTGTCCAGGTGAGATGGGCATCCAGGGTTACTCTTAGGTATTTGGTTTGCTCGGCCCATGGGATTTTCTTGCCAAATATGTACAAGTCTTGAGGTTTTGGTCCTCGGGTGCGCCGTTTTCTGAAGAGTACGGCGGCGCTTTTGTCTTAGTTGACCTCAATTCTCCAAGTGCGAAACCATTCTTCGAGGGTGTCTAGTGCTTTTTGGGTCTTCTTGATTGCCAATTTTTGATTGATAGAGTTGGTAAGTAAGGTGTGTCGTCGGCGTAGACGTATAACGATGAACCATTTACAGAGGGGCGAGGTAGATCGCTGACGTAAATATTGAAGAGCATCGGTGATAAGATAGAGCCCTGTGGGATACCTGCTGTGATGGGCCTCGCTGTGGATTTGGTTCCTTGGAGTTTAACTTGGAGCTTCCTGTCGGTGATGAACGAGATGACAATTTTGACTAGTCTGATGGGGATGTTGGCCTGGATCATTTTGTGTAGCAACCCATTGTGCCACACTTTGTCGAATGCTTTCGAAACATCAAGAAAGACGGCGCAGGAGTGTTGTTTTTTTATTAAAGGCGAAGGTGACGTCTTCCACCAGTCGGAGGATTTGTTGGGTGGTTGAGTGACTCGCCCGGAAACCGAATTGCTCGTCTTGTATGGTGTGGTTTTCTTCTACTGCTGATTGGATGCGGTTTAGGATTATGCGTTCTACAATTTTGCCAATTGTGGGGAGGAGGCTGATGGATTTGTAGTTTTTGGGGCTGGTCTTTTGGTTTTCCGGGCTTATGGATGAGAACCACGTCGGCTTCCTTCCATCTGGTCGGGAAATGTCCGAGTCGGAGAACTGCGTTGGCGGCAGTGGTGATGGCGACGATTGCCTTCTTTGGAGCTTCCTTGAGTGCGGCATATGTTATGCCGTCGGGGCCGGGAGCGCGCCTTTGTTTGGTCCTTCGGATCGCAATTTGAACTTCCTCTTGGTTGGTTGGTGATGTTCTCCTTTGCAAGTTGGGTGAGGACGGCTGCGTCGATGTCCTCGATGTGGCCCAGGTCGATATTTGCCGTGTTGGGACTGCATTGGATTTGCAGTGCGTCTGCAAAGATTTCGGCGTTGTCTTCGTCGGTGATGGCTAAAGTCCTTGGGGTGTTTTAAGTGCTGGGATGTCAGTTTTAATGTCCTTTAGGGCATGGACCATGCGCCATGCTGAGTTGTCTTCGCAGCTCAGTGACTCAAGTTTCGAGTTCCAAGATTCGTTATAGTGGGCTTGGAGCTCCTTGGTTAATCGTGATCTTAGTTGGTTTGCCTGAGCTCGGTCGTCGGGGTGCCAAGTTCTGCGGGCTAGTTTGTCAGCGCGTCTCTTCTCTCTGATGAGAGATTTTAGTTTGTTTGGTAGTTGGTCCCTGGTGTCTGAAATTGGTATTTCGTGGGAGACGAAGGATAATGATTCGACAATTTTGGATTCCAGATTTGCTACGAAGTTTTCTAGTTGATTTGCGTCATCGATGGTTGTGATTGGACCCATATTTGCTTGGAGGTGCTCGTGATATATGGGCCAGGTGGTTACTTTGGCGACTGTGGCTCTCGACGACATGGAGGTGTTACCCAGCAGGAGAAGGACTGGTAGATGGTCCGAGGATAACGCGTGTTTGGTCTCCAGGTGGTGGGGGAGCGACACGTTTTTGAAAATGGCGATGTCGAGGACGTCATCGCTGAGTGGGCCGATTGTAGCGTGGTGGGTTGGCTCAGTGGGGGCGTCCCACTGAGGGACGCATGATTTTCTTCAGGTCTCCCTCCGGGAGAGGGAGCGATGGCTTGTTGTATGAGGCTGAGATCTGTAGATTGCCGAGGTTAGTGACTGGAATACTAACTGTGGTGGTCTCGATCTGTACGAGGTCCTGCCTGGAGATATTGTGATGTGGGATCGAGCGCTTAACATAGATGGCCGTGCCACCTCCAATTCCAGTGGTTCTGTCGGTCCGGTGTAGTTCATAATTTGCCATCTTAGCCGTGTGTGCCGGTTTGAAATGGGTTTCCGTCACTAGGATCACGTCTAGGTCCTGCTAGTGGGCAAAGTAGAGAAGTTCTTGTCGTTTGGTGTAGCTTAGCCCATTAGCGTTCTAGAACGCGATCTTGAGGTTACTGGGGGTTTTCCTTTGTTGTGGATACATAGTTGGGTGTATTTGGCGTGGTTTGTGGATGGTGTTGTGGTCCTAGGTTGGATTGTTGGTTTGGCGGCTGGCAATGTATTGGAGGCACTTGGCAGGGTCACCAACTGCTGCGTTAAACGTGTCGTAGGTCTTGATGTAGATGGCGTTTTGTTCTTCTTGTGATGGTTGGCTTGGGGATGAGAAGCCCGGAGGGGGGGCGGGATTTGGACTGCCATGAGTGGTTGGGGTGTGGCTGTGGAACGGTCTGCGTATGTGGTGCTGTGGTGGGTATTGTGTGGAGTGAAGCGCCCCCTTGGTTGAGAGTGTGGTCGGTAGTGACGGTGATCGTTTGTTTTCTTCAGACGAGGGTAGTTAGGGCAGCCCTGATAATTTACTGTGTAATCCCCTCTGCAGTTTGCGCAGGTGGTTTTGGTGTCCTTTGGTTTGACACAGGTGTGGGTGAGATGAGGCGCCGCGCATTTGACGCATTTGGTACCAGATCGTCAATTTCACTGGCTGTGGCCGAAGTGCTGGCAGCGATGGCACTGGCTGACTCTTGCTTTGCGATAGGGGGATTCGACGTCAAGACCGAGAACCAGTTTGACCTCGTAGATGCTACGGTTTTCTTGAGTTTTGTTCATGGTGACCATGACAAACGGGATGGGTTTACGACTGCGGCCGCTGTACATCCTGGCAACTTGGGTGATGGATAAGCTTTGGGCTGTGAGGTCTTGGTAGATTTGGTCTGTGGTTTGGTCAATATTGATTCTCCTGATGACCACCTTCAGGGGCCGATCCTCTGGGAGCTGGTATGTGTAGAAGCCTCCGAGCTGGGGGTCGAGGTCGGATTCGAATAGTTTGAAGATGGCTCAGTAGTCCGTGGAGGAGGCTAGTGTGATGCTTATTCCATCAGTGACATTTATGGCCTTGGTGAAATTGAGGCCCATGTCAAGAATTCTGGCGCGGAGCATTTCCATTTGGACGCTTCTCTGAGGATGATTGGGGGAATGCGGCATCGTTCTCTGGTGGGTTGGGTGGGGGAGTTTTGGTGGGTGGGCTAGGTCATCTGGCTTGGCTGGCTTGGTTGTGGATCTGGTAAGTTTGCCGTCATTTGGACATTCGGGGCGGGTTCATCTGGTACTAAGTCCGTGCCCGGGACAAGTGCGTCCATTTCCGTTGTAGTCGTCTTTTCCTGTTCGGTTGTAGGGGTGGCCTCGAAGGCTACCTTTTTGGTGACTGCTGTTAGCTTTTCTATATACTGAAAAGCAGTTTACAGCCGTCGGTATTAAATTTATACGCAGAAAATGATATTTTTTGCAAATTAACACAGTTTTGTATAATGCAAAAATCGTACGAAATATTTTTGTAAATAATTTTTTATTTTAAAATTTATTACTCACAATAATTTTAGTACATTTAAGTAACAAATTATGCAAAAATATCCAATTGATATTTTTTTATTTGTTACAGGTAATTAATTATTTAATTAATAATGCAATTTATGTAATCGATTAGCCAGGTAATAGCCAAAATTTGAATAGAATTAAGAATTGGTGGACACTAATAAAACGGTACGTGCTTCAAAACTCTTCAAATAGTAAACTTAACGTAATACATGTATTGAAATTTGTATAGGACAATAATTTAAGGGTCGACTACCTGCAACAGTTAGCGTAACGATTGTCTCGCCCTTTAAAAGATATCCTAAATGTAGGATGATGTTCTACAAAATTTTAATGAAACAAATATTCATTAATAAACTATATACAACATAATTTTTACTTAAAATAATTTTTTTAGTTGAAATTTCTGTCATTATTGATTTGCAAAAATATACCTGAAAAACGTACTATTTATTAAAGGGTTGAATTTAGGGGATAAATATATATTATAATTATGGAATTTGTAATTTTTATGTATATTATAGTTAGTTAATTAAAAAATATAAGTATTAGTTATATGTTAATACAACATCTCAAAAAAAAAACTAATAACTTAAATTTTTATGACCGGGCTTTTCATATTGCCGCCACTTATATATAGAAATATATAGTTACATATATGGTGCCATTTCCCGACACCATATATGTAACTTCAAACGTTTACCATCTCAAACTGTCAGGTATGTTTACGCCCTTATGGCCGCCGTTTATAGATTTTTTCACCTCTGTTATATATTTCAGCCCTGAGGATGGACTAATAAATAGTTCGAAACGTCGGCTAGCAGATAATATTGTTTGATTTACTTCCCTTCATACCCAATATCCGTTTTAATTGCCTATTAGAAGTAAGGGGAAAATTTGTTTACTTTCCAACTATACAATGAGTTTTTTCGAGGATGTCGGGAGAAAATATGGAGCAGAGGTGGTTGCGTCGCTCAGCACGATTAAGAAAAGTTACGCGAAGCTTGCCCGTGCCTACAACAGAAGAAATTTTCTTTTGCGCTGCAGAAAATCTAATATTTTTCCACAGTTTATACAAAATAAAGTTATTTGTATGTCACAAGAATTGATCCCTGACAGAGAGATTTTGCAAGACGCAGATGACTTCTTGAGAAGATTTAAAAAGAACATATTAAATATTCACATTAAAATCTATAAAGTTCATTAAACATCAAATTAATTTACACACGGTTTATCTAGAATCTAAATTACCAGAGGATGTTATCAATAAGTTTATTGCAATTGAAAGATGGTATTTGGGTGATAACATAATCAAGATCAGGGAAAGAATGTGCAAAAAGTTTCTAACTTTACAGCAGAAACAAAGAATATCCAATTTACTAGGTAATAAGGATTGGGTCTTAAATCTTACTGAGGTGGAGCTTCCAGAAGAGGTAGCTTGCACCATATCGTTGGGACCCAAATTCGCTATAACACCTGACCTTAAGAATTTCCCTATGCATTCGTTCTTAGCTGAGGTTGACTGCACGTTAGAGGCCTCTTCTCTGCCCAACGAAAGAAAAGAACTTCTTAGGGGTAAAATAATAAATGCCACCGAGAATTGCATAAACAACAATAACAGGAGGGAGGACCTTATTGCTAAACAGGTATGGACATCTAGGAAATTTTTAAAAGATTACCCAGACATTTTGGTTTTAAAAGCAGACAAGGGTAATTCTACTGTGGTTATGGACAGATCTAGTTATAGGGACAGGATGAAACAACTTTTTAATGACCCTACTGTATACAAAAAACTTGGGAGTAACCCTACCATTACCATACAAGGTAGATTTAATAAAGCCGTCAAACATTTGTATGATAACAATCAAATAGACTTGTCAACTCGGAAACGCCTCACTAAATACAACTCGCAAGCTCCGAAGGCTTATGGACTCCCCAAGGCACATAAAGTAGGCACCCCATTGAGACCGGTCATCAGTTGCGTTGAGTCTCCCTCATTACCTTTGGCGGGATACATTAATGGTATCTTGAGGAATGCTTTACCATCACTTCCCTTCAACGTTGCTAACTCTAGAAAAGCTAGAGAAAAGATCATACATAGCTGTTTAACGAACGACTATGTCTTAGTGTCGTTCGATGTTAATTCTTTGTTTACTAACATCTCCAAAGAAGCTGTTATTGCATCTGTAAAAAATAACTGGGACTTGATAGCACCATTTACCTCGATCGAACTGGAGGATTTCCTTAAGCTGATAATTATAATTTTCCATAATAGCTATTTTGCATATGATGGAGATTTCTATGAGCAGCTGGTTGGATCGGCCATGGGCAATATTTGCTCCCCTGTCTTCGCTAGTGTTGTTATGAATGACCTTCTGTACAATTTTTTTGGTTCTATTTCTTTTGGTGTGCCCTTCCTCCTTCTGTATGTGGATGACATTTTGACGGCGATTCCAGCTAATGAACTCAACAATTGCATCCAAATATTAAATGGTTATGATAAACTACTAACTTTTTCTTATGAACTGGAATCAGAGGGTACCCTGCCTTCTTTGGATTTGCTCGTGAGGAGAGGGAATGATGGTTCCCTTAGTACCGATATATATAGGAAGCTTTCCTCTACAGAACGCCTTCTCAACTTTTATTCGTCACATCCCATTAAACAAAAATTGAGCGTGGTCAATACTTTTAAACGCAGGATAGAGGATTGCGTACCTTTGGACGCAAAGTGGGAAGTAAGCTACATGACCTTAAAAAACAACTACTTAAGAATGGTTACCCTGGACGATTATTGGACAGCGTCTTGTTCAAGAGGGACGTGATTAAATCAACGATTGATGAGTCAGGGGTTGCTCCTAAAGATAAGCGCAAATACAGAAAAATCTCATACCATCCTGCCTTATTTAAAAAACTCCAACACATCTTTAAGGAATTCATAGAAAAGGATAACATACATCTTGCTTTTCACTGCCCTCTTACTCTGAATCGGATCCTCTTCTCTAGAACTAAGGATAGAATTCCAGTTTTAGATATGGCCAATGTAGTCTATAAAATTAAGTGCACAGAATGTAGACAGGAATATGTGGGACAGACTTCCCAACACGTATCTAAAAGAATCCACCAACATCGTTACGACATTCTTCATGGTAAGTCCAAGACGGGATTATCTGGGCATGCTGTGGAAAATCATCACAATTTTAGAGATGATGAAAGTGACATCTTGGCATCCGAGAGACATTGGAGTAAACGCTTGTTTTTGGAGGCCTCTTTTATAACTACTAATGACAACTGTATCGACATCCAAACAGATTATAAAATCATTAACAATGGCTACTCCAATCTCTTGAGAAATTACAGACAAAAGATGAATGTGTTGCAGCATTTTTGATTGTGGCCGTGGTGGATTAACGTTGTGTTTTTTTAGATTTATTGTTGATTGCTATATTTTAGTTTATTGTTTCTAACTGGTGTGTTTCATGGGTATTTTGATCTCGACTCTTATACTTACAGTTTGTGTCCCACTAATCCCATCTCTATACAACAATTGAAGCAAACGTTTTATCAAATTGTAGAATTTCCACAATGTGTTGGTGTGATTGACTGCACTCAGATCAAAATCAAAAATCCTGGAGGAGAGTTAGGAGGTCGACACAAGTGCAGAAAAGGATTTTATTCTTTAAATGTGCAAGTTGTTAGTGATGCAGATTATATTATATGCGACATCGTCGTAAGGTGAAGGTGAAGGTGTTAAAACGTATATCTAAAATACATGTAAATTTTTGATTTTTAAATTTAATTTTTTCGAAAACGAATGGATAATCCGCAAAAATTTCTGTTGTAATATGCTTATAGGTATAAGTGTTCTCTTTCCAATAGTGCATAGGAAAATTTCGTGTTGGAAGTAGGCTGACAGATTCCGCCTTTTATTTCCTAAAATATGAAAGAAAAAAGAAAAAGAGTGTTTAAATATTTTTTCAGTTCAACGCTAGCCATTACCTACAGCTGTATTCGTACAATAATTTCCAAAAATAAGCAAGGTACGTTGGGAGACGATGATAAGGGTAAACACAATAAACAACATCGAGTCTCGAAAGATATATAAAAAAATGTTAAAAAATGTTCGTTGTCACATTTCTTCAATCCCGACCATCCGCAGTCACTATGTTCGTATTCACAGCGAAAAAGTCTATATTGAAAGGAGTAAAACAATTGCTCAGTTGCACCCAGTGTATCCGGGAGTTGTTACCCCCCCCCCCCCCCAGTAAAAAAATTCCCTGGGGAATTTTTATCCTACGGTAAAATTTTACCTTCACTAGTAAAATTTTACCTTTCCGCAAATAATTATATTCAAACTAAACATAATATTAAAATAATGAATTTTACCTGTTAAGTGAAGATAAAAATTTTTTACCCAAAGGAAGAAGATCCAAGACACGGAAATATGTGGATAATAATAGATCCGTTTGCGGCGAAAATCGATGATTGCAATTTAACCACGAAAGAAAAAGAAAGCCTGACCGATTTATCATCAGAAGACAACCTCAAAAAATCTCTTCTTAAACAAAAGCTGATTTTTGACTTTCTGTAAAAAGTGAGTACAAGGTGTTGAGTGGGAAAGCTATGAAAATTTTAATTCCGTTCGCAACGACATATTTGTGCGAAAAGACATTTTCGGCTCTCCGTGTTGCAGTAACTTCTTTGGAGCCAAGAATTCAGCATCTTATTTCAAATATGCAGCAACAAATATCACACTGTTATTGATATTAATATTTTTTATTACTAATGTGTATTTTATTTTTATTTTCATTTTGTAATAAATTTTTATCATGTTTGTGTAGTAGTATTTTTTTGCAAATAAATTAAAGTTCAGAAAAGTGTTAAAAAATAACTTTTCACTTTATTCAAAAATTATGCCAGATTCAAATCTTTACGTTTAGTAGTCCATGAGGTGCAAAAGGTTGCAGACCGCTGCTGTAATCCAATAAACTAAGTGTGTATACTATTTCATACACATGGCAGTTAACGTGTTTTTCGTTTTCAACAGAAAACATTAATTTTCCAGAAATAGTTTTTTATAGAAATATTATAGCGATACTCTAACTAGAGAGTGATATTCACGTATTATTAAAAAAATGTCGCGCAAGGTGCTTTTACTGAGACGTATTTCGCGCACTCTGTGTGCATCCACAAGAGTTATGTGTATAAATCTTTGATAGGACCACATATCGATTTTTGTTCAACTTTGTTTTTAAATATGAGTAAATCTGAAACACAACAGTTTCAAAAAATACAAAACAAGGCTATGAGAATTATGATTCAATGTAATAGATTTGCGCCTATCAGAGATATGTTGAAAGTATTAAATTTAATGAATGTGTCACAACAAAAAAGATACAGGGTTTTGGATTTTGTGTATAAAATTAAGAATAGCATGACCCAAAAATACTTACTGAATAAATTAAGATGTGTGAAAGATGTACACTCGCATAATACAAGACAACAAGACAATTTTGATGTAGATGTTACATCATCTAGTACATATGTTTCCTTCTTTTGCAAGTGTTAACTGTTGTATAATGATTTGCCTATTGTATTAAGAGAATGCAACAATTATAGAACTTCTAAAAGGGAATTAGTATTGTACATTAAGGAGAATGTGGATGGCTTGTGATTGATTTTTTTGTGAGGTTTTGGAAATGATCTGTTTTGGTTTATATTTTATATACACGTGAGAGATTCTAATGAGTCTTTGATGAGGTTGAATTTAATTTTTTATATTGTGAACTTGTAAAAAAATGTCAAGATTAACCCAATGACTGCGCTATTAAAAACAATATTTTAACCTTTTGTCTGGTAGACAAAGGGTTAAAATATCTCTTTTTTAAGAGACCCATTTACGTTCCCAGCGGTACTTAGACGTACCATTATTTTTAATTCGATTTGTTTTAATACAGGATAGTTTAAACTGATTTCCATCTAGAGGTACTTTTAAATACTACATTATACTAGGTGTTTTCATTTTCTTGGTTACGATGTTAGCAACATTCAATACGTTTCACGCATTTGGAGTTGTTTAGTTGACGTTCAAGGTTATAATCGATTACGCGATTTAGTGCATTTGTTATAACACTATTATAAATAATTTGTGCGTTATATAGTGATTTTAAGGTATGTATGTTAATGTATGTACTATTTATTTATAAACTACCCAATTAAATTTCATCACAATGAAATGATTATGATATTTATTACCGGTACCTGTAAGCACCTTTGGTTGAATTCTACTTATATGTTATTTTATGATTGTAGATTGTCATGGAAGTTGAAGTATGAAAGGACACGGCCCATGAGCGAAAGATAGTTACTAAAAATGATAGAAAATGATGACTTGGACTCCATTTTACCATCAGACGATAATAAAGATAAGACTGATATTGAATCGGACTATGATGAAGACCGTCCTGTTTTTGAAGCTCAAACTGGCGCAAATGGTATAGAAGACGTTCTAGTTCCAGAAAATGGTAAAGAAAACGATTTAGGAGAATCTCAGCCTGACTCTACCCCAAACGGCGAAGAGTATGATCCTACTCCAAGTGATGAAAATTCTGAACGAATTTGGCGAAAAATAGATAAACCCACAATTTTGCCGAATTATTGATCTTCAGACGACGATCTTAAAGTTGAAGTTATTCCTGAAACAATAGCACGAAATACATTTCAAAAAAATTCCTTTGAACTTAGTACATGTAAATGATAACCGTCGCTTCGATAAAAATAATAAGGACAAGCTTTATAAAATTCGTCCGATGATCGAAGCACTTAACTCTGTATTCATAAATTATACAGGTGCACCAAAGATGTGTGTAGACGAATCTATACAACCTATGGACCGGACTTAACTGCACTTGTGGTAGTTGTTACATCGGCCAGACGAAACAGTGGTTGAAAACAAGAATTCACCAACATCGATATATCAAGTGTGGCTCAACCAAGACCGGTCTATCTGAACATGCTAGGTTATGTGGATATACCCCTAGAGATGAAGATGTAGAGATTTTGACGGATAGTCAAATTATGACAACAAAATGTCAACTATTTGAGTTTCGGCGATTAGTGTTTGCGATTCCTGACCGGTTTTTCGGTCTTGTTGGTGCTGTTTTGTGCTAACCGGTTGCGGAGGATGTGTTTGTTTGCTTGTTGATACAATTTTTCGTTAGTTTGCATTTTGCACTTACCTTGTTTGTTTCATTTGTTGCTTTTGACACTATCAGATGGCACGAACTTATTTTTCTAATTCTAGGAGCGCAGGCGGCTTTTTTAAAAATTTGTGTTATTTTGTAGTTATCAGGTGGCGGCAATGCCAAATTTTTTTTCTGTTTTATGTATCAATTTTAGATTTAGTTTAGTTGTAATTTATGTTTTATTGTTTGACTGTTCATATTTTCATTGCTTTATTGTTAAGTTTATTTATTAATTGTTATATAGTGTGTTGTCGAAATTTTATTGGCTCAGTTGAATCTATCGCTTGCTCCTGTACACTTGCTGCCCTCCGTGACCATCATATTGCAGTGATACTTTCCAAAAAACTTGGCTTTCACCTGCACTTCAAAGTACCGCGACTAACCTCCTCTTCGCGGGAAATGAAATAATCTTATTTCGGGTTGGGTTCTTACAAAAAAAAAATTCTTCTCCAAAAATAATTCGTACTTCCCAAAAAATAATTAATGATCCAAATCAAAATAACAAATGCGTCTCCAAAAATAGTCAAACGTATTCAAATCCAAATGTAACGTAAATGTAAAATAAATTTTAATTTTATTTAAAAGACAACGAAGTTTGATTTGCCTTATCCAAAACGTCGGCTTATCAATTGCACACTCTTTCTTTTAAATTTTATTTTACAATTTTATACCTTTATTATTCAAACTGAAACTAATAATTCTTCCTTCCAATGAATCATCCAAATCAATCAATTTACTTCTATTCGGTAGCCACCCACAAAAAAATATCTAAACTCCAAAATATCAAAACCATTCCAAACAAATACGCAATAATGCGTTTGCATAAACTCACTTTATTCAATATCAGAATATAACTCACAAATTTAAACTTATATCAGAAAATCTCAATAATTGCCTCGAGCCAAAATCGCGCAACAGGCTCGGACAGCCGCTATCGGCAAAAAGCCTCGTATCTTCTTCGATTCACCCCCACCTGTCTAATTTCACAATCTTACAAAATTACAACTATTAAAATAAAATTTTCTTAAAAATGTACAGGGTGGGTGCGAATCCTTTTGAAACACCACAATATAGTATATGTAACAAAACACACTACATTCTTTTTCGTTTAGGTGAGTGCGAATTGTTTGTTTGATTTTTTTTAACAAGTTACCATTTGTTTACCTCCTTTTAGCCCTGATGATGAAGTAATAAAATCATTTTTATTGTCAATTGTAAATCAATTCATGTTTTATTGTCACATTCCTTACAACCCTATAACAATTTCTTTTGATTATCCGTTACTGGATGAGAATCATTTGTTCGATATGTACATACGTTAATAATAAATCAGTTAAACAGAGTACGTTCATTATAACAGATCCCATTAAAGATCGTTTATAGCGAGGGCTCGCTTGTAGCAAGTACTTTTTGCGATCACCAGCGCACTCGCCATAAGCGGACCTGACTGTATATAAATTGTTTCATTTATTTAAATGACTTAATAGTTTAGTAAATAATTTATGCCCGGTTTCTCAATCGCGACTTAAGTTCCAGGTAGAGCTTAGGCTGCAGGTTAAGTTCCGACTGTTGCTTAAACCGTTGCACCATTAGAGCTTAGCACCGGTTACAGCTCAAGCTCGACCTTAAATGTAAGATGCCAATTTCGACGACTTAAGACGTAGATCACAACGTATAACGATAGTTGCTAATAATAAAATTAGTTAGTCGAGCATAAGTGTTCTGTGTTTTTAAATATGAATTATGTATTATTTTAAAAAATTTTACTTCCTCTATAGTCAGGTTATTTATTACTATTTTTGAGCGTATTTTATCTTGTCTTCTGAATGGGATCATTTTTGTTTTATTTAGAATTTTACCATATTGTATTCTTTTATGGTTTGGCTCAGCTTAAAAACTGAGTTCGCAAAAAGCATGATTATTACAAAATTTGGTTGTTCAGATTTGTTGTGAGCAAGGTATCTGTTCCTTTCATTTGCGTATACTTCTTAAGAGTTACAATGTCAATATTTAAAGAGGCCGATATTCTCGATAAAATTAAAAAATTCAATTATATAAACGGCACAATGAGAACAACGTTCAAGAATAAAACCAATCAAATTATTGCGTTCAAAGTCAATAAGACAATTTTGGTACCAAGCATAACATACGGGGGGAAACTAAGACGATTACCAAGGAAAATGAAAGACAAATTCGGAGTGCCAAAATGAGGTTCCTACGGGCAGTAACAGGATACCAAAATACTGATATAAGAACCGAATTGAATATCTACCGTATCAACGAAAAAATAAACTAACTATAGGAAAGCATGGAAAGATACCTTGATAGAATGGATCAGTCCCGACTGCCGAAGAATATGTTCCATAACAGACTGAGACTAGTTAAAACAACCAATTCGAGTGAATTGGTCCACTAGTAACGGACTACCAGTCTAAAACTTGCAGATAATGATGATCATGAATTGTGTATAGACTTGATAGATGTCGATAGAGTGGAAATTATTGATAATGTTGAAGAGATTCAAATAATCATAATTATTATTCCGATGAAGAATTTTTTAAAAGGTTTAGGTTAACTAAACCTATTGCTTCAAATTTAATAGTGGAAATTCAAGAACAGCTTGCAAATAGAACGAATGGGTATCTTGTGTTTTTCTTCTAATTTTCTAATTAAGATTAACACTAACACTAATTACACTACAATTTATTTACACTATAATTTATATTTAACACTAGGTCTATATTTATTTAAACACTCGGTATAACGTTATCACTTCACTTGATTTATGTTAACAGTCGCGCGTTCAACTGGAATTCATTCGTGACAGGAAATCGCGCTGCATAAATGCAGCCTTCCAGAAAATTCCATAACCCTCCAGGAATTTCTAGTCCCTTCTTCGCGTTTTCTGGATCGTACATTCATCGATATTTGAATGACTAATGCCGTTATCATGTATGACTCATCATACATAACGTCATACATTAGTCATCAAATATAATTAGACATTCTTTCGTAACAATAATAATAAAAACAACTATTTTGTTATAATAATTTATGTAATTGAAATATTATTAGTACATTATTATTCTACATTCATATCCCGATTTTCCTTATCATACTCCTGATCATTCTTATCATCATCAGACTCCTGATCTTCCTTATCATCAATTTCAGACTCATGATCACCGGCACAAAAAGTAGACAATCTTAGCATACTTAATGTAATTTCATTAAATTTCATTTTAACGTGTTTGGGTTGTTCTCGCTTACTTGTCGCAATTGGGTCCGAGGATACCAGCATCCAGTTAAAAATGTCCCTATTGGTATTAACTCCTGATGTTTTTCTGGAACGATATTGCCCTAAGGTTTTACAGTCTTTATGGCCTCTCTCAATTACATCTTCTGACAAACTGCCTACTGGCAAAGGTAAAGATTTTATAATGTAACAAAAATTAAAACGTTTATTTATTTCTAAAAGGCTAATACAAATATTTACAATACGGTTTATAACAATAAAACAATTACTACACTAACATTATTTATTTACACTATAATTTATTTAACACTAAGTCCAGATTTATTTAAACACTCGGTATATCGTTTATCACTTCACTATTTATGTTCACTTGATTTATGTTAATACTCGCGCGTTCAAACTGGAATTGATTCCTAACAAGAAATCGCGCTGCATTTATACTTAAATGCAGCATTCCAGAAAATTCCATAATCCTCCAGGAATTCACTTCTGAGTGTTTCTAGATTGTACATTCATCGATATTTGAATGACTAATGCTGTTATCATGTATGACTCATCATACATGACGTTATACATTAGTCATCAAATATAATTAGACGTTCTTTCGTAACAATAATATCAGCTCCATGGAGCAACAGTTTGTAAACACTAGCACTCATTTTGTACCAACTATAAAGTGAAATAGCCATTTGGGCTGTTTCAAAGCAATAATTTTTAAATAAGTCTTCTTTAACGTAATGCCAACAAGAAATGATGGAAAGTATATTAGAAAATCTTTCTATTAAATCTTTATTGATTTCAGTTATTTGGTAAACAATAGAAAAATTCTTAAAAAATTTTCGTGCTGTGTTACCATCGTTGCTATTGCCTCCACCTTGTTTTGGTTGATCAACAACAAGGCCCATTATATTATAAAACTCGGTCGCTATTTTACCTTTTCTTTCTTTTACTTTTTCTTTTGGATTTTCACCTCTTGCTTGCCACTGCTGCAATTCCAATTTATATGCTATATGTAATAAATATTCATAGCATCTCAGATATGCATTTAGTACAGATATGCCAAATTTGTAGGTATCTTCATTACAAACTCTGTTCTTTAGTGTAAGTGCGGATTAAATGCCGGTAAAAGTCTAATAAAATTAATGAATACATTATCGCATTTCGGCTTTTCATTCGTAGTCGTACGTGACAATTATTAATTCTTCATTATACTTTTCAACAATTTCATTTGCAATTATGTTTCATTTACTATAGCATATACATACAACGTTGGCGAAGAATGAATTGGAGGTAAATAATATATGGTTTGAATTTGACTACTATCGGAACTATCGGACACGATCGGAAAAATCTTCTTTTGAAAGACGTACATTTGAAACGAAAAATTTATTATTTTATAATTATGTATTGTCGCTGATGAATAAATGTGCGAGTGAAAAAAATTTGATATCGTTGTTAATATTTACACTATCGGAGAAATATTTAAAAAAGAACTCGTTTTTGTCTTTGTTCTTTGTCTGTCAAATAGAATTGCGCGTAACGCTTCTCTGTTACTCTCAATGCTCACGCAGAAAATGTACCATTTTAAATCTAGGCAACCATGGATTTAACAAACTTTTTGATAAGGCAACCTAATACGGTTGGATTGGGAATAAAATAAGCTTTCATTTGATATGTAATTCGATTAAATAACATATGAGGGTATATTAACAACTTTTACTTACCTGTTTATACCTGGCAACTTCATAGTTGCACAGAGGGAAAGTAGGCAACCTATATTTTTTCAATTCCTTGGGGTATATTCTCTCTGCTGATGATCGACTTTCCTAAATAACTAATCGGGGAAGTTGATCAAAAAAATTTAATTATACATTTTATTGTTTAACATCATCGGCACGTGATTTGGCTAGGCAACCTATTTGCGATGTATTAATGTATACATTATCTAGCATATATTCTTTATTATCATTAAATAACAGATGAGGGTATATATTTCTTATGCCGGATCTTAGACTATAACAATAATAATTTATTTTGTTACATATCTGGTTCGCCACAGCATTTTGCAAATAGGTGTAAATTAAGAAGGCATTTTGTAATTTTTGCAAGACCAAGGGTCACTTGTCAAAGGTTTGCATGAAAAAAGGTACAAAAAATGCGAATCAAATCGAAGAAATATTTTTGATTGATGAACATATTCAATGCAGAGAAAAGTTTATGGTTACACTTCAAGTAGAAGATCATAAAATTAAATTCGAAGTTGATAGTGGAGCAGCTGTCACGATAGTAAGTTTTAAACTATTTAAAAACCTTTTCTCAAAATTACAAATTTATCGTACAAATTTAAAACTAATTACATATTGCAAGCGCGAGTTGGATATTGTGGGATTCTCTCAGGTACAATATGCAGTTACAGAGATACAAAAACATGTTTAAATTTATACATCGTTAATACCGATAGAAACCCAATTTTAGGTAGAGAATGGATTCGACAATTACAAATTTCATTTACAGAAAATATTTCTTACATCAATACAAAGCAAATTCATACACATGTACAAAATATTTTACAAAAATATCCTGTTCTTTTTAATAAAGATATGGGTAAGATAAAGATTTACAAGCACATTTACGAGTGAAAGAAAATACCCAACCAATTTTTATAAAAGCACGTAAAGTTCCTTACGCGTTGTTAAAAAAAGTCGAGAATGAATTAAATTATTTAGAAAAGGAAGGAATATTAGTAAAAGTTAATAGTTCCGAGTGGGCTACACCCATTGTTTCTGTTGTAAAATCTAATGGGAAGATTAGGATCTGCAGGGATTTTAAAACTACACTTAATCCTGATTTAATCGTGGATGAACACCCATTACCATCCATCGAAACTTTATTTTCATCCATGGCAGGTGGAGAAAAATTTACAAAACTTGATTTACAACAAGCTTATTTACAATTAGAGGTATGCCCGGAGGATAGGAAGTTTCTCACTTTAAGTACACCAAAGGGTCTTTACCAAAGTGCAAGACTCCTTTACGGAGTTGCAAATGGACCTGCCGTTTGGCAACGCAAAATTGAAAATATTTTAAGAGACATTGAAGGTGTTTCTGTATTTTTGGATGACATACGAATTACAGCGCCAAACGATACTACACATTTCAAAAGATTACATCAGGTTTTATCGCGATTATCGGATTTCAATATACGGGTAAATTACGAAAAATGTTCATTTATGGAAAATCAAATCGAATATTGTGGGTACGTTATTGATAAAAATGGAATTCACAAAACAAACCAAAAGATAGATGCAATTCAAAATGCGAAGATACCTACCAACAAAACTGAAGTACGAGCTTTTGTCGGTTTGGTAAATTATTACGCGAAATTTTTACAAAATTTGAGTCATACATTACATCCAATTTACAATTTATTAAAAGATGGAGTTCGATTTTTATGGAATAAAAATTGGCAAAAAGCTTTTGAAGCAGTAAAGCAGGAAATAGTTTCCGAGCGCGTACTAGCTCATTTCGATCCACGATTGCCTCTTATTTTGGCTACGGATGCCAGTCCATACGCTGTGGGAGCAGTACTGTCACACGTATACCCGGATGGTACCGAGCGACCAATCCAGTTTGCTTCACAAACTCTTACAACTGTACAACAAAAATATGCGCAAATCGATAAAGAAGCATACAGCATAATATTCGGCGTAAAAAATTTTTATTATTACTTGTTCGGTAGAAATTTTACCTTATATACGGATCATAAGCCGTTGGTTCAAATATTTGCACCATCAAAAAAATTACCTATTTTAACTACTACACGTATGCAACATTACGCGTTGTACTTACAAAATTTTCAATACAACATCAAATACAAAAATAGCAAATTACACTCAAATGCTGATGCTATGTCTAGACTCCCTACAAATTCAAAACAAATAAGCATGTACGATGAATGCGATTCTTTCGAAATTTTTCAAATCGAAAATTTACCGGTTACATTGAAAGAATTAGCTACAGAAACTATGCAAGATACAAGATTAGCAAAATTAATATATGGATTACGTCACGGAAAATTGGTAAATAAGGAACACCGATTTAATGTAGAACAAACCGAATTTACGCTACAGCAAAACTGTCTATTTTGTTTACAAACTGCGGTTATACGGCAAACCTTGCAAAAAAAAATTTTAAAGGAATTACTTAAAATTACCAGAAAGAATTACCAGAAATTTCATTTGATATTGAGAATGAGGTAAAAAATTGCATACAATGCAATAAATATAAAAGTAGCCCTCCAAAAGTACAACTTCACCCATGGGAAGAAACTTCAAAGCCATTTGAAAGGGTACATATTGTCATGTTTCGAACCAAAGTTGTGCCTACCCTGTTGATTTGTCATTAATTTTGATATTAAGTTTAAGAAATATTTGAATTTAAATTTTGGGAGGTAAAACTTTGGAAATTAATGTTGGTAGAAGTGAAGTTTTATCGTGGCTTTTTAGCCAAGATGGCCGACCAAGCTGGTCGCTAGTTTTTGGTATTGCAAGATATTTTGAGATTTATGATTTTTCTAAAATTGTGAGTAAATAAATGATTGGATGCGAATGCATTATTGCGCCTTTTTTTTGGATGATATAATTTTGAACTTTGGAGTTTGGATAAATTTTTATTGAGTGGCTGCTGAGCGATAATAGTTTCGATCTGGTTGATTGATTTGCAGAACGAGTATTTCGAGTAAGACATTCGATTTGTGTTTAAAATTGGAAAGAAAAATTATTTGTAACTGCGAGCGTGTGGCCAGATAGATAAGCAGGCGATTTGGATAACGGTAAAACCAAAACTTCGATCCCTTGAAGAAATTTTTGATTTGAAATTAAAATGGGATTTGATTTTAATAAATTTGAAAAACAAATTTAATTTGAAAAAAGTAAACAAAATACAACCAGGGTGAATTACACGTCAATATAGATTTCGCTGGCCCATTTATGAATTCTTATTTTCTAATACTGGTCGATTCCTATACACGTTGGCCAGAAATACATGAAGTTAAAAATATAACAACTAAAACTACAATTTCTTAACTAAGAAAAATTTTTAGTAAATTCGGTATTCCCCATGTTTTGGTTAGCGATAACGGCCCTACATTTATTTCGCATGTTTTCAAAAGATTTTTACAAGAAAACGGTATAGCACATAAACTTTCAGCCCCATATCATCCAGCTACTAACGGATTAGCGGAGCGCTATGTGCAAACGTTTAAGAATGCATTGAGGAGAATGTGTGAACAGGACCAAGATGTTAATAAAAATTTAGCACAATTTTTACTTAATTACAGAAAAACTCCACATTCAGTAACTTCAGTTAGTCCTTCCTACTTGATGTTCAGACGCGAAATTCGTTCAAAGCTATATCTATTAAAACCAGATTTTCCGAACAGAACAAAGTACTATACTGAAAATATAAAAGTTAGATCATTTACAGAGGGGGAAAGAGTGTCGGTACGAGATAACTTACACAATTACAAATGGAAATTTGGTAATATACAAAAAAGATTAGGTAAATTACATTATTTAGTTAAGATCGATGATGCGCGCGTTTGGAAAAAACACGTTGATCAAATCAGGTCGATTGGGAAAAATACTCCTATTACGATAAACCAAAGTTTCATCCCTGCATTACCTGTTGAGAGCCCTACCATACCAAATGTTAAAAATTCAATACAAAGTACGGTTTTGACGACACCTGCAATACAATCTCCTCAAAACAACAAGAGAATTTCAAATACAAATCTCGAAGTGTCTCCACAAAACTTTTCAAAAGTTCAAGATACAACTGCAGAAGTGCCTGTGCCCATTACAAGTGACGCTTGTACCTTGCGTCGTTCAGAACGGATACGTAGGCCTCCTCAACGATTAACGTATGTATGATTTAATGTATTTCATGATAAGGGGAGGACTGTTGTATTTTCCATTGTATTTTTAAATTGTGCGCCGCACGTCTTGTGGCGCTATCAAGCGGTTTCGTGGTAAACCATTATTACGATTATTTTTATGCAGGAATTTTGTAAGGTGAAATAAAGAAAAGTGAATCCAATTAATATTCTATTTAATTGCAATCATCTGACGTGCCACCTCACGCGGAATACACAACAATATTTTTTGAAAAAACACCTTTTATCCATTTATAAACAATACTTTCCGTTACACCACGTTTAAAAAGACCTCCTTCAACACTCATAGATTTCAATAAAGTTTGTTCAATAGTTTGATCCGTGGAAATTTCAGAAAAAAAAAGCATTGGAACGTCTCGCAGTGAAATATCCATCTGTGAATTTTTTAAACTCTGCATATTTGCATCATGCATCATAACTCTGCATAATTCCTGCATATCTTGCAAGTACAGTTGCGCTGACTTTGCATACGGAAAGTGTCCTGATGCATAAAAGTATGAAATCATCATTTCAATGGTTTGTAAATGCAGATTCCAATCACCCATACGCTTAGCTGCAATAAAATCTTTCAGCACTGCTACCATTCGAAAATAACTGATCCATAATCTGGACATTTCATTTTTACTTTCTAAATCATATAATTTACCAAGCAATGTTGGGAAAAGTAGTATTATGTAAATATAGTAAACAAATAAAAATAAAAGAAAAATCTGAAAAATAAATAATTATTTATTTAAATAAGATCGCATAAAAACATTTTTTTAAATTTTTTTATATATTGTTAAAAACACATTTCAAAAGTTTATATAAAGATTCATTGACTGGCCTTGAAATCCGAGGTATAAATCTTACTGTGCTCCACTAATAGTATATTACTGGCCGAGCCTCGAAAATTATCCGTTACTGGGCGAGCAGCTATATTAAAAAACAAGCGTGAGCGAGCCTTTTAAAGCTGCAAGCCCAGTAACGGATAATGTTTCGAGTCGAGGTGAGTATACTTTTTTATCGGAAAACATAAAAATTAGCTATTATAGTAAAAATAAAAAAATCGTATAATATAATATTATTAAGCTTTAAATATTTTGCCATAAGAAAAAAAATTAATGCAACGCTTATGGCATATTGGAAGTAACCCGGCTTGTACGATCAATAAAGTCAGGATAGGTTTAGCACGGTTAGTAATTGGATGGGTTACCCCTTTGTAAATATTTTACTAATTTTTTTTTTTATACAACCCTTCTTAGTCGCACGAAGTGCGTTACATTAAGTTTACGAAAATTTTATTATGTGTTAATATTTCACGTTTAAAAATTTATAAAAAGTAAATGTTCAAGTAAATGTGTAAATTTAAATGTTCACGAAATTTTATTTCAAAATTAATTTTTACATGTTACATGAAATTGAAATAAAATTTAATTCATAACTTACATAGTATTGTTCAAAAATTATTATCACATGTTAATAATCTTAACCATATTAAAACAATCTTATTACAAGAACCCTTTATGATGCAATGCATTAAGTGATTGAATCGTAATAATGTCATTTGGTGATCGCGAGTTCGAACCTCACGTCGGACAAAACTTGTTTTAATGGCATTTTATAATACAAATGATATGAAATGCAGAAGTGACAGAAGCGACCAGTAATGAAAACACATTACCAGTCGATTTTACATTACCAGTCTATTTGTTATGTGACTAGGAATGCCTCGCTTTGTCACCCGAAAAGGCATTCGGAAAGCATTGCTTTGTCTATGTTTTCCGATAAAAGTAAATTAACCGACAATTTAAACCATAGTATTTGCGATAAGGACGTTAAAATAAAAACAGAGCAAATTCATAAACCGAAACCGAACCGTGATTTAAATGAAAGTGATAAATAAAGTACTTCAACATCAATTCATCAAGAAATTATTGAGGAAACAAGAGAACGGCCAAAGCGATTAATTTCGAAGCCAAATTATTTGAAAAACTATGTCACTGATTAATTGTTAAAAAATTAAAATTTTGGTTAGTTTAAAAGTTTCGGTATCTAAAAAAAAGAAGAAAATTGTAATTTTAATTTTGAAAGGGCATGTAATATAGTATGTTACGCATTATGTAAGCGCAGTCAAGTGACGCAATCATTACTTACAATCGAGATTGTAACATTCATTCGTTAAACGAGAGCTGAAGCAGTACGTATGTTTTATTTAACGTTCATCAGCTACGACTATTTAGAGCTAACGATATACCAGGGGTATATTACAATAACATAGTTTGCTTGATATTTCATGATTTTGTCAAAATACACAGTTCCTTGCTTTGTAATGTGGCAGGGGACCGTTTAGATTTGACAACAGTCTCTCTTTTGAAATTACTTTAGTTATTGATACCCTATGATTTGCTCCAGGCTTGTTAGATATGCGTTCTAAAAAGCAAAAGCTATCCAGAGAGGAATTATTACAGAAAAAGAGAGATGCGGAACGTTTAAGGAACCAACGTAGAAAAAATGATCTTCAAAAGAGGAAAGAGATGAAAGAAATGGAGAGGTTAAAATACCAGAAAAAAAAAAGAAAAGTCAGAGAAAACTTGCCAAAGATATGACTCCACGTGAGCATAGAGCTGCCCTCAAGAATTGGAAAAAGTACTGTGCTGTTTACCAGAACAAACAAAAAGGAACTAAACAGAATTACCAACAACTTTATACGTGAAAACACACCGTCCTCGGATTCTGAACGCCTTGTACCAGCTTCAGGACCCATTACACCAGTTCCAAAACAACATCCTCTCCTCCAGCTCCCAGTTACACAGTCACGAGTACATATATGGAGAGAAGAAGAAAGGCAAAAAAGCATAGAGAGAAACAAAACAAGGAGAAAAAAAAGGATTACAGAAAAAACTTGAGAAGTACAAGAAAAGGTTGGCTAGACTTGAAGGTAAAACAAGAAAGATACACCAGAAGATGAAGATACACCAGATACTAAAATGCTGAAGATGTTAACTAAACCTGATAGTAGAAAAGAAGTGATTAAGAAAGCATTACTTGGTGATTGGTCAACGAAATATTACGTAAATACACTACTAATTAAAAATTAATTTAGAAACAATTTAATTTCTATATTTACATATTAACCATTGTACTCTAGTTACTAAAAATTTAATTAATTTTAACATTGAGGTTTTTAATTTTACCACACTATCGATAAATTTATTGTAAACTATAAGTACAACTTCATTGTAATTTTAGATTAATTCACATGTCATCAGAGCTATGGAGGAATCGGAATCGAAAATTTTTTTTCCAATATATGGCGATAGGTTTGCCATCAATGATTATTGCAAAAAGATTTCTAATAAAAAAATTTCTTTAATTGAGAAATTGCGAGAAAAAATAAATAAAAGATCTTCGACACAAGTCAATGATGATAAACAGGAAAGAAGCAAAAAATTCAGAAAAGATAGTAGACTTATTGAATTGGGCTGGTTAGCCTTGATGGAAATAAATTACGCTAAGCGAAAACTAACGAAGGCGGCGGGACAAGAAAGGTGGAAGTCAAGAAGGTCTGCACAGTAGAAGAAATTACAGAAATAGTAAAAAATTATTTTTCCCCAACGGCGAATCCACCAAAGACGATATAAAAAAACTTTTCTATTTCTCTATTAGATTTCAAATTAATGATGACATTACGGTGGGCCATATTTTAAAAGAAACGGGTTTAACTAGACTACGGTTTTATTTGTCAACAAGAGAAAAGGTAGAAACCAGAGTAGAAAGTTTTCAAGAAGAAGAAGACAGAATATTAAGAAGTTGTTACAATCTGGCTTAGTTAATTTTATTTTTAACGTTCGCATCTCGAACTTTTCGAATTTATCCTTTATATTTTTTTGCGGCTTGGTTCAACTCGTGCTAGAGCAGATAAAGCACTACCCTTGCTCAAGCTCAATCTTGCAGGCCGCGGTCGCATTCCTGCCTTTTAATTTTTGTAGGAAGGGAACGTTAGTTCCTGAAGTCAGGCATTCTAACGTAGATCTTGAAGCCGTCAAGACCACAATAAATTTCGTTAACATAAATGTTAAATTACAAAGCGATTTTTATAACCAAATTTTTATCTATTTCACGTTTGTTCTCGAGTGACCATCATTATTTGAAAACGCAAATAAATTGGTGCGATTACGTTTATTTTTGGAAGGTAGTTACCTCCACCCTTTCGTTATCTATTGAGGCTAATGTTGTAATTCCAAATTATCTTTCTCGCTTTGGACTTGTCTAAACCTCTACTCTGCCAATACCGAATCGTGATCAAACCCACCTGAAGCTACTTGTGAGTAAAACTTTGTTATTTATATTTGATGTTGTCTGGAAAAACTTTTATTATCGATCCTGAGGAGATTTGTGTCTCCGAAGAAGATTTTGCCTTTGTGTTAGTGGTTCATTTTTGTGTTCTGCTATTTACGATATTAGCTAAATTTGAATATTCAAGCACGTAATTGTAAAACGTGCCTTCAATCGAGTTACACCTCAAATTGAATGAGGACTATAAATTTATTGTCAATTTATGTAATATATATCTAATATTAGTTTCATGCATGAATCTTGTCGACAACCCAGATAATTCTAAGGACCAGCTGTATGCAAATCTCTTATTTATTTTCATTATATACCTATTCTTAGTATTGCAAGATCTATGACAGCTATATCTGACTTCCCATGGGCTTCATTGGCAGTTAAAGTTCCTGCTATTTCAGCTGAATTTAGATCATTTGGAATATTATATCATTAGGACAGATATGTTGGATTGGTGATTAATGGTAATAGTAGAGAATTCCCTATCCTTGCTTATCTTAGTGTCCAATTGTAAATTCGAGCATTAGGGAACCAATCTATGAATAATTATAGAGGTATTAGTTCTAAAAACAATACACCAGAAATCAACCAGTCATATTATGACAAACTGATTGATGATTATTTGAAAGATCAGGAGAGATCCTTAGTATCATATGATGAATTAAAATTAAATCCTCTCACTTCCCATGCTTATAGATGGGCATCTCGAGTTATCACTGATTATTTGGCTACTTATGATTCTCCTGAAGAAAATCAAGATGATGATCAAAATGATAATAATGATCCTAGATTTCCTCCATTTGGTGGTGGTGGTCCAGGCGGAAATTATCCAAGACCTGGTGATGGCTCATCTAGAAGATATCCTGGAGATAATGACTCAAATCCAAGATCCGGAAGATCTTCTCCTGATTCTCAATTTTCACGAGTAATGGATATTGAGAGCTCCTTCCAACTTTCTTCAAGATCAAAGAAAGAATGTTCTGGCATTCGTCAGAATTTGAACATCGTCCAACTTCTGGAGGCTCCAGCTGAGCTAAAGAAGGAGTACGGTGATTTAATTAGAAACACTTCAACAAAAAATTTTAGAACTTTCTGTCAAAACCAAAATAAAGAAAATGTGTGGTCAATGACGAACAGATTGATTAAAGACGCTCCGATTCAACGTCCACCGTCTACGCTGGCGTGTGAAGGAAAATTTACCGATAACAGTAACGAAACAGCGGACAAACTGTTACGACACTTTTACCCAGACGACAGTGACGACATTTTACTGCGACATCTCGAACTACGTTACATGTTTAACTCGACTTACGTATGCGGTTCTGCTGAGGAAAAAGAATTCACGGTTGATGAGGTGGTGTTGGACGCATTGAGAACAATGAGTCCAAACAGAGCTCCTGGCGTGGACAATCTCACGGCTGATATATGTACCGCTTTTGCGTCGGAGTATCCCCTGTTTCTTACCAAGTTGTTTAATTCATGCTTAGCCGTTGGTCATTTTCCGAGACCGTGGAAAAAGGCCTTTGTTAAAATTTTACCCAAGCCTAATAGGTCTGACCTTTCAGAACTATCGTCATTTAGGCCCATCGGTCTTCTCCCGGTCTTCGGTAAGCTTTTGGAAAAGTTAATCATAAAACGGTTATTATATTATGGTTATAAACGGCAGGCATGGAATAGACAACAGTATGGTTTTAAGGAGCAGGTGTCTACTACTGACGCATTGCGAAATGCTGTAAACATAGTCAGACGTGAGAAGGGCCGAAAGCGTCAGGTCTTGGCTGTATCCCTGGACATTAAAGCGGCGTTCGACAACGCTTGGTGGCCAGCATTATTTAACAAATTGCGTAACAACAAATTATTTCATCTTTAAAATCATTTAACCTTTAACTATTCTTTATAGCTCTATCTTCTCTCCCTTGCTTTGCCCTATGTTGCCTTGGTGATATATGATTGGTTGCAGCTGTTTCAATAGTTTTAAAGATATTTTATACCAGCTGTTCCCTGGATATCCCTTTATTATTTACTATATTATTTGTTCATTGTTTATTATTATTGTTACCACTTTATTCATATTACTATTGTTATCTTCTTATTAATTATGTCGTTGTCATTACTATTGCTTATTTTGCCATTGTAACTATTTTTATTGTTCATTCCATTACCCCATATTGCTATTGTTCATTTTGTTACTGTTACTATTGTCATTATTCATTCCTATTATTTTATTGATTGTTCCCATTTTATTATGGTTGATTTTACCAATTGTTATTGTTGTTACCTAACACTTAATTAATTAATCTGTATCAATTAGCAGAGAATATACTCCCCGGATGGGTGGTTTAACCTAGTCGGAAAACAGGAAAACAAACTCGGATCCATTTGAATTATCAAGTTCAACTTATCCATCTCTGGTCCAACCGTTAAAAGAACATCCATTTGATGAAGCATCATCCGGAATATCACTACCGATGGGAGATGATGCCAAGAAAGGGAAGAAGACAACCAAAACTATCAGGTCGGACAAGAGCTCTGAAGTCGGGAAAATTAAGCATCAGACGAAGGCCAGAGCCAAGGTTGAGTTATTGAATTCGGTAAAAAGGACGACAAGAGCTTCAAGTCAGAAACCTCAGGGAAAAGTTGAAAAACCACCCATTATTCCATCGGTGTCTAGTCAGTTGAAGGCGGGAGAACAACCAGTTTTATACTCTGATCTTTCAAAGAATGAAAGTTTGCCATATGATTTCATCTTATCTCCTGATCATAAGTTCAGATTGGCGTTTAAGAAAAAGATGTCAGCAAGGAAAATAACAACTGCTTCAGGTATGTTGTATTCATCCAAGAATGAACAAGAAACATTGACCGTCCTGGATGAGTTAGAAGAAGAATTCCTAGTATTCAAGTCCAATCTTCAAATATTCACTGAATACTATTATGTAGGAAGTGAATTTATGGAAGATGATTCGGGTCTTTAAGGTTAAATATTCCTATTAATTAGTTTTAATATTGCACTGTACTTAATTAACTAGTTGCTCACTGTAGTCGTATATATTTTTGTATACCATTAGAAAAAAGAAATAGCAAGTGTGGCGTAATGTATGCAAGGACGGTCTTGTGAGCGGGAAACCGCGGTTCTAGTCCTGGTCGCGCCGAAATGCACTGCTGTGAATTTATTTCTGATTAATTTCTGTAATGATTATTGTAAAAAGGTTTATCCGTAAATCAATCATATTATATTATATATATATATATTATATATCTGTATATGTGTTTAGTTGTGTTAATTTTATTTTAGCAAGGTATTGTAATAGGTAAGTGGGAGCTGACACCACTTGGAAAAGTTAAGACAACTGATTCTCGCAGACATCAATTTGCTGTGTTTGTTTTGTTATTCCTGCACGGTCCTGTAGACCCCTCTGAGCTAGCAAAATTCGGGATTCCGGGCTACCTAAACTGTTCGTGCCAGGTACACTTGCATTACCCGTTATTTGCGATTTTAAATAAGCTACTAATTAGCTTGAACTTAAAATTCAATTTTATTTTAAATATCGGTTCCCTTCTTTTTCATATCAAAGTATTTAAAATAATATATCAAGGAACAATTATGAAGAACAGATATTAGAAAATCAAAAACAAGATCAGTCAGAAGAAATGCTACACCGTGAGTATTCCTTAGCAAGTAATTTTATTTCTAACAAGGTAAGACATATTTTAGTATAATATACACATGACAATAATATCTAATGTAAGTTTATTTTGTTTTACGATTTATCTAACATTTTTGGAGACATTCCATTGGTTTCTAAAACAAAACTGATTTGACACAGGGGAAAGATTTTCGAAGAACTTGTGGAAGCTTTTCAAAATTTTTCTTTAAAAAACGAAGTGTTGGAAATCGAAATAATTTCCAGTAATGGTAATTTGGAGTCAGCAGTCGATATTGGGGGTGTTTTGCGTGACGCTTTGTCCGAATTCTGGGAGACTTTTTATGATAAATGTATTTTAGGTACGTTTATAAAAATACCTTGTTTACCGCTCGATTTTGGAGAAAAGCAATGGAAAGCCATTGCTGATATTTTATTTAACGGATGGACATTTGAAAAATATTGGCCAATCAAAATATCAAAAACTTTCTTTAAGTGTGTGCTTCAAGAAGATTTTAGAGTAGAAAGATAAATACAAAACGACTTCTTAAATTTTATATCCGAATCAGACAAAAAAATACTGACATCAATGATATTATAGAATTTGCGGATACTTTTGAATCAAAATGGATGTCAAATTCTTCTAAATTCAAAAGTTTAGTTTAAGACATTGCGCACAAAGAAATTACTCAAAAGCCCATGTTTATTATTAATAATTTTAAAAACATATTGTTCAATAATTTGCTCATAAATTTAAATGTAGTATATTCAGATTTTTCGACAACCGCAAAAAATGTTTCAAAAATTCAAAATAATCAACACGAACACAAAATTATTTTTGATTATTTGAAAAAATTCATCAAATAATGCGATAATAAAACTAAAAAAGAATTTGTCAGATTTTGTACCGGATCAAATATGACTAATAATGATATTGAAGTATCTTTTGTTAATGTCGATGGCTTTAAAATAATGCCAGTAGCTCATACGCGCTCATACGTGTACCTACTTATTAGAATTACCGTCAACTTACGAAAATTATTTAGCTCTCAGAAATGAGCTTAATAAATTATTGGAATCAAAATATTTAATAATGGATATTATTTAAGAATATTTAATTTATAATTAAAAATAATTATTATCTATTATAATTAATAGATTTTATTTTTTATTACATAATATATCTACATTTTACTATTTTATAGTAACTATTTATTACTTTTATAATTTTACTATTTTACTTTTTATTATTTTATTACGATTACTATTGTATAAATTTGTTTTATTTTTTATTATTTTATATTGTAGCACAGAAGAGTAATCAATTTTTTTGCACACTACAGTTGTGCAGTGAAAAACATTAAAAAAATTGTTTTTTGCTTTTACTTTTTTAAATTTTCATAATCTTTTTCTTTAATAAGGTTCTTACAAAAGGTTACCAAACACAAAAAACATTGTTCTTACTCCTCCATCAGGCAAGTGTTCAATTGCATATATTTCAAATACGGCTTGAAAAATTAAATAGATATTACAAATTTTTGGAATAAAGGACACTTTTTAATGCAATTATAATACAGCTAACTTATTATTATATAATTATATGTAAGTATACTATATTTTTATTAAAAATTTATATAAAAATTAATGTAACAAATACCTATATTTTTAGGTTCTGCTGAATTTACACATGCAATGATTTAGTGACCATCTGTTTGTACTGTTCCCAGGCCTTCGAGCTAAACCAGACTCGGCACCTACACGTGGTGGCGCTGTTTTTGCTAAGCCGAGCCGGACCAAACTGAGCAAGCAGCTGAAAATGCTCGCAAGCAGCATGTCGGCGCTGCCGTTGAGAAGGTAGCCCCCTCATACCGATTATGGGTGAGATGTCTAACTACCGCTCACCCCGAAATGAGGTCGTTAGCAAGAGAAACATTATTAAGCCTCGCGATAGCGCGAATATGGACTACTCTATACCCTTCTTTTCCGGACCTTGCCTGTTGTGCAATCGGGCCTTTACAAAACCATCCGCCCTTACTGAACACTATTCAACCTACCACCCTAACCACGAGTTATGGTTTGATTGCTTTAGATGTGGGAAAAAGTAAACAAAATACCATGAGGGGGTCATGTCACATGGTGAGATGCCCCGGGCCCCCCAACTCGGCCGAGCTTGTGTTTCCGGGCCCGGAGTGCGCGAAGAAATTTGCTACCCAGAGCGGGTTTTCTACTCACAAGCAGATGACCCACCCCGCGGTACGGGACACCCAAAAGGAAGGCGCAGCTCGCGCCTAAACCTGCGCAACACGTGTCACGAGGGGCCCGTAATTGGACGGACGCTGAAACGAGCATCTTGGTGAGGGAGTACGTCAAATTACTGCCAAGGACTTTTCTAACAAAATCTCAGATGTCCTGCTCACCAAAACGGCCAAGCAGGTGAGAGACTAATTAAGGGTAATAAAAACGCGCGTGCACCCGCCACCCGCGCTAGTGAAATTCATGCTAGACCATGAACCACAGCCGGCGACTACCCGCCCTAAACCCAGGCTTAGAATCAGGACGGGAGGGGTACATAAATCTGCGACTGGTAATGTCGCGAACTCGACCCCCCTCCCCAAGATAGTACAAGTACGGAGCGCCCATCCTCTTCGAACAAGCTGGATGTCCGGCTACAGGATCAGGGCCCAGCTTTGTACCGATCGCGATCGATCGAGAGAGAGCAGAAGCATGCGCGAGGCTAGCGGTCTCCATGTTACCTAGTGTATCTTATACATCTGAGACCATAGCCCGTCTGATAAGAGACCCGTCGCCGGTTCAATTAGAGCACACAAGCGCCGGGGCCGGCCACGAGGACGAAGAGCAGGTGGCGCGCCAGTATAACATCTACATGGTGGAATGCGCCGCGTCTCCAAATCGCTGCGTGGATCAACAGGCGCCGACCAAGAAGACCGCCTATACTTACCTGACCATAACCACTTGACCCCATCCGTCGTGCAAAGCGACGGCGAGCATGGCGGAAAGTCTTGGTCAACCTCGACGCATGTCGACCTCCTTGCGTCCGGGTCGAGGCCGCCCTCGGGGGTCGAATCTATCCCAGCCCTCGAGATAGAGCAAAGATTTTGGATAGTTTCAGGGCTCCTTCGAGTACCGAGCGGCGGAGATCTACAATAGGTATCTGGACGTGTTCTTGACCGGCGGAACCAGCCGGTCTTTTAGAAGCGGGATCAAGAAGATTCTGATGCTTGCGCAAAATGCGTGCTAGGGTGGAACTGAAAAGCAGCTTTGCTGATTGTTTTGCCCCTTCATCGACTCTGCTTTATGAAATGTATTTATTTTCTTTTTATTGTAAGTAAGAGTTGATGAATAAAACTATTATTATTATTATTATTATATAGATCTTGATCTTCTCATCAGAGCTGAGAAGACGTTTAGAGGATGACACAGTACCCTCTCCCCTAAGATCAAACCAAAACAGCGTTGTGACACCGGTCCCACACCGGACGATCCTAAAGGCTAGTGCGAGTCCAAGCCGGTCGATTCTCTCGTCGTAAGACGTAGGCCGGCGGAGGAAATTACAGCTACATCGCCGCCCTCAAACGCGCTGCTGACTTACTAACAGAGCGGGCGGTGCAGACCCTCCTGCAAAGACTCCTTCCACCCCACGTAAGGCGAAAAACTTTTCCGAGCGTTCCAGAGTGAAAAAATCCATTTTCGTCAGGACCCAGAAACTCTACAAAAAGAGTCCCTCACAGCTGGTAAATCTGGTCATACAAGCCAACTTTCACGACTTCAATGGCGATTCAAGACCTGTTCCATCTATGGACCAGATAAGGTTGGCATACGAGAGATTTCGGGTGCCGCAGGAGACGCCAATGTGCCGCCGTCTGAGGTGGGGCTCGATGGAGAGGGACGGTGGCGTTGATCTCAGCGGACGAAATAAAAACCAAAATTAACCGTCTCAAATCATAAAATTGTATAATATTATCAATATGGCCGTCGATACATTCGCAAAAACTGTCATATTTGCAGTAAGGATGAAAAACCTGCCATCTTCGAATTTTAAAGCATAATATGTATTGCTATGCCCGCAGCATTTTAATTTTTTAATTTCATACTAAATTCTAAACGTAATTGCAGTTGCAGTGCAACGCGTCTAGCAAACCAGGTACTTTGTACTTGCTTTGCTGCTACTGCTGCTTGTAAACCACATTAAAGAAGAAATATTAATTGAAATGAATTTAAACAATTGGCTGAAAACGGGAACTTTAAATAAAGCTTTAAGTTCTTCGACGCCTACAGGTAACGAAGAAGATGCCAATTTAATGCTAGAAGCTACACCCGAAAATAATATGTCGGTACCACCCGTATTCGAAAATATAAAGAATAAGCGAAAAATTACAACTTTCTTTGAATCTCCGTCCAATAAAAAACGAAAATATAATATTGAATATTTATCATATGGATTCATAAGCGTTGGTGATGAATCTTATCCCAATGCCCAGTGTCTACTTTGCAGCAAAATATTGCAAAATTTTTCTATGGCACCTGTTAAATTACGTCGTCATTTTGAAACTAATCCTCGGAGTATCAAGAGAAACCAATTGATTTCTTCAAAAGAAAACTTGAACAGCACAACAATGTTCAAAATTTTATGACCAATCAATTTAAAACTGAAAACGAAAATGCTACGGAAGCTTCTTACAGAGTGAGTTATCGTATAGCACTAGCCGGAGAAGCACATACAATTGCTGAAAAATTGATAAAACCATGTACAAGAGATATTGTTTCGTGAAAACTTGTCAAAAAAAATTATATTTAAAAATATATTTAATTGCATCGATAACTTTATTAAGAAACGTGCCGTAAGTTGGGAGAAACGCATTGATGGAGCATTGATTCATTGGGCACTGATGGAGCCAAAGCAATGGTAGGAAAAGTGGCAGGCGTTGTAACACGTATTAAAAATGTGGCAAAAAACTACACCAGCAGTCACTGTGTTCTTCACAGACATGCATTGGTAGCTAAATCGATTTCGGAGTCATTTAAAATCGTGTTAGACGAAGGTGTGCAGATAATAAATTTCATCAAAAGTCGTCAATTACAGTCGCGAATATTCAAAATCCAATGTGAAAATATGGGTAGTATGCACACGGCGCTGCTTTTACATACGGAAGTTCGATGGTTATCGAGAGGTAAAATTCTCGTTAGATTGTTTGAATTACGACAAGAACTACACAACTCGACAAAAACAATTTTTTTCTTTGTCCTAAAATTTATTTTATGATTTTTCTAATCATTATGCTCCAAAATAAAGGAAAAGTACCCATATTCCATATAAAGTTTGCTTTTATAGTAGTTATGATAATAATCAAATTTTTGAGTTATAGAGATATTAAATAGTTCTGGCATATTGAAAAATACCCCAAAACATGAGGGGGTCGTAACATTCACACGATGTCTACAGATGTCATTTAAGTAATAAACAATTGAATGTTTTCTAGAAGACTCATAGAGGTTAAAATGTCGTCAAAAAGGTGTAAATATGATTCTGATGCATTTTGTTATAAATGTGGGTATTTATTAAAGTGCAAGATACAAAATTTTATTTAAACGCATGTGAAAAGATTTGTGAAGCTTATGAAGCCAATTTTAACTGCCCTGTTCGGAATCTAGACAAGTCCTGGGCTCCACATGTTGCTTATAGTAATTGCAAAAGAGTTCACCAAGAGTTAGTTGAAAACGGTTGACGGTTGTCAGTTAAAGCGGTTAAGTGTGTTGCTGCTAATGCTAAATGCCTGGTTCGACTCCGGGTAAAAATTTTATTTTGACCGTCTCCCCTTGGAAGGCAATGACAAACCACCGAGGTTCAATCTGCCTGGTACACTCTCTCTGAAGATGAAGTGTATACACTCCCGCGGTTCAAAGCCTGCTTTAAGCACTAGGTCCCCTATGTGCATGATAATACTTCAAACGCACAACACAAGCATAGGAGAGAGGGCGCCAACGTCCGGGGAATCGGATATGGCACATGAAGAAAAAGTTAAAAACATGTTAAAAAAATTAAAACTATGGGTGGCAGAATGTCTCTCAAAGTACATATATGCTGAATGCTCATTTAGATACATTTTAAAGCAATATGGGAACATACTCGGAAGAACAAGGAGAACATTTTCATCATGATATTATGAACTTTGAACAACGTTATCAGGGCCAATACAACGAAAGTATGATGGGGAACAACATTGGGGGTTTAGTGAGAGAAAGTACTTATGAACATAGAAAAAAGAGTAATAGGGTTCACTTTTAAACTTTTTTTTACTATTTTGTAATCTGATATGATCGTAAAAGTTAATAAAAATTACATACAATTACATTAGTTTCAATTTATCAATAAATAAAAATTTCAATTATGGATTTTCTAAAATACTGGTCAACCGCTCTCCTGGATACAAAAGCAAACTTTTTCAGGGCATATATATTTTTTTCGTCTAACTATCAATAGATTTATCAAAATTTCATAACCTCTTTGTTCAAGCGTGTTCTATAATTGTTGGTAGGAGAGCAGTCATTAATAAAGATGTAAGATGGCACCACAGGCTGGGGGTGTGAGAAAGGAAAAGAAATAGGAATGGGGTAGCAGTTGTTGTACTGGAGCAGGGGAAGCATGGTCGTTCATGTAAGAAAGAGTAATAAATATTTATGTCAAGCTGGTTATTGAGTTATATTGAAAAAGAAGAAAGTTACAGTCCACTTATAATAGAAAATCGAAGTGAGAATCCAGCTGGAACATAAAATTGGTCATTCGAGCGAATCTATGAAATGGAATTCGAGTGGTGACGCGGAACAAAGAAATATCACCCGTAAGAAGCAGTTGCGCGACGCAGCTAAAATTGAACGAGGTCAGTTTATTATTATTCCTGTTAAAATTAAATCCTATTATCCAGCAAGCAAGTTTCACATTGAATTTAAGATATTAATTTGTTGCATGTTAATAATTAAGAAATTGTTGGGTAAAAGTATACGCGTTTATTTAAAAATAATAAATTTAAAAACATGGAAATATTTAACGAGCTCGTACGTAAACGCGGGGTTATAAAAGGCACATTAACTCGATTCATAAATTTTATCCAAGACAATCCGCAAGATGTAGCGGGCATAAGGTTGCGGCTTGTAAATGTAGGTACCACTTTGCAACAATTCAATGAGGTTCAATGGGAAATTGAAGCGCAGAGCTCCGTGGACCAGTTGAAGGGTTGCGAAGAAGAAAGGGGTAATTTTGAAAATAGATATTACGCTGCCGTTAGGGACGCAGAAGAAATAATTAACGCATGGGCCGCGGCAAATGAGACGAGCAAATCTAATGCTGAGTCGTTATCGGACCGATCACAAAGATCGTTGTCAGAAGAGGGTGGAAGTCAAGTCGGGGCTTCTCACCATCAAAATAGCGCACAGGGAGGCAACGTACACCTCCCGAAAATTAGCTTACCCACATTTGACGGCAAACAAATAGCCGAGTGGCAATGTTTTCAGGAAACATTTGACTCCATGATAAATTCAAAAGAAGGTCTTGCAAATATACAAAAATTTCATTACCTAAAATCGTGTATCAAAGGCGCGGCCGGCGAAGTTATAGAATCATTGGAGGTCAGTGGCGCAAATTACGCAGGGGCGTGGGAGCTTTTAAAAGAAAGGTATTCGAACAAAAAACTTGCGGTGTTAGGGCACATAAAAGCGATTTTTGAATTACCTGCGAGTATGCGCGAATCTCCTAGCAGGTTGAGGGCAATTTCGGATGGAACATTAAAACACTTACGCGCGTTGAAATCTTTAGATCAACCCACAAATCATTGGGATACCTTGATAGCGTATGTTATTATGAGTAAATTAGACGGGATAACAAAGCGCGAACTAGAGAAAAACCATCCAACCGAGATACCAACAGTAGAGGAGTTAAGCAAATTCATAAAAGAAAAAGCTCAGATATTGGAAAACTTGCAAGCAAACAGCTTAAGTAATAATACAAGTCAAAAATCAAAGAGTAGCGCGAAATTTGTAGCGACTTACGAATATAAGTGTTAACATTGTAATAATAAACATGCGTTGTACCATTGCGAATCTTTTCAAGGGTTAAAAATTGCCGAAAGATACTCGCGTTTGAAAGAATTAGGGTTATGCGCAAACTGTTTTAGAAAGGGTCACAAGGCCAGTAATTGTAGATCGCGCGGATGCGGTAAGTGCAAAGGTAGGCACAATTCGTTACTTCATGACGTCGAGCGCGAAAAGAAAATAGAATGCGAGCAGACAACTGCAGCAGAAATGGAGCCACCGAACCTCGCAACCACGGTGATGTGCACGACGTTTAGCGGGATTTCGCAGGTTTTGTTATCCACAGCCATCGTCGAGGTGTTAGATAAAGAAGGAAAAGCGCACAAGGCGCGAGCGCTCCTCGATTCTGGGTCGCAATCGCATTTTATGACTCAAAATTTATTAGAAAAGTTAAGGTTGCCAAACACAAGAATTGAGTTTACGGTGACAAGGTTAAATCAGGTAGGCACGGACGTAAAACGTCAACCCAACATTAAAATCAAAGCTACAAGCGGGTTTTATGAAACCAACATGTCATGTTTAGTAGTGCCAAACATTGGTGGGCACATTCCGGCTATACCAGTCGACAAAGAAAAGCTTAAAATACCCAAAAGCATACGGTTGGCAGACAATACATTTGGTGAAGTAGGTAAAGTAGATCTCTTGATTGGAGCTGAAAAATTTTGGCATCTAGTCAAAACAAGACAATTAACATTGGGAAAAAATAAGCCTATTTTACAAGACACAGAGTTGGGGTGGGTCGTGGCTGGACAGGTGCCCATAAAAATACCAAAGGCAAATACGGTTTATTGCGGTTTGGTAAATGATCAGTTGATAAGCGAACAACTCACAAAATTTTGGGAAATAGAATCGTGTCCAAGTCACGAGATACGATCGCCAGAAGAAGCATCGTGTGAAATCAGCTTTACTACAACAACGACTCGATTGAGTAGCGGTCGGTTCGTAGTAAAATATCCATTGAAGGATACAATCGACAAGTTGGGTGAATCAAAGCAAATAGCAATGAAAAGGCTTATGCAGACGGAAAAAAGGCTCGAACGAGACCCAAATTTAAAGAAGGAATACGCAAGATTTCTGCAAGAATATGAAAACTTGGGTCATTCGACAAAAATAGAAGAGCCGCAAGATGCTAGAGCCTATTACTTACCGCACCAATGTGTGGTACGCCAAGAAAGCTTGACCACAAAAGTCCGTGTGGTGTTTGATGCATCGGCTAAAACCACCAGCGGTGTATCTCTGAACGACATTCAAATAGCTGGACCAACTCTTCAACAAGATCTATTTTCCATAATAGTGCGGTTCCGGAAATACAACGTAGTTTTAACTGCAGATGTGACGAAAATGTATCGTCAGATTCTGATCCATGAGGAACAGAGGCCCCTCCAGAGGATCTTGTGGCGAGATGAAACGTCAGGAGCAATTAAATGCTATCAACTTAATACAGTGACTTACGGCACTGCCGCAGCATCATTTCTGGCTGTGAGATGCACGGTTCAGCTTGCAAAAGAAAGCAGTCTCAATCATCCGAACGCCAGTGCGATAATAACTAACGATTTTTACATGGATGACTTACTTACTGGCGGTGAAACAACTGAAGACGTGATGAAGATTCATCAGGAAGTTACGAAGATTTTGGGTAACAGGTGTTTCCAGCTTAACAAATGGAGCTCCAACGACAAAAAAGTGTTGGAAGAAATTAAGGATCATCTACCTAATGTTCTGTTAAACATAGGGGAGCAAGGTGAGACCAAAACGTTGGGGTTATCTTGGTACTCAACTCGCGACGAGCTAAAATATGAGATGAATCTGAAAGAGGCTAACGGAGCACTCACAAAACGTATGCTTCTTTCTGCAGTGGCGCAGATATTCGACCCATTAGGGCTACTCGGACCCATTGTCATAGTACCAAAGTTGATGTTACAAAGATTGTGGCAACACGAGTTGCAATGGGACGACCCCATGCCGGAGGAAATGTGCGAAAGGTTTGATAAGTTTAGAAAGCAACTACCGATGGTAAATGAAATTAAAATTAAAAGGCAAGTAGTGTGCAAACAACCGAATAGAATCGAACTGCATGGGTTTTCTGACGCTTCGGAGTCTGCCTACGGAGCAGCCATCTATGTGCGCAGCATAAATCAAAGTGGAAAGATTAGCAGTAAGTTACTCTGCGCAAAAAGCCGAGTAGCGCCATTAAAAACGTTAAGTGTGCCCCGACTTGAATTGTGCGCTGCTTACCTATTGGCACAATTGTACGTCAAGGTGGAAAAGGCGTTAAATATGAAGATTGATCAGGCATACTTATGGTGCGACTCCAAAATAGTGCTGGCATGGATAGCATCGTCTCCGCATTTGTTGAAAGTATTTTGCGCTAACAGAGTAAGTGAAATCCAAACAATAACAAAAGCAAAAGATTGGAGGTATGTAAACACATGTGAAAACCCAGCGGACCTGCTAACAAGAGGGGTCGAGCCAAAAGATCTTTCAGGGATGAATAAATGGTGGCATGGGCCTCCATGGCTACGAGAAGGTGTGTCACAATGGCCGCATTTCCACCGGGAGGAGAGAGAAACTCAAGTGGAAGAATATCAACGAGAAGTCAAGAGGGTACAGGTGTCAATGACCACCATGCGGGAAGAAACAAATATTGATTTTAAAAGGTTTTCTTCGTACAAAAAACTGCAGAGAGTATGGGCCTATTGTGTAAGGTTCAAAAACAATATGAGAACTCCCAAGGCCTTTAGGCAAACGGGAGCTCTGACGCCAAACGAGTTAGCAAGTTCTACAACAATTTTGATCAAGACTGCGCAAAGCGATAGTTTCGGGGATGAATTAAAGAATTTGAAGAAAGGTAACCCTCTCAAGAAGGGTAGTAAGTTGAATGCGCTAGATCCATTTTTGGATAACAACTCCGTGATACGCGTTGGTGGTCGGTTGAGGCGGTCTGATTATGACTATGGTAAGAAGCATCCAGCTTTGTTGGACGCAAAGCATCGCTTAGCGGTTTTGTTGATCCGATTGGAACATAAATGGCTGATGCACGCGGGACCTCAGACGGTCTTGGCTTCATTACGAGAGCATGTTTGGATAATTTCGGCTCGCAGCGCGGTTCGAAATGTTGTGCGAAACTGCGTAACGTGCTTTAGGGTAAAACCGGTACCAATTGAGTATATAATGGCTGACTTGCCAAAGATGCGCGTAACTCCTTCGCGCCCGTTTTCTAATTGCGGTATCGATTTCGCGGGGCCTTTCTTGATAAAGAACAAGAACGGAAGAAAATATAATGTGACAAAGGGGTACGTTTGCCTTTTTGTGTGCTTGGCTTCCAAAGCGATTCATTTAGAGCTGGTTAGTGAGCTCACCACGGATGCGTTTAGGGCTGCATTGCATAGGTTCGTCTCTCGGCGCGGCAACTGCGTTAACGTATATACGGATAACGGCATAAACTTTGTGGGGGCTAAAAGAGAGATTTACAGATTGCAAGAAGCAATTAAGGGTCAGAGTCCTTTCGAACGAGTTAATTGGCATTTTATCCCTCGCCGTGCGCCCCACTTTGGGGGAATTTGGGAAGCCGGGGTAAAGAGTTTTAAACACCATTTTTACCGGGTGGTTAAAGATACGAAATTGACGTTTGAGGAATTTTATACGGTTTTGACTCAATGTGAAGCTTGCTTGAATTCCCGCCCACTTCATCCCTTGAGCACCGACCCTAACGATCCGAACCCCTTGACCCCGGGGCATTTCTTGATTGGTGAAGCATTGACTGGCATGGTGGAACCACGATTGGAGGAGATGAAGATTAGTCCATTGAGAAGGTTCAAATTAATACAGCAGCTACAGCAATGGTTCTGGGCTCGATGGTCTACGGAATACGTGGCGGAGCTACAGACAAGGTGCAAGTGGAAACAACGGCATTCTACACTTCTGGATATCGGGTCGCTGGTCATCGTAAAAGAAGATGGGCTTGCGCCATTGAAGTGGGAACTCGGACGAGTTCAAGAACTATACCCGGGACCAGATGGGGTGGTGCGTTCTGTTTTGATAAAGACAAAAAACGGCGAGATTAAAAGGCCTACGGTAAGGGTGTGTGTCTTACCCGTAGCGGACCATTAGTTCGGTAAAATGGGTCAAGTGAATAAGTGCGACAGTTTATCCAAGTATGTGTTGTTAGTGTCGATCTTTAGATTTAAGTTTAGAGGACAGAGAAACATTGTTAATTTAAGTTAAGAAATTGTTATTTTTGATTTGCTTTTTGTGTGTGTTGAAAGTAGGCTCTTTCAAAGAGGGCGCCATGTTCAAGCGTGTTCTATAATTGTTGGTAGGAGAGCAGTCATTAATAAAGATGTAAGATGGCACCACAGGCTGGGGGTGTGAGAAAGGAAAAGAAATAGGAAGGGGGTAGCAGTTGTTGTACTGGAGCAGGGGAAGCATGGTCGTTCATGTAAGAAAGAGTAATAAATATTTATGTCAAGCTGGTTATTGATTTTTATTGAAAAAGAAGAAAGTTACAGTCCACTTATAATAGAAAATCGAAGTGAGAAACCAGCTGGAACACTCTTATCGAAGTCAAAAATCGTGTTGACCTGTGCTATCAATGTATTTTCTAACCAACAAATTCAAATTATCTGATCGATTAACCAACATTTCGTGGCTTTGCAGAATTGCATATCTTGCCGATATATTTACAAAACTGAACGAAGTATGTTTGTCTCTCCAGGGAAAACACCTCAACGTTTTTAATGCACGAGATAACATATTAGCTCTATCTCGTAAGTTAGAATTTTGGATATCCGCTGTCGAGAGAAATAATTTTGATTGTTTTTCAACACTAAGTAATTTTTTGGAAGAATCACTACAAGAAGAAATCCGAATCGACATTGAAGTACATATTCGGAATTTAAGAACGTCTATCAATAAATATTTTCCTTTTTGAGTGAAAAAATGCATAACTGGGTGCGCAATCCATTCATAGAATGCCAACGTCCAGTTGAATTTTCTGCTATAGATTTCGAAAATCTAATTGAAATTAGGTGCAATTTCCAAATGGAAAGTAAATTTAAAAGGGTTCCGCTTGGCGTATTTTGGAATGACGTCACTTTTTTGTGCATACACAACCTTGTATGTAGAACTTGATGACCCTTTCTTTTTGTTAGTTAATAGTAAACAAATCGGCTTGGGGTTCCGCCAAATTTTTTACATCGCCCAAGGGTTCCGCGGCAAAAACTAATTGGGAACCGCTGCTCTAGCCAAAGACCAAACGACTTCTGGAGTTTCTATAAACGACTTAATGATGGCAGGACCCTCCATTCAACATGATCTCTGTTCGACGATGTTCGACGTTGTCAAAATGTACCGCCAAGTACTAATACCCGAGGGTCAACTCAACTTACAGAAAATTTATGGCGATACAACACGCTGATTTTAAATATGACAAAAAACATTCAATATTGCTGCCATCTAATGAACATTTAACAACTTTAATTGGAAGACAAGAATATCAACGTTTACTTCACGGTGGTCCGCAAGCACTACTAGCTTCTCTACGCGAAAAATATTGGCCCTTATTTGGTCGCTCATTCGCAAGAAAAATCGTGCATAACTGCTTAACATATTTCAGGTATAACGCGAAACAGCAAGACTACCTGATGGGTAATTTACATAAGACACGCTTGACTCCTACCAGGCCATTTCTCTTTTCCGGAGTGGACTATGCAGGTCCGTACTTAATTAAAGATAGGAAAACCCGGAATTACAAAACTAGTAAGGCTTACATTTCATTATTTGTGTGCTTTTCCACAAAGGCAATACATCTGGAAATAGTCTCAGATCTTACTACAGAATGCTTCTTGGCAGCGCTAAGGCGTTTCATGGCTAGACGAGAAAAATGCGCTCAAATACATTCTGACCAAGGCACAACTTTCATCGGCGCGAACAATGAATTACCAACCTTTTTGCGTCAACACGAAGAAAACTTCACTAAGGTGCTAAGTTCCAGGGCCCCATAATTTTAAAGAATGTAAGTTAAAAAACTTGGAAGATTCCAAATGTGCAAATTGCATAACAAACAACAAAAAAACAAGTTATAAAGTAAGAACTAAAAGTTGTATCATAGTAAAAACGAGTGTGGGGGCAGTGCTAGGCATGTCCCAATACTCGGACACTAATTTATATGTCATAAAACTAACCATCAAACAGCGGTACTTGTACATTGGAAGCATATACACCGAGCCTGACCTTGACTCTTTAGTCAAGTCTACACTTTAGTCAAGTCTAACACTTTAGTAAATTTAGACAATTTCCTACACGACATCAAAGGATCGCATGTCATCATTGGTGGAGACGTGAATGAGATCAACCCCTCTTGGGGATCCCATAATAGTGACAGCCGTGGTGATGATGTTCTAAACATTGCATATTCACACGATTTAAATATATGCAATGAAGGAAACTCATCGACGTTTGAGGTTATCAGAAATGGTAACCTTATAGCACCTGTAATAGACGTAACGATGGCCTCCGAGAGCATTGTCAACCAGCTGTCACGGTGGAGCGTCGACAAATCAATTTGTCCTTCATCAGACCATAATGCGATTACATTCAAAATTTCAGTCGAAAACGAATTTAGTGTAAATTACACTAATTATTCAACATATTTATTTCGAAACAAAATTGCAAATTGGGCCAAATTTAAAGGTAAATTATGAGAAAACTTAGATATTTCAAAATTATTAGATACGAATCTCGAAAATATATCTTCGAGCGATTTAAACTTAACCGTGGAAAAACTCACAGAGGACATTCGAAACAGTTGTTTTGCCTCAATGAAAATACGTGGAAACCCTAAACCGTATAATCCATGGTGGTCTGAAAAGTTAGAAGACTTGAAAAAGATGTGCATAAGACTGCATCACCGTATTCATTCTTGTAAAAAGCAAAATGTTGATAGAACACATCTTTTACAAGAATACTGTAATGTATAGGGATTGTAGGTTTTGAGGGTTGGTGTTTATCACGTGATGCGACACGCAGCCATGGGTGATATAAGTAATGGTTGCGGGTTTGAGTATTGTGAACTTATTTATTACCACTTTATTACTGTATTGGGAACATAAATAAATGATAGTTAGTTTACTGTGCATTACTTCATCGTGAATATCACAGTGGCGACGAGGCAGTGTTACGAGCTCACATAGGGCATTGGAAAGTGAATTTTAAATGGAAAACGAACAAGTAGCAATGGCGGTTACAGTAATTGGTACAGTGAAGGAATTCAACTTAAGAATGGATTGGAAAATTTATAAATCAAAATTAACACAATATTTTGTGGCAAATAAAATTGAAGATTCGGTGATAAAGAGATCAATATTGTTAAGCAATCTCGAAGAGGAAGCGTACTTGCTATTACAAAGTTTATGTGTTCCTACGGATCCAGTCAATAAGGCGTTCGTGGAATTGATTAAGGCATTGGACGATCATTTTCTACCGACGAAATCATATTTTCCTGAGAGATTTAAATTTTATAATTCGCAGCGCGATGAAAATGAATGCGTTGCAGATTGGGCAGCACGCGTGCGAAACCTAGTTTCTAAGTGTGCGTATGAAGGTCAAACATTAAACGTGGTGCTCACAGATAAATTGATAATGGGACTGAACGACAAAAAAATCATGGATCGTTTATTTGAAGAAGATGCAAGTTTATTATCATTGGATGTGGCAATAAAAATCGCTCTCAACAAAGAAGCTTCAGTAAAAAATTACGAACTTCAAGAAGGAAGAGGAGCAACACAAGTAAAAGTGGAAAACGAAATATATAAAATTGGAAAAAGAAACGAATGGAAAAACAACACAAAAAGTTCAGAAGCATTTAATAATAATAAATTATGTACATCATGTGGGTATGCCAATCATTTTAAAAATTTTTGCAGGTTTAAAAAAAGCAGCTGTTACATTTGTGGCAAGGTTGGGCATTTATCACGAGTATGCAGAAATAAAAATCAACAACCGGAAGTAGGACACCATTTCATGTCGGAGGAGCAGGGCTTTCATGATTGTTTGTTTAAAATTAACGGAGGTAAGAATGATAAACCAATTTTCGTGTGTGCAAAATTCAACAAAACACCATTACAGTTTGAATTGGACACAGGGGCTACGTGTTCGGTCATATCAACTTTGTATAAAAGAAAGTATTTTGCTAATATTAAAGTAATTAATAACGATAAAGTATTTTTTAATTACGGTGGAAATGAAATAAAACCGATTGGGAAGATTTTAATTTCGGTGGAATTTAGAAGCGTGGTGCAAGACATTTATTTATATATAATTAGGGGTTCGGGTCCACCCTTACTGGGTCGTGATTTTTATTACAAATTTAATTTGCAAATAAATTATATAAAAGAGCAAAGAAATGCCAACTTAAGCAACTTATTTTCGGAATTTCCGGAAGTATTTTCGGAAAAATTAGGACTTTTTAATAGAGGCAAAATTTCAATTAAGATGAAAGAAAATGTTGAACCCAAATCTTATAGGGCCAGGCAATTACCTTTCGCGATTAAGGAAAAAGTAGAGGATGAAATAAATAAATTAGTAAAAGGAGGAATTCTAGTACCGGTGGACTATAGCAATTGGGGAACACCCATTGTTCCCATATTAAAGAAAGACGGAACGGTTAGAATCTGTGGGGATTATAAAGTAACTTTAAATCAAGGGATGGAAATTGATCAACATCCTATACCTAGAATTGAGGAAGTGTTTATAAAAACACAGGGGGGTGAATATTTTAGTAAACTAGATTCATCAAATGCTTATCAACAGATGAAACTAGAGGATGATTCACAATTGTACACCACCATAAGTACACACAAGGGCTTGTATAAGTATACAAGAATGCCATATGGAATAGCATGCGCCCCAGCAAAATTTCAAAAGAAAATGGAATCTATTTTGGAGGGAATAGAAGGAGTAAGTTGTTTTGTAGATGATATTATCATCTCCGGTAAAAATAAAGAGGAACACATTCGCAGATTGAAGGAAGTGCTAAATAGATTAAAAGATTGTGGATTAAAAATCAGAAAAGAGAAATGTGAAATATTTAAAAAGTCCATTCAGTATTTAGGTCATGTAATTGATAAAGAAGGGTTACACACCACACAAGAAAAGGTTGAAGCCATTTGCAAGGTGAAACCACCGACGGATATAACCAGCTTAAAGGCATTTTTAGGACTGGTTAATTATTACAATAAATTTATACCAAATTGTTCTACAATATTGCGACCATTGTATGATTTGTTAAAAAAGGATAATAAATCCAAATGGAATGTTGAGTGTGATAACGCGTTTAGGAAAGTGTTCATCCAAGGTACTAGTTCATTATGACCCTAAATTGCCTTTAAAGTTAACAGTAGATGCATCGGCATACGGCATTGGTGCAGTGCTGTCTCATGTATTTCCTTCGGGTGACGATAGGCCCATTGCATTTGCATCTCGGAGCTTAAATGATAGCCAAAAAAATTACTCGCAAATCGAGCGGGAAGGATTGGCAATTATTTTTGGGGTAAATAAATTTTATCAGTATCTGTGTTGTAGAAAGTTTACGTTGGTAACCGACCACAGGCCTTTACTTTCGATTTTTGGTCCCAAAAAGGGAATTCCCACCTTAGCGGCAAATAGGTTGCAGCGTTGGGCGCTATTATTAGCAAATTTTCAGTATGATATTGAGTATGTAAAATCGAAAAACAATAGCGCGGATTGTTTTTCACGGATACCACTCACAAATTCATTTTTTAACGAAGACAGTACTTCATATATACACTACATCGATACAAATACACATCTCAATATAAATTGTGAAACGATCGAAAAGGAAACTGTTAAAGACAGAATATTAAGCCAGGTTTAGAAATTTGTAAAAATCGGGTGGCCAAAATGCGTGACCAATGAATTTAAAAATTACTTCAACAACAAAAACGAACTTACAAGTGAAAAGGGTTGTTTATTATTTGGTCACAGGGTGGTGGTGCCTCGCTCACTGCAACAACATTTGTTGCGAGAGTTGCATTCTTCCCACATGGGAGTAGTTAAAACTAAGAGTTTGGCTAGGTCATATATGTGGTGGCCAGGGATGAACGAAAGTATTGAAGGGGTAGTAAAAGGTTGTGTAAACTGTTTGAGATTGCGTCAAAATCCACCGAAGGCTAATCTTATAAATTGGGAATACCCACTTAAACCGTGGGAACGTATTCACATAGATTACTTGGGTCCAATTTTTGGTAAAAGTGTTTTAATTGTTGTTGACGCACACACGAAATGGCCGGAAGCATTCGTATTATCAAGCACAAAGAGTTTTGCAACAATATCAGTTTTGCAAGGACTGTTTTCAAGGTTTGGCTTACCTGAGATGGTGGTGTCCGATAACGGGACGCAGTTTAAATCAGAATTATTTCAGAGTTTTTTAAATAAAAATGGAATTAAGTTTAAAAATACTGCCCCGTATCACCCGGCCACAAATGGGGCAGCTGAAAATATGGTAAAAACTTTAAAATCCGCGTTGCTTAAAATGGATGATAGTAAAACTGGTGATTTACAGTTAAAACTAAATAGATTTTTGTTTGACTATCGCAATATAAAACACTGTACAACTGAAAAATCACCAGCCGAATTAATGTTTGGTAGACCACTTCGTACAAGATTTGATTTGCTAAAACCTACTAAAATAAATAAAATTGTAAACCATAAGGTGGTAAAAAAAGTAAGAGAAAATCAGTTACAACAAAAGTATTATAAAGGTAATAGGAACAAAAAGTTTTTCTTGCACGACACAGTTGTTGTAAGGGACTTTAGATTTGCCAAACCCACTTGGATAAAGGGGAAGGTGGTTCGAGTATTAGGGCCAAGAATGTATTTAGTAGCTTTACCTAGTTTAAACAATGTTCAAGTAAAAAGACATGTAAACCAAATTTTGGATTATTCCGAGGGTGCAATTAATGACCAAAACAAGGAAAGCTTTGAAACTAATATTAAAATTGAAAACATAACTAATGAAGAGGATTCGCATGATAGCAAAGTAATGTTCGAACATGCAACTGAGGGTGTAAGTTCGCCTAGCAGAAATATTGTGCCTCTGCCCTTACGGCGGAGTACTAGAATTAAGAAACAAACAATTAGGTTTTAAATTGTGTAAATATATTGTACTAAATTAAGTAGAGAGGATTGTAATGTATAGGGATTGTAGGTTTTGAGGGTTGGTGTTTATCACGTGATGCGACACGCAGCCATGGGTGATATAAGTAATGGTTGCGGGTTTGAGTATTGTGAACTTATTTATTACCACTTTATTACTGTATTGGGAACATAAATAAATGATAGTTAGTTTACTGTGCATTACTTCATCGTGTCATCGTGAATATCACAAATACCAACTGCAAAAACAGGAGTACGGTGAGCTGTTGAAAAGCACTTCTACCAAACACTTTAGAACATTTTGTAATCTGCAAAACAAGGAAAATGTATGATCTATGACGAATAGACTGATTAAAGATGCTCCATGACGACACCCTCCGCTAACGTTAATGTGCGAGAACAAATTTACTACTGACAGTGACAAAACGGCAGACAAATTACTTCACCACTTTTACCCCGACGACACCGACGATACGAGACTACGACACACCGAACTAAGACACATGTTTGATTCGCCCTACATTTGCGACACTAAAGATGAGGAGAGATTCACGGAGGGCAAGGTGTGGAGCGCGTTAAGTGGCATGAGTCCAAACAGAGCACCAGGTTTAGATAATCTTACGTCTGATATTTGTGTTGCGTTTGCTGAGGAGCATTTAACATTTCTCACAGACCTCCTAAATTCATGCCTGATGGCTGGGCACTTTCCGAAACCGTGGAAGAGGGCTTTCGTCAAAATACTAATTTTTATTATCTAACTGTAATTCAGGTTCAGATTATTTTTATTGTTATCATTCAGATTATTGTTATTATCTATCATTATTGTTATGTTTTATTCCATTTTTATTCGTAATTTTTAAACCAATCATGGTTCCATTTATTGTTATTTACTTCCTTTAATTGTTATATTGTTCGTTATGTTATTTTGTATCCAATTGCAATAATAAATTCCCCGGCTGGGTGGATTAACTCAGTAGGGAAACAGGAAAAAAAAAGTTCCGATGGTGTTATTTGGAAATTATACCACCTAGAGCACCACATTTTGGAGGCCTTTGGGAGGCTGTTGTCAAATCAATAAAATTTCATTTAAAACGAGTCATCAAAGATACATTATTGACGTATGAAGAATTCTCTACAATTCTTACACAAGTTGAAGTCTATGTTAATTCAAGGCCTCTTTATCCTCTATCTAACGATCCAAACGATCCTAATCCCTTAACGCCTGCACACTCTCTCATAGGAACTACGTTAAAAAGCTTGCCGGAGCCCAGTTGGCTTAATGCAAATCAACATACCTTACCACGCTTTCAACCTCTTCAACAAATGTACCAATATTTTTGGTCCCGTTGGACCAAGGAATACATTTCCAATCTACAAATTCGAACCAAGTGGAAGGAAAATGCTCAACAATTGGTAAAACCCGGTGCTTTGGTAGTGGTGCAAGAAGATGGTCTTCAGGCGGCTACGGGCATCTTTAAAGGACCAGTGGTGAAGATCTGCGTGCTACCGAAACAACCTATATAACTTCACTTTTTTGTTTAAAGACCTTACGGCTTTCAATGAGGCGATATGTTTATCCATTTATAGTGTTTTAGTTTTCAGTGTAGTTCACTCTTTGTTTTATAAGTTACTTTATTTTACACGCTCAAGTGGGGATGCGCGACGCGACGAAGTAATTTTATTCGACTAGTAACCGTTCAACGCAACGTATCTTTACCACAGAACTGTCGTTTCATTTACTACATAATTCTATGTATTTCTTTAATCACAAATTAGCAATAAATTACGTTATATTTTTACATGTCAAAGTTTATTTACAACAAAATTCAATTACAAACCAATACGTGAAATTTAAATCAAATTGTACAAAATCGAGTTAATTAGCCAAGAAACTAATTAACCAATACAACGCTTTTGAAGACCGACAAAGCGATTCATTTGTAAATTTAAAAAAAAAGCTCAATGATATCTTGTTTTTTAAGCTGTAAAAAAAGTTTTTTTCATTTAGACTGAAATCTGTTGATACACTTTTGTCAGGATTTGCATCTGGACTACTGAATTATAATTTGGTTGTAGATTGGTTGTAATTTAGAACCGGAAACTATGTCCGTTAAAACCTGTAGCATCTTACTTAAACTTGAAAATAAAGAACCGTAGTTATCCGCCTAATGCGTTTCAATACGACGAATCACGAATTCGTTAACACAACGAATTGTATATTAATTATAAAAAATACAAGAAATGTTTAACATTATTGACAACAAATAAAATTGTTTATATTACAAAGTTTGCGATATTTAACAAATTTTCATGGCGTGTTTGATCATTCACCGTTCGAAATTTTGAGCCAGTGACTACCGTCTATTAAAACTATAAAACTAACGATAAATGGCGATTTTTGAAAAATTCTTTAAATTTTTTTTCATTAAACGGCGATTTGTTTTGAAACAGTGTTAAAAAATGTAAGCTGATAATAATATTTTTATGCGACTGCAAATTTTAACAAAAATAGGGTAAAGGTGACAGCGGTTGACAAAGGAGTGGTTGGCACATAACAATATAATACGCGTGTACTCCCATACAGTGTAGATGTAGAATATAGTTATTTTTCTATTTAAAGTTAATTATTCTATTTATTCAGTCAAATTAACGTTATTCTAAAGTTGGCATTCCTGTATGAAATATCTTTCCAGTTTTAAACAAGATATGCCAAAACTAAAGTTATTAAAATTATTTGGAGTTCCTAGGGCGAAAATAGAGTCCCGATTAAGTGAAAAATTTAAACAACCTGGCAATGGTCCGAGCACGTATTTAACAAAGGAAGAACAAAGCCTAGTAAAGTAAATTTTTTCTCTTCCTTCTAAGTTCATATTTTTATATACATAAGTCATTGTTGCAGATGGATTAACATGTGTCACAAGAAAGGCTTTCCCCGGAGAATTGAAAACGTCCTTCAGAGTGTACTAAATTTTATACAATCATGTTACCGAAAAACTCCATTTAATGATGGAAAACCCGATAAAGGATGGATTAAAGCTTTCATTAAAAGATAACCTAAGCTTTGTGTAAGAACAACTGAAGTCGTTACGCAAGGAAATTCCTGTATTACAGAAGAAAACATCAGAAATTGGTTTAGGACGATAGAAGACGAACTGGAAAATAAAGGTGTTGGACATGTTTTAGACGATTGCAACATAGTTTTTAATGCAGACGAAACTAACTTTCTGTTTTGTCCAAAAAATAAAAAAGTCCTTGCTACCTGTTCAAGCGTGTTCTATAATTGTTGGTAGGAGAGTAGTCATTAATAAAGATGTAAGATGGCACCACAGGCTGGGGGTGTGAGAAAGAAAAGGAAATAGGAAGGGGGTAGCAGTTGTTGTACTAGAGGAAGGGAAGCATGGTCGTTCATGTAAGAAAGAGTAATAAATATTTATGTCAAGCTGGTTATTGAGTTTTATTGAAAAAGAAGAAAGTTACAGTCCACTTATAATAGAAAATCGAAGTGAGAAGCCAGCTGGAACATAAAATTGGTCATTCGAGCGAATCTATGAAATGGAATTCGAGTGGTGACGCGGAACAAAGGAATATCACCCGTAAGAAGCAGTTGCGCGACGCAGCTAAAATTGAACGAGGTCAGTTTATTATTATTCCTGTTAAAATTAAATCCTATTATCCAGCAAGCAAGTTTCACATTGAATTTAAGATATTAATTTGTTGCATGTTAATAATTAAGAAATTGTTGGGTAAAAGTATACGCGTTTATTTAAAAATAATAAATTTAAAAACATGGAAATATTTAACGAGCTCGTACGTAAACGCGGGGTTATAAAAGGCACATTAATTCGATTCATAAATTTTATCCAAGACAATCCGCAAGATGTAGCGGGCATAAGGTTGCGGCTTGTAAATGTAGGTACCACTTTGCAACAATTCAATGAGGTTCAATGGGAAATTGAAGCGCAGAGCTCCGTGGACCAGTTGAAGGGTTGCGAAGAAGAAAGGGGTAATTTTGAAAATAGATATTACGCTGCCGTTAGGGACGCAGAAGAAATAATTAACGCATGGGCCGCGGCAAATGAGACGAGCAAATCTAATGCTGAGTCGTTATCGGACCGATCACAAAGATCGTTGTCAGAAGAGGGTGGAAGTCAAGTAGGGGCTTCTCACCATCAAAATAGCGCACAGGGAGGCAACGTACACCTCCCGAAAATTAGCTTACCCACATTTGACGGCAAACAAATAGCCGAGTGGCAATGTTTTCAGGAAACATTTGACTCCATGATAAATTCAAAAGAAGGTCTTGCAAATATACAAAAATTTCATTACCTAAAATCGTGTATCAAAGGCGCGGCCGGCGAAGTTATAGAATCATTGGAGGTCAGTGGCGCAAATTACGCAGTGGCGTGGGAGCTTTTAAAAGAAAGGTATTCGAACAAAAAACTTGCGGTGTTAGGGCACATAAAAGCGATTTTTGAATTACCTGCGAGTATGCGCAAATCTCCTAGCGGGTTGAGGGCAATTTCGGATGGAACATTAAAACACTTACGCGCGTTGAAATCTTTAGATCAACCCAGAAATCACTGGGATACCTTGATAGCGTATGTTATTATGAGTAAATTAGACGGGACAACAAAGCGCGAACTAGAGAAAAACCATCCAACCGAGATACCAACAGTAGAGGAGTTAAGCAAATTCATAAAAGAAAAAGCTCAGATATTGGAAAACTTGCAAGCAAACAGCTTAAGTAATAATACAAGTCAAAAATCAAAGAGTAGCGCGAACTTTGTAGCGACTTACGAATATAAGTGTTACCATTGTAATAATAAACATGCGTTGTACCATTGCGAATCTTTTCAAGGGTTAAAAATTGCCGAAAGATACTCGCGTTTGAAAGAATTAGGGTTATGCGCAAACTGTTTTAGAAAGGGTCACAAGGCCAGTAATTGTAGATCGCGCGGATGCGGTAAGTGCAAAGGTAGGCACAATTCGTTACTTCATGACGTTGAGCGCGAAAAGAAAATAGAATGCGAGCAGACAACTGCAGCAGAAATGGAGCCACCGAACCTCGCAACCACGGTGATGTGCACGACGTTTAGCGGGATTTCGCAGATTTTGTTATCCACAGCCATTGTCGAGGTGTTAGATAAAGAAGGAAAAGCGCACAAGGCGCGAGCGCTCCTCGATTCTGGGTCGCAATCGCATTTTATGACTCAAAAATTATTAGAAAAGTTAAGGTTGCCAAACACAAGAATTGAGTTTACGGTGACAGGGTTAAATCAGGTAGGCACGGACGTAAAACGTCAAGCCAACATTAAAATCAAAACTACAAGCGAGTTTTATGAAACCAACATGTCATGTTTAGTAGTGCCAAACATTGGTGGGCACATTCCGGCTACACCAGTCGACAAAGAAAAGCTTAAAATACCCAAAAGCATACGGTTGGCAGACAATACATTTGGTGAAGTAGGTAAAGTAGATCTCTTGATTGGAGCTGAAAAATTTTGGCATCTAGTCAAAACAAGACAATTAACATTGGGAAAAAATAAGCCTATTTTACAAGACACAGAGTTGGGGTGGGTCGTGGCTGGACAGGTGCCCATAAAAATACCAAAGGCAAGTACGGTTTATTGCGGTTTGGTAAATGATCAGTTGATAAGCGAACAACTCACAAAATTTTGGGAAATAGAATCGTGCCCAAGTCACGAGATACGATCGCCAGAAGAAGCATCGTGTGAAATCAGCTTTACTACAACAACGACTCGATTGAGTAGCGGTCGGTTCGTAGTAAAATATCCATTGAAGGATACAATCGACAAGTTGGGTGAATCAAAGCAAATAGCAATGAAAAGGCTTATGCAGACGGAAAAAAGGCTCGAGCGAGACCCAAATTTAAAGAAGGAATACGCAAGATTTCTGCAAGAATATGAAAACTTGGGTCATTCGACAAAAATAGAAGAGCCGCAAGATGCTGGAGCCTATTACTTACCGCACCAATGTGTGGTACGCCAAGAAAGCTTGACCACAAAAGTCCGTGTGGTGTTTGATGCATCGGCTAAAACCACCAGCGGTGTATCTCTGAACGACATTCAAATAGCTGGACCAACTCTTCAACAAGATCTATTTTCCATAATAGTGCGGTTCCGGAAACACAACGTAGTTTTAACTGCAGATGTGACGAAAATGTATCGTCAGATTCTGATCCATGAGGAACAGAGGCCCCTCCAGAGGATCTTGTGGCAAGATGAAACGTCAGGAGCAATTAAATGCTATCAACTTAATACAGTGACTTACGGCACTGCCGCAGCATCATTTCTGGCTGTGAGATGCATGGTTCAGCTTGCAAAAGAAAGCAGTCTCAATCATCCGAACCAAAAGATCTTGCAGGAATGAATAAATGGTGGCATGGGCCTCCATGGCTACAAGAAGGTGTGTCACAATGGCCGCATTTCCACCGGGAGGAGAGAGAAACTGAAGTGGAAGAATATCAACGAGAAGTCAAGAAGTTACAGGTGTCAATGACCACCATGCGGGAAGAAACAAATATTGATTTTAAAAGGTTTTCTTCGTACAAAAAACTGCAGAGAGTATGGGCCTATTGTGTAAGGTTCAAAAATAATATGAGAACTCCCAAGGCCTTTAGGCAAACGGGAGCTCTGACGCCAAACGAGTTAGCAAGTTCTACAACAATTTTGATCAAGACTGCGCAAAGAGATAGTTTCGGGGATGAATTAAAGAATTTGAAGAAAGGTAACCCTCTCAAGAAGGGTAGTAAGTTGAATGCGCTAGATCCATTTTTGGATAACAACTCCGTGATACGCGTTGGTGGTCGGTTGAGGCGGTCTGATTATGACTATGGTAAGAAGCATCCAGCTTTGTTGGACGCAAAGCATCGCTTAGCGGTTTTGTTGATCCGATTGGAACATAAACGGCTGATGCACACGGGACCTCAGACGGTCTTGGCTTCATTACGAGAGCATGTTTGGATAATTTCGGCTCGCAGCGCGGTTCGAAATGTTGTGCAAAACTGCGTAACGTGCTTTAGGGTAAAACCGGTACCAATTGAGTATATAATGGCTGACTTGCCAAAGATGCGCGTAACTCCTTCGCGCCCGTTTTCTAATTGCGGTATCGATTTCGCGGGGCCTTTTTTGATAAAGAACAAGAACGGAAGAAAATATAATGTGACATAGGGGTATGTTTGCCTTTTTGTGTGCACATTAATCCAACATTAATCCGACATTAATCCTTACTTAAGTTTATAGTAGAGTGCAAAGTTATTTAATATTAATTGAAAATGTTGTCAAGGGGCAAAATGCTGTTGAAAATGGCCTTAGCGACAAGTTAAGAACCGTCTACATCCACTGAAAGTAAGTAAAATCATTTATTATCAAAATTTTAATACTTGTAGGTTATGTAATTTACTTAATTAATAACCTGGCATTATTTGTAGGTTTTCAACAGGTTCCCGTATGTGATGATGAAGATAAGGAAAACCTGTATGATTTTGATTCGGATTCAAGTGATTTGTATCAACCGAGCGAAACAGCCAACGCAGAATCGTCATCTGCAGATTCGGATTACAATAATAATTCAGAAATTATGGAATATGAAGAAATCGTAATTCCTATTGAAACATATGATGCAGTAGATGTACCACGACCTCCAGAAGCTGTCTCAAAGAAAAGAAAAAGATCCAAGAAAGCAAATCAAGTGCTTTGGAAGAGAAAAGTTGTAAAAAACCTAAGAGTGAGTGGACAAGCTTATGGTAATCGAAGTGGCAAAGAAATTTCAAAAAAAAATCCGCGAATGGTTGATTGTTCTAAGTGCAGATTTAAGTTGTGTAAGGAATATTGGGGCCTTGCAGACGACAAACAGCAGAAAATACTTCTCAGCTCATTGATAACAAATAAATTAGTTCATCGCAGGAAAGTACTAGCGCAGAAACAAAGAAACATATCCCGAGAATTTTTTCTTAAAGATGTAGACGGTACAAGGAAACGAGTTTGTTTAAAATTTGTATGTGGAACTTTGGCTGTAAGTCACAGAGTAGTTGAGCTCGTAATGAAAAAAGTCAGTGAAACTGGATTGTATACTGGCAATCATGATACAATAAATTTACAAGGTATGATATTGCGCAGGCTGGACTGGGCTGGACTGTGACGTACCTTGGTTCAGATATTAACCCTAGCATGCTACCTACGTAAGTTGTGGTAAGCGTTTGGGTATCGTATTATATTTAATTTTACGTACGATAGCATTCTAGGGTTAAACAAATAGCGAGAACGACCGAGTATTGGCGGTCAACTACGGCGGGAACTATTCCATTTGATTCTTTAGAACCTAGATACGTCAAAATGACGTCATGCGTCAAACGGACGAAAATGGGTTCGTAAAATATCATACCTTGTAAATTCATTGTATCATGACTGGCAATGATGGTAGATCCCTGAGAACAACAGCTTATAATTCAACTCCAGAGGAACAAAAAAATTTGGTAAAAGCCCATATCGATTCATTTCCTCGCGTCGAGTTCCATTATTGCCGGAAAGACTCAGAAAGGCTGTATTTAGCACCTGAATTAAACTTATCACTGATGTATCGTTTATATCAAGATGAATATTGTAAAGAAAGGGACATTAAACCAGTGTCGTGCTTTGTATACCGAAGTATTTTTAACGCGTATAACCCGTCCCTATCTTTTTTTATTCCTAAGAAGGACCAGTGCACTAAATGCAATGCTTACAACTCAGCTGTAGAGAAAGCTGTTTTGCAAGAAGACTGGAACAACCACAAAAAGCGAGAAAGTCAATCCTTGAAAATGAAAGATGATGATAATCAAAGGACCATCAGGGATAGAGGGCTAACATTTAGATCAATAACTTTTGATTTGCAAGCAGTATTGAGTGTGCCGTATTCGGGAGATAGTAAAATTTATTACAAACGTAAACTTAACGTTTACAATTTTACTATAATGGATGCTGCAAAGAATGATGGTTTATGCTATTTATGGGATGAATGCAATGGAAAAAAGGGTAGCAATGAGATTGGCAGTTGTCTTCTAAATTACATTTTTGGTTTACCTGAAACTGTTTCTCACATAACATCATTCAGTGACACGTGTGGAGGGCAGAATAAAAACCAGTATGTAACTGCGGCGATGCTATTTGCTGTTAACAAAAAAGTAAACTTGGAAACGATTGATTTAAAGTACATGGAATCAGGTCATTCGTATTTAGAATGTGATTCTATGCACGCAACCATTGAGAGAAAGAGAAAGCATCATAAAGTGTACACCACACGTGAATGGGCACTTTTGATATCTGCAGCAAGGATTAAACCTGGCCCATACCAGGTTACAACAATGACTTACAAAAACTTTAACGACATTAAGGGACTTGTATCAGGAAAAACGCATTATAACGTGCAAGTCAATACCCAGGAAAAGAAGGTTAACTGGCTGAATATTAAATGGTTCGGGTTCAAAAAAGTAAGCCTTCAATTATCCAATATAAGTATGACCTGTCTGAAGATTCAATTTTTTATGAAATAGACACTAAAGCACAAACTCAAAGCACTGCAACAACAAGAAAAGATAAAAAAACGCCTGTGGATTGGGCATCTCTTAATTTGAAACAGCTTTATCAATCCAAGCTGCCTGTAACCACAAGCAAGAAAAAGGACCTGTTAGAGCTCTTAAAGCTGAAAGTAATTCCAGAAGATTATACAAATTTTATTGATGAAATACCCACAGCTACCCGAATTGCTAACATCGAGTCAGAGGATGATGATGAAGTCTTCTTTGCTGAAAAATCTAGTTTTATTGATCGGAATCAAATTAAATATTAAGATCCATGTAATAAAAATATTTTCTTTTTCATTAAATAAACAATATTTTTTTCTGAGATGCGGTTTTCTTCACTTTTATTAGGTTTAACATAATAGTCATTCCACTTAATTAATTGAACTAAGATTCACAAATGTGGTCAAGTACTTAAATTTTCTATCCAAATGTGTTAAGTGCAGTTTGTTATTATTGTTTTAATTAATTGCTAATGAAATAATTTAAAAAAAGTCTTGGTTTTGCTTTAATATGCAATTTAATACATGGAAGTATTTTCAAAAATAGTTGTTACATGAAATTGATATAACATTGCGGACTTACAAACTTTTAAACATTTAAACTTGATTTGTGAGAAATGAACAAAATATTACTTAACACTTGTGTGCGCTAAGCCATCGATATCTACCCGTATAAAAGAAAACTGCCAAAAGAAATTCTTGGATCAGTGCCTTCAAAATGGGGTGTTGGTTATTCAGAAAATGGTTAGATGAAAACATTTGTGTTCTACGAATATATAGCTAATGTTTTTAATCCATACCTTGCAGAAAAGAATGTGAAAATGCTGGTTATACACTTTGTGGATGGCCACAAGACTCACCTTACGTTGCAGATTTCCGATTTATGCAAAGTTGGTAATAATACCCCAATGCAACAAGGTTGTTGCAACCAGCCGAGGTTGCCGCCTTTAAACCTTTAAAAACTGGTTTGTAGTATGGAATCCTTGATTTATTCTTTATTTCAATCCTTTATTTCAATTTAATAAAGAGAATTTTGCACCATTACTATCAGACGTAGTAGGCAAATATTACAAAAGCTCAACCATTGTAAAAGGTTTTAAAGCTACAGGATTACTTCCATGGAATCCCGAAACTATCGACCAAACAAAATGTATCGCAGAGTCAAAAGTTTTTCGAAAACAAAGAGAAGAAGACCTAGTGAAAGATGGTACTAATACTTATCCAACTATGGAAGGACGTCTTAATTTTCAAACAATTAAAGAATTTTTTCCTGAAGATCTTACTACGGCTTTCAAAAATAATGAAGAATGTGATGAAAATGACACCTTTTAAAAATTTTGCAGTTTTCTTAACTCAACATAGAAATTCAAGAATTGTCGACATTTGACATTGAAAATATGTCCATTGTCATAGAATCGGATAATGCTTCGTTAACAAATGAATTCATTGAAAAAACAATGTTTGGGTCAGGTAGTGCTGACCAAAAACTCAAAAAAGAATTGGTGATTTACAACCAAAATATATTAGAGGCGTCAATTTCAAATATCCACATAGATTCTAATTTAAAATAAGAATGCACTTCTAATGGAGAAGGTTGTGTAGAAATTATTACTTCACGTTCAGCGTCGTTAGATTCAATCCTGTATTGGCCAGAGAGTCCCAAAAGAAAATACGAACGAGACACCGAAAGAGTTCTCTATGTAGTAACTTCAAAAACTTGGAAAGAGATAGCTGAAACAAATGGAAATGATAAGAAAATGACGGAAGATGATAAATTGAAGAAAAGAAATATCAGAGAAGAAAATAAATAGAGGAAGCAAATAGAGGTGACTAAGATCAAATCTAAAAGAGTTGGTAATAAGAAAATTAAAGTTTTACAGAATATTAAAATTACTTCTAATCGTCGCCATACAACGAAAACTCATTAACTAATATTTTTGATAAAATTGAGTTATGAATACCATTAAATGCAGTTTTTCATGATCTATCTTCAGATATAATCCACTAACTTCTAATAAAATTTTTTCAAATAAATTTACTTAAAAATATATTTTGCAAAATAACAAGTTTCTAGAAAAAACAGTTTAGTGATGTTAATCAAGCTTCTTCCTCATTTAGGTATTCTTCTGTACAGGAAGAAACCATTAACTGATCATAACGGCTTATCGTTGAAAATAAATTGAAAGAAATGTAAGATCTTACACAGGTATAATCAGTTAAGTAACATTAATTTGTTTCAGTTTTGTATAATTTGAATTTTCTAATAATTCTTGACAATAAAAATCCATTTAGTACATTTAATGGATTTTTGATAAAATAATAGTATAGTTTAAGTACCCAAGTTATACAACTAAAAACAACAACAGATTGTAGCAGATCTTTCTTGTCAAATTTTTACAGTGAAACAGTAAGTTAATGTTTATTTACACAAGAGCTTGTCTAATATTGTATTATAACAATATTCAAAGAAGAACATCTTTATTCAATATTGATGAAATTTATTAGATTGTTGCATTTTTGTTTTAAGTATGATAAGATTTATAAATGAAATGTATTATGACTTTGTAATGTGATAATAGTGTTTGCAGGTGAGAATTCTACTAAAATTGCAAGGGTTTTTTTTTAAAATCTTGGTGCCTTTTTGTTTAAATAATCATTTCTAGTTAAACCAAAACACTGTAAAGAATGAATTTATATTATTTGTGATAGTGTAATTGTGCTATAAACTACTAAAAAATGGATTCAAGAGGTAAACAAATTGTTAATCTGGTGCTGAATCAAAGGCGAGGTAAATATTAAATAGGTTTTTAATAACTTATTTTATCATTAGATCTTATCCATTCAATATAATAATAATAGTAAAGTATAAGTAATTAAAAAATGTGCATGAATGCGTATTTGTCATTATTATAATATTACTATGTATATTGGTATAAAACTAAATGGTAATTAATCGTTACAGACAGCAATGATGATGAAAATACAAGTAGCACCGTGCCGTCAGTTCTTGACAAGAATTAAATGAAAGTAGTGAACAAAATAGCTGATCTTCTTTATTCTGATTTTTCTGATCAAGATAGACATAGACATGATAGACATAGGAAACAACGATTCTTGTGACAGCATGTCCCTTGGAGATAGTCCAGATCCTTCAAAATTTGAAGGTCCCCTCGAATGTCCGGAATTTAATGAAGAGAGTAATTCATCAGCAGCTCAGCTCGCAAAAAGTCCAGTAGCCTCAACAAAAGCGATCCAACTAAATGGAAATATAATATAGATATTAATTAATATAGATAGGAATAATAAACATACTGTAAACAATCGAGCAAGAAAACTTATTTAGATAGCACGCTAAGCATAGCTAAAATGTACGAATTGTATGTTGAAAGCTGTAAAAAAGAAGAAAAAGTCTACTCTGTAACTTACCGAAGAATATTTGGTAATAATTATAATTTATGTTTTTTTTGCCCAAAGAAAGATCAGTGTGCACTTTGCACCAAATTTAATGAAGCACTAGGTGATGCGAAAATGAGTATGCAAGCAGAATATGAGAACCACCAATTAAGTAAAGAAGACTGTAATGAAGCCAAAATAATCGATAAAGCAAGATCAACATCCAACTCAAATTTTTTAAGTTTAACATTTGATTTACAATCTGTGTTGCAGATTCCATCATCGGATGTAAGATAAGTCCCATGTATTACAGCCGGAAGATTTGTATGTACAATTTAACAGTCTACGAAGCAATGGTTCCCAATAATGCAGTCTGCTTTTGCTGGACGGAATTAAATGGAAAAAGAGGCAGTTAAGGAATTGGAAGCTGCTTCTTTGAATACCTAACTAAAAGTTTACCAGGCCATGTCACTGAAGTGTCGATGTTCTCTGATACGTGTGGAGGTCAGAATCGAAACCAACATGGTGTTGTTGTGACAACGGAAAGTTTGATTTATTGTGTTTCGATAAATGCGATTTATTTTTGATTTCTAATTTATATTTTTGGGTGTTTAATTATTAGTGTATAATTTTTTTTATATTTTGACAATTTATAAGTGCGAGTCCAGATTCCAGTGATTTGAAAGAGGTATGTACATAACGAATTGTGTATTAATCATAAAAATACAAATATTTGACATTATTAAGAACTGTTAAAATTATATCAAACATGTATATAAATAAGGTGGTAATAGTGCCATCTAGATATAAGAAAAAACATGTAGTAGTTAACCAAGCTTTAAAAAGAAAAGCACATGTATAATGCATATTATTAACCATCATTATTAAGAGGACGACATTAGCGAAGCTTTTATCGAAATTAGCTAAGATCACCACCAATCTTAAACTATTAATCAGAAGGGGGCGACCATATACACTTTAAAACTCGAAAATATTTGAGCTATTAAAGCAAGCATTATTATTTGTCTCTCTTTAACCATATGTTGATATCGTACTCAGCTGATATTTTTAGAACGAAATATGGGAACTGTCAGAAAAACCTCATCACGAATTTCAAAATTTCAACTACACTATAGGAAAGAGGACACTTTTCTGAGCATACTAGAACAAAAATTTTGTTGGATTAATGAAAAAATTAGTTCTCGAAAAAATCGAATTTGAAAAATTTAAATTTACATGTATTTTAGATACACCTTTTAACACGGCTGCATGATTAGCGATTTTTGTGTAAGGCAAAATAATTTAAAAAAATCCCTGAAAAATGACAGGACTCGCCAAGGGTGGAACTCGAAGCCATAGAACTCGTACGGGTGTCGATCATGAATGACAACAACATTAAGAGTGTATTAAAGCACTCGTACCGTCAACAAAATGAAGAATAGGAACGAAACGTGCCAGTTGACCTTGGCTCGACACGTTGCAACGGGGTGTATCGGGTTACAACTACCTACTTTTAATAACTTTACAATGCCGTTTTTTCGAAAACTAATGAATAATCCAAAAAAAATTTTGTTGCATTATACACAGAAAATTGTCCTCTTTCCTATAGTGCAGTTGAAATTTTGAAATTCGTGATGAGGAAATTCTGACAGTAACCCGAAATATAATAAAATATATATAGATACTATAGTTTTTTGATAAAAAAATATAATTTGATTAGTATAATTATTACATCATTCACAGTAAGTAAAATTTGATATATAATTTACTAATCAAATTATTTCAGTTTTTTATTGGAAATTCATAAAGTTTATTAAAATGGGGAGAAGCTTAGGCCGTATTGCTAAACGTTCGAAGAGAAATCAAGTTTCGAAACTTTGTTGGGAAAGAAAAAGAAATGAGAATTCTAAGCAACTTTTTTAAAAAAGTGATAGGGTGATTGATGATAATAGAACATCTAATACATATGATGATAATTCGAATGATGAAAGTGCGAGGTAAATAATATTTAACAAATTTTTAATTATTCTCTATCTATTTTCATACTAGAACGACTATAAAATTCAATAACTCGAACTTTCATATCAAATGCTTATGTGTATTTATAATTCTAGAACATTGCCGACAGATGTTAAAGCCGTAATCTGTAGTTTTGATAAGGAAAGGTGAGTTTATATATTACAATTATAAAAGAAATTTAAAGTTATTGCTTTAGTTTAGTGCAACGGATAGTTTCAGATACCTGAAACACCACAATTGAAAAGAAATCCAAAATGGTGTTCTGCAACTTATCCAGCTGTCAAGAAAAGACAAATCCTTAAAAATACTTTTCAAACAACAGGACTTATTGAATCGGATGAGTACAACAGGTGAGATTATAATAGTGTTTAATTCATCGTTCATTTAATCAACAGTTTTGTTAGTTTTTAGCATTGCGAATAGTCAGTTATGTTTTGAATCTGAACATAAAAAACCCTCCCCCATTATGAGTAATAGAATTGTTGACCTAAATTATGTATTACAATGGTCAGTGGCATTACAGTATAAGCACTCAAAAAATTGTACCAGCGGTGAGCTATATGTGAAAAGCGAAAGTCGAGTAAATCAAGGTTTAGCTAACACTATAACGTTCAATTGTACAATGTGTTCTGCAGTTTTTAAATTTTCTACTGAAAATCAATGTGAGCCAATTTCTAAAATAAATTATGGTGCAGTTTGGGGAACATTGGCAACAGGAAGTACATATGGTCACTTAGAAGAACTACTAAGTTGTATAGACATCCCTGTTATGGCAGACAATATTTTTTACGAAATTGAAAATAAAGTTGGAGAGGTATTTCATTACCCAACAATTAAGCATTTTATATTATATTAATTATTATCTTTTTAGGAGTGGAGGTCATCATTGTGGAGATCGATGAAAGCTGCTGGAATTAAAGAACGTAACCATGCTATTGAGATGGGACTGGTATGTCCAGATGGTACGCCATGGATACGGATCTATGATGATGGATCTTGGGTACAGCGTTCTTATCGCACTAATTTTAATGGTAGCTATAATAGGACAATATACAGGAGAAATATTATTTATAGCAATTAGAAACAAATATTGCTCTATTTGTGCAAGAGCTGAAAATAAAAACGAAGATGTTAGACCACAGACCACAGATGCTATAAAAATTGGTCTTCGTCAGCACCTGCCATTTAGTCCGATATGGCTCAGGCCCGTAGCCAGGACAGGCTGTGCCTGACCTAGAAAAATTTAAGCCTGCCCTGGCCAGAGGCGAAGACCAACTTTTTGCTCTGTTCCGATTTAAAATTAAAATTAAAAATCTTTATTTAAATTTACTAATAAATTTTAATTTGATAATTTCATAACATTACCAACTTCATAAGTTAGTATAGTAAATACAAACTTATGACATCTAAGGGTTTTAGCGTATTTGGAAAAAAATTGTGACGGCAAGAGCAGAAAAATAGCAGTATCTTAAGAACACTGCTATTTTTACTAAAATTAAGATACAATATTTCGATCAATGCACTATGTTATAAATAATGTTTCTTAAAAAAAGAAGTATTTCAAAGTTCTACGATGGTAATGCGCTATGTTGTCTTTTGGAGCAGCGTTGGAGTGGTCATTTGGATGTTACTCGCATAGTTTACAATAATTATATGTAAATAATCAGAGCACTGAAAAAAGTATCGAAAACCAGAGAAGTAGATGGTGATTACGTTCTAGAAAGTATTGGGTTGCTCAAAATTGTTAGTAGATCCAAAGAGTTTGAATTTTGCATGGTTTCAATGAAAAAAGTTTTAGAAACCATTTAGCCGGCTGATAAATTACTTCAGGCTCACAAAGCGAGTTTGAAAGATTCGGTAGTTGTCATAACCTCAGTAGTGAATTCCTTTAACTCTTACAGAAATGACAATGTTTACCAAGAAATTGAAGTCAAAATTGACACTGATTTTTATGTTGATGAAGAAGAAATTTCCAGAAGAAGGCAAACAAAACGAAACACAATTATGGAGGAATATTTGGTATGTGATGTAATTGGTGAAAGATCAGAAGATGTTGGCCAAAATTTTAAAGCAATATTCTATTAAACACTTGATGTTATCTTAATGATGTTAAATGACAAGAAGATTTATAGAAAACGATTCAGTTGGAAAACAATAAAGTCAAAATAAAAATAATAAAAAAGAGGAAATTATTCATATTAAGGAACTAAAAATTCCTATTGTTTCAGATCAACACTCACCCTTGCAATAATTTTAAAATTGACTATATCAAGCACTGAATTTCACGATTTGAATGACAATCCTGGCTTACGATTCTTCAAAATCGGATCTGCACAAAACACGGTCAATAAGTGGACATTAATTCAAATTTTCGATATCACACATGTAATTGATGAATTTTTCCTTCTTCAAAAAAAATTCAATAAAGTTAAAACATTACTAGAAAGCTCTCACCTTTATGAAAGAGAATATCACAATTCGTATAACTTAATAATTACTTTAGAAACCGAAATAATAACCCAAATTAACCAATTAAATCCTGCAATAAAACTACGAAGTAAACGAGTAGTGATTGATGGATTAGGATCAATAATCAAAATTATAATCGGTAATCTCGATCAAAATGATACAATTCGATATGATAAAGCAATTTCTACTCTCTCTAATAATGAACAAAAAATCAAAACGTTATTAAAAGAACAAATCACACTTTAAGAAAATTCATTAAAACTCTTTAAAAATACCACTCAAAATCTGGCTCATAACCAAATAATACTAGAATCACGAATTCTACAAATCGAAGCAGTTATAAAATCTGAAGAATTTACAAAATTAGAAACACATTATACCTTTTAATTCACAATATACTTTTCCAAATTCATTCAGCTTACCAAATGACGAAAGATATTTTCGAAAAACTTGAAGTTGCTATAACATTTTCTAAATTAAATACATTTCATAATTCTATTGTAAAACCAAACGAACTATATTAAACGAATTAAAATTAATCAATAATCAAATAAATCAAGACAAACTCCCTTTTGAACCAAATACTAAAAATCTTATAATTTTCGAACAAATAATAAAAATTAAAAGCTATAGTAGCGAAAATCAAATAATTTTCATTTTGGAAATACCATTAGTTGAAATTGAAAGCTATAATTATTACCGTTTATATCCACTTCCCACTCCTACAAAAAATAATGAATACAAATTAATCTTTCCTCAATCAAAATACTTAATCCTAAATGAGCAAAACTACATAATATTTTCTAACCAAAAATGTAAAGAAGTTCAACCGAAACAATTTATTTGCGAAGAAGACACTCCTATTGGAATAACCAAGGAATCGCCGTGCAAAGTACAACTTTTGACATACTCACACAAAACTAACAATTGTCAACAAGTTATTGTAAATTCAGGTACCATTAAAATTCAAAGTATAGAAGAAAACAAATGGATATTAGTAATCCCCGAAGACACCGTTGCGGTTCGAAAGTGCAATACAGATACAACGAAAATTCCTCTTAAAGGAACTTATGTGTTACAGCTAACCAGTGAATGCAAAGTGAAAATACAAAACTACAAATTTGAAACCAACCAAAATTCGAGCATCAACTTCGAAGTCATGAAACTACCTAAAATAATAATGAACAATTATCTAAACGAAAGTGATAAGAAAAGTGTTAATAAAAGGTTAAAATTAAATTTGATTGATCTAAACGAGTTCAACAACATTCAAAACGTATTGGAAACCCAATCCAAAAATCTAGAACAGCTTTCGGAATTTTTGGACAATTTTTGGAACATTTGGACAATACTTATTTTTGTTTTAATCATTCTTATGTTTTGTATTGCAGTTGTGTTCTTTATCATTAAGAAAAGACGCAATCGACCATCGACTACTCAAAAGGAAGAAGATATAATTTTATAGACTTAGAAATTGTGTAACCATTATATAATTATATGTATTTACATTTTAAAATATTTATATTTAATCAATTTATTTTACTATCCAAAAGATTCATTAACCTGTTCTAGGATAATTCATCTCTTAAGATGGGAGAAGTTATATTCAATAACCTGCGTGTTAATGAACCTTAAAGGATTTACTTAAAGCAACTTGCACTTTATAATATTATATATTATCGCTAGAATAAGTCAGCACTTTGGTAGAATATAAGTCACCACAATAATGTAGTCTGTTTAGTTAATATTATAGAGCTCAATCTTGTAAGCTTGTGTAATAACTCCGTGTTCTAAAATAATAAAACTTTTTTTTTAAGTAATATTATTGACTGCCAAATAAAATTCGCTTTTTAAATTTATTATTTTACTAATAATTATTATTTTATTATCCAGTAAAATGTCGTATAGAACGGATGTCGATATGCCGTGACCAGCGCCACCAACACCGCCGCCAGAATCATCACCGTCGCCGACGGATTTACGGGAGAAATTGATAGCAAAAAGGTATGCTCGAAACAGGCAACAGCGTACAGTGCCAGTATGCTTTCGTCGTCCTCCCGTTCTTCGCCGAAGAACCGAGTTGCCTGCTCGACGGCAACCAACGTCCTCTCGGCAGCGGCAAGAGAGTGCGAAGAAAGAAGGCAAAACTATCGTCTATAATTTCTATAATTAAAATTTAATTAAAAGGGAATCGCAGAAAAGGTTTGTCGATAGCAAGGTGCGAATGTAAAATGATTAGGAGTTATTCTGATACTATACTTTTTGTGTGAAAAAAGCGGATGCGTAAATGGCGCGTGGGGATTTTGGACAGAGGTAGCCGGGATTTGCATGTTAACTATTGCGCTGAACGCGATTTAAAAGCTCCTCCGTAGAAGAGCTTCTATAATGTACATCGAAGCCTTACGCTTCCGCGGATATGGAACAAGTGAGGTGTCGAAAAAATTTTACACTTCGATTTTGTGTAGGCAGGGTGAAATTTGTAAAAAAAATTGCAATTTTATCTAGGAGTGGCAGCCGTTCCGCGCGGAGCCCTATTCTCGAACATCGAAAAAGCAACGGTCGGCTTCGCTCGAGCGTTATACATCCAACCGTGTGCCGTCAAGCTGGAAGCATTACACTAGACACATCATGCTAGACACCTATCCTGGACACGTCGAAGATTGATGTACATTTTCGGCAAAATGAGGTATTCGAATTGAAAATCCTGATGATTTTTCTACGTTTGAAGGTGGTTCTCGATGATGGATTTGGTGGAAATATTAAGTGGACGTTCTTGCATCGAATTTAGTATTTCGAAACACTCTGTATGTGTTAGAATTTGGTACTTTATTGGGTTATGTCGATAATACGGTTAAAATTTCTAATTGTTTCATGTAATTAATTGTTTTTGTAGGTGGTATGCGAGTGAAAGTGTACGCTTAGCACATTCGTTTCTCACGTTTTCACCCACAGTTGTTATTAGATAACTTCGACGTGTGCTTATACGATCCGCCAACCATGCAAGTTGCGATGATTCTCCAAAATCTGCTATATCGACTTTTCCGCTGGCAGTTTACGAGATTAATAAAAACTATTTACGAAATAAGTGTTAAAAGTGAGATTTTATTTTGTTAGTTGGGAATTTCGCGAAACGAGCAATAGCGAGTACAATCAGTTGTGTCGTGATGTAGTCGCTGTAATGCAGTGACAATTGAAAATTGTTTATTAAATTATTTATTTAAAACATTTTTATGTTATTTAATAAAAATAACACTATTTTTTTTATATAAAAAGAGGAAAGTGTAAAAGAAAATTTTCTTCTTGGGGATAGTGGACAACACGAAGGATAAATTTTGATTTTTGGCCGACGTTTATTATATCTTAAAATTTATATGTTTTAAAAAAACACTTTACAGGTATTACGCACGTCCGATATCTGGTATGCCGACGGCACTTTCACAATTACGCCCACACTGTTTGGTTAAGTATTTGTAATAATGGGTTTAAGAAATATGGGTGTGCATCCCTGTGCATATATACTGCTTCCCAACAAACAACAAAATAATACTTATGTGAGAATGCTACAAATTCTAATCAATTTGGAGCCACAACTTGTACCTACAAGAATATCTGTGGATTTCGAGCTAGCAATTCCTAACGCGTTTCGCGAATGCTTCCCAAACGTAAATGTCGATGGTTGTTTTTTCCACTTGGTAAAAAATTAAAAAAAAACGTTCCGCAAGATTTTGCGCACATATTATTACTTAAAAATATTTTTTTAAAAAGCTTTTGTTCTGTTTTATTTTCTTTATTTGGGTTTAAATTAGAATTATTAAAGTCATTACATCATCGTTCAATTCAATTCATTTCTTTTATTTACAAAAAGCTAGCCGTCGACATAATCCAACTTACAACTAAATTTAGAATGGTGAACAACCCACCAAGAACCACAAGGGTATTTATTTGGTTTATCGTGGAAGAGAAATTTAAGACACGACAATATATATATTTAAAAAATTTTGGATATTATCACAATTTATAATTGCTTTTCTTTTCAGGAAATCTTTTCAAATTAATAAATCACGTTAATAAGTTAAGTTTCTGCTACCGGTAAGCGATTTTTATTATATCTTTTCCTTTTCTAGTCTTGTTTAATTTTTCTTTTCCTTTCCTATCATCTATTACATTCCATATTATTAACCTACTGTTAAATTACTACATCAAATATGCCCAAACGATGGAAGACCCACTTTGACCACGTCAAAAATTCAAAAAAAATCAAAATTATCCAAACCGTGTGAGAAGAATGCTATTTTGCCTGTAGAACCGGAAAATTACTTTTCCAACATTATTTGTGGCGATTTTCACCAAGGCGCCAGCAGTTTTAATATTGCTTCACGAGGCAATCAATGCACCGCCAATTCTGCAATAGCACTGTGTTATGCCAATTTAAAAGGCGACACAACATGCAATACTGATACAATCAATTCGATTTTAATTTTGGGAGATCTTTATTATTCCAAATGTATTGCGACTCGGCGACAACTGGTAATGCGTGCTTAACTTCGTTCGAAAACGTCATGCAAATGCACAATTTGATCATTAAGAAGATGATTGTAGATACATCCCGCATTGACGAAAATTTATGCGAAAATATTTATTCGCTGACTCCGATCATCGTAAATAACGTTATGACTACTACGATGCCAACTCCATCGTTGCCGACACCACCTACAACGCCGCCGTTGCCATGAAATGCCCATGTAGAAAACAACATTACCGTCATCGTCTGTTGCAATCGAAAATCGACATGCCGCTACTGCTGCAGAAACGATGTCAACGCCCATAACGTACCGCCGATCGACGAGAATTAAAAATAGAAAAAGTTTTGACGAAACTTTCGCGAGTTTAAAAATTGTCAATAAAAAGAAGAGCAAGGAAAACAAAATTGTTGCCGCTAACGACGACATTCGAGACAATTATTTGGGTGCTATGAAAAAAACTTGCCAATTTTGTAAAGCCATCTTTTTTCAATCGGAAATATTCAAATGTAGGAATAGTTTGATAAAATTGCCCATCGTCACCGTCGAGTATCCTCAACTTTTTCTGCAATTATTAACCGACCAGCACGAATTTTCTCAACACTTCAAGGCCAACATTATGAGATACAATAACATGTTTGCATTTGCTTCGATCGGTGCCAACGTCTATCTTCCTTCCGGCTACGAATCTTCGATGTACATAATAACGGGCCTAATTTATCACAAGATTAGCGACATTAATTTGAATAATCGTCAGCCGAAATATGGACAACTATAATTTTTAGATTCTACGGCGGTCAACGAACATCGTCTAAACTACCGAAGCAACGAGAATTTGAAAGCCAAATTTAAAATAGAAGCCATGAACATGATCGAATCCGATAACGAATTAATCAATTGCTTGCGAGAAGCTACCGAAAAGCAAATGCCTACGCAGATACGCAAACTTTTCGCGTACATATCAAGTTCTTGTAACGTTTCCGATCCGTCGACATTGTGGAACACGTTTAAAGAGTATTTGATAGAAGATTATGTACGTCGAGACGAAACGCAAACGAAAAACTTTGATCATCGTCAAGAACATATTGGCGTCGGTCGGAAAACTCAATCCAGAAATAGATCTATCCGATATTGGACAAGAAGAAGAACCCGACCTATTAGCAGACCAAGAAGAACGCGACGAGACAAGAGAAACTTCGAATAGAAATTTTGCACTACTGAACGAAAAACAAATGACGGTATTCGATAAAGTAATGAACGCAATATTTGACGAATAACAAGAATGCCGATTATTTTATGTGGACAGACCGGGCGCAACTAGCATAACTTTCATCTACATAATCTTGAACGCCCTGTACGATTCCAACGTCGAATTTGCTTCCGTTGCGTGGTCCGGCATGGCCGTGATTCTTTTCATAGATGGCCGAACGGTGCATTCCAACTTTAGACTGCCAATAAATTTGATGTGTAATTCAATGTCGTCGATATGGGCCGAATCGCTAAATGCAAAAGCGTTGCGCCGCATCAAACTGATAGTTTGGGACGAAATTACGATGGCCAAGTTGAACGCTTTTAACGTGATAAATCGTTTATTTCAAGATCTGTGCGATAACGAGAAACCGTTTAGGGGAAAAGTCGTATCGATCTTTTTTCGATGTTTACCGTTAGTGCCGCGAAGCCATCGGACGTCAATTCTAGAAGCTTGCGTGACTAAGAGCGCCGTGTGGTGCAAATTCGAAAATGTTCAATTGAAGAAGAACGTGCAAGCGTTGGACGAAGAAATCAAAGCGAAGTGGCTTTTGGATTTGAGTGACGGCAATTTATCCGCACAACCGGATGACATTTTGCCGCAAGATAGCGTCACTATACCACCGCAGTGCACTGTCAAAGATGTAGTTACAGCGGTATACGGTACGATCCAAGCATATACCAAAAAAGATGTGGATATTTTTACGTGGCGTGCAACTTTATCGCCCACCAATGACAGCTGCAATAGAATTAACAACGTCATCAAACGAAGATCGTCACCGACGACGAACAAGAACAGGCAAATTTTACGATGGAATATTTTAATTCAATCACGCCGTCGGGTATGCCAAATCACGAATTTAACTTAAAAAAGATATTCCAGTCATGCTATTATTGAAAAAAAAAAAATTACAATTGTACTGCAAGTAGCTGTGTTGTAATAAATTAAGTATAAATATAAATAAAACTGTGTATATGCTAATAAAACAAAAAAAAACAAAAAAGACTGTGATATAGAAGTTACTCTAAATAATATAAAACTTAAGGAGGCCAAAGGAATATAAATATTTAGGTGTTATAATTACAAATAATTTGTCCTGAACTGCACCTATAGATAAAATTACATCCAAAATATCCCCAATGCCGAAAGCAATTAAAAGATGCTCACATCTGTTAAAAAGCAATGTAAAAAATTTATTGTACAATAGCTTCATAGAACCACACATAAGATATCTTTTGCCATGCTGGGGAAATGCTCCAAAAACCAGCTAGAGAAATTACAACGAACTGTCAAAATAAAGCAGTAAAAGCAATACATTCTATGGATTACCATACTCCCAGTGTTGATATATTGTCATGTTTTAAACTAGAAAAAAATTAAAATAAAAAAAAAATTATATAAAAAAATTTGTATAAAATAAAAATTTCTAGTAAGGTAGTAATTCGGCAGGTTACGGTTTGATTTTCCTCGTGGGTGACACGGCGAGGATCGTGAGAGAAGGGTGACAGAGGTTGCGCACGCAGGTAGTCAGTCTAGACTCGAGTTGAAATTTGCAGAGAGCGAGGTGCTTTATTTTAAAGTGATTTTTTTAGTTGTTTTTGGAAGTGATCCCAGATTTGGGTTGGTGAGTTACTTTTTTTGCTTTTTGAGTGATTGGCGATGATTTGAATTCGCAAAGCGTTTTAATTTACAATTTATTTTATGGTACAATTGCGAACATTAGTTATCGGTGGTAGTTGGTCGCATTTGGCAATCTTTATTTGAACAAGTGTGATGTATGCGCGAACATGCGCAGGGTAAGCAAGGGTACGCCATGGGCGAACATAAAGTGGTTATTCATGAGGTGTTGTTTAATATCAAAATATATTATTTTGATATTAATAATAAATATATGATTATGATTAAATATATTATAAATAAATGTTGGCGCCCAACGTTTGTGGCTTTAAAATTTAAGAAACAATTTCAAAAATTACTATTGTTAAATTTAAAAGACAACTACAATATAGATAAAGCATTGAATGGGACTATAAGATTACCCATATCAATAGTTTTCAAATTAATAGGTTGTTCAAAGTTAAAAATAAATTTTGATATCTAAGTTATTATATTATTTTCTATCGATACAATTATTCTTAAACAAATAAACATGAGTCGAGAAGAAAATAATACGGAGTTGTCGGAAAACATGAGATCAAGTCGAGAAACAGAAGCGTAATCTTCTCCATTCGGATCACCACCGTACATGAGCACAGAACGAGGTACGGGAATAGCAGCAACAGATGCCCAAATGATTATAACACAGGTGAGAGTGATGATGGATGAGAATCGGGAGAAAATGGAAGAGAGCTTGAAGTCGATAGATAGTAAGTTAGATGAGAGCATATCTCAAGTAAGATGCCAACTGCACAATACGCATATCAACGTGAATCACCTGCAAACAGAAATAGAACTGATTAAGGAGCAAACGGTTACAAAAGAGGTTTTCCAAGCACAAATAAAAACAACAATAACAGAGCAGCAATTAATTGGATGGCAAAATTCAAGACATCCGAAAGAAAATTAAAGAAGAAATATTAAACATGATATTTAATCCAACATTTATCACAGAATACGTATTTTCGAACAGAATAAAAGAAATAAATAAGTCACAAGTAGAAGAGGCGAAAAAAGAGATGAGAAACCATGTGTTAGATTTGGAACAGAAAGTAACATTAAATCTACGTAGTCACGAAAAGAAATTTAAAGAAGCTACTGATAATTTCCAAGAAATCAAAGGTGATTTAAGTAAAATCAACCATACGTATAATATTGATTACAGTCAGTTGGCTAGTAGTATGTCTATGATAAGCGATATTACCTGGACTATTTTATTTGAACAAATATTTTTGGTGTTTTCTGACTAGAGCAGAAATTTGAATCGTCATTTTTTTCCCACAAGTGATATGTCACTTGGTTTTGACCTGGTTGTTTACCATGTAAGGACGTTTTAATTTTACCTTACTTTACCGTTTGATTATCACACTGAAAAGTACTAACCTAAAAGAACAAATGCTTGTTAAACATTTATTTTCTTTCAGTAAAATTTTTCAAGACGTTCTCTGCTTTTGAGTATGATGGACAGTGATAAATACTTTTTATCTTTCGCAAACCTATTTGGTTACTTAGACGCAATTCGTACTTCCAGATCGATTAATTCTGGTCAATCGATTATCAATGCAAGTCACCTGATAACATGTGGTATTCTTAAAAAAACCAAAACTTTCATTAAACTTTTTGCTTTGTGTTTGAAGACTAGTGCACTTTAAGAAAAACATCACGAAATCAGAGGTACTTTACAAATGAACGAAGCCGAGGTTTCAGTAGTCAAATTTTCGTATACTTGTAGGCAGCTCTATCGAAGCGCTTCAAACATGTAGCTGCAGTTTTAATTTTGTGCTCGAGGTAATTTTACAGCTTTTATTTTGTAATTCAGATCAAATAATATGAATTTTTTAGAAATAACATACTAGACTTTCCTATTATATCATCGACTGATGTAACATGTTACTGGAATAAAACGTAAAACGGCTGGAAAATATAAGGCAATACCACTGCTACAACATACATGTATATGTAAAAAATGTGTGTCTATAACAAAAGATTGATGTAAAACAACTTACGAAGAAATTTATAATTTTGATGTGAAAAAAAGTCGAAATTAAAACAAAAGAAAAGGAACATGTATGGTTCAAGGAGCGACAGTTTCCCATAACAGGTTCCCGATGTTATGGAATCTTTACATATTCTTTAGAAAACTGGGAAATGAAAGCCAAAAAATATTTTAGGCCTAAACGGTTTAGCAGTAAATATGCGAATCATGGAAGAAAGTTTGAAGCTGTTGCACGAAATGCATACAGCCTTAGTAATGGTGTAGAAGTTCTCGAAACAAAACTCATAATAAATAAAGCACACCCATGGATAGCATATAGCCCTGATGTAATAACTGAACATCTCTTAATTTCAAATCTTTATTGAACCACATCATACATGCTCTTGTTATTTCTCAGTAACAAGACTAATACTACTTAAAATCTAGAACACTATTACAATAATAAATTAAGTTATTGATTACTTAATATTTATCTTTATACTACATCTCCCTTTTTGCAAGAATGGCTTTCACTATGTACACTTGTGAAAGACATTCCCGAAAATTAAAAATATTAAAAATGTTATTACAATAATATACTATCTACTAATTATTTATTTAAACCAATATATAATATTATCTGTATTTTCCATTAATTACACAAAATTTACATAATTATTCAATACCACATCTCATTGTTTTTACTCTTTAAACAGTTTTAACCGATTTTTATGCACTGTCACTGAATGTCCTTTCTGATTCTTTATAGTACAATTTACACCATCACAACTAATTACCGGAAATGGTCCTTTATACCAAGGATCAAATTTCGTTCTCACTTCATTACTAAGTAATACTAAATCCCCCGACTTCACATTTAAAGTATTGGCCTTCTTATCAAATTCTGTTTTACGTTTTTCTTTTACTTTTTGCAAATAAGCATTAACACGGCTATTAGCTAATTGTAGACGATATTTAACTTCCGCATAATAAGCATCTATATTATATACCGGGTCAACTGTCGTTCCTATTACCGAATAAGGTAATTCATTTTTCTTACCAAAAACTAGCTCAAAAGGCGTATAATTATGATATGCACTTGGCGTAGTGTTATAACAAAAACTATAATATTTAATCCAATCATCCCAATTAGTTTGATTATTATTAACATACATTCTTATATATTCGTTTAGAACTCTATGATTTCTTTCACATCCCCCAATAGTTTGACTATGATATGCAGTTGAAATTTTATGCTCAATGTTCATGAGTTGTAATAATTTATCTAAAACCTGATTTTTATATTCCGTACCCATATCCGTACGAATTTCTTTCATAGGACCGTAAATTAAAATAAAGTTATCCATAATTGCTCTTGCTATGGTATTTGCATCTTTATTTGGAACCGGTATAACAATTACATATTTCGTTAACTCACATTGAATTGTAACTGCATAAGTATATCCATTTGACGTTTTTAAAAATGGACCGATTGTATCTATACAAGTAATATCAAATGCTTTTTGTGGTGTTGGCGTAATAACCATTTGTTCCCTATGTATTACTTTGTTCTTGTTCAACTGACATTTTCTACATTTTCTCACAAAACTGGCTACGTCACGAGACATACCTTTCCATCTATAATTTACTCTTAATTTTTTCAATAACCTCTTTTGACCGCAGTGACCTCCCATAAGCGGATGATCGTGGTACATTTCAATCAATTTCATTTTTTCGCTGTCATCTATTATTATTTTGGGATCCCTAAACAGTATAATTCTTAATTTCTTGAGCTCATTCGATCCTAATTCCTTAAACTTATTAACGGTGCACCATTTAAATATAGGATCATTCATATTCAGTTTCACCTTATTGAATCCCAAATTACCGGCCTCTAATTCCAGCCTAGACAATATTTTCTCTAAAGAAAAATTATCATTAGTAATCTGCCATTCTTTGTAAAACCCTAGTTTACCACGTTTTCCCATCGTTATCCTAAGATAAGTGGGCTTAATTACAAATTTTAAAACTGGCAAACTTATTATATCAGCAGCATCTGAAGCTTCATGTACCATTGAGATTATTTCTTTATTGTTTGAATCGTTCTTTTTGTTTACTTGAGGATATCTTCGTGACATTGCTCTTGTGACTACAAGAACCTTACTATTTTTGTTTACTATTTCTTTTAGATCATCAATATTTATCCTAGATAATGCATCTGCTCCGACATTATCTTTTCCTTTAATATATTCTATATGAAAATCATATTCCTCTAAATCTAGACGCATTCGGGTTAACTTAGATGATGGGTCTTTTAATGCAAAAAGATATACTAACGCCCTATGATCGGTTTTCGACCGTAATACCTATAATTTAGTTAAAACATCTTGGAAATTTGCAAAATTACCAGCTTCCAGTATCCATCTGTTTTTTTTTTTTTTTTTCGAATTTGCATTTTTTGTCATTGATTCCACGATCGTATTAGTGATATACGTTTCGGCTGTTTTTGCTGAGACACCTTCGCTAATGTAAGCCGTTTTTAACTCGGACGCTAGAGCATCTATTTCCTCTGCATATTTAGTCACTTCTTTATTGGTTTATTTTAACTTGAGTAATTTTTCCGCGATTAACCTCGAATTTTCTTTACTGACTCCCTTTTTCAACTTGTCTATGATTTCCTGTAAGGAATCTGTATTCGTTACTACGTCTCGCGCTTTACCCGTAAGTTTAGTTTTAACAAAAGCAAGTGCATTATCTTCTTGTCCTTCGGAGTTAGCTTTTAGTAATTGCAATGCATCTAAAAATGACTGTAGCCTATTTTGCGAACCATCAAATTCGGTAGGTAAAATTTTACTAGCGAAATTAAAAAATTGTACCGATGTTAACGCCATTTTTAATTCTGAAATGTTTTCTTCTGAATTAGAACTTGACTGAAAATTTGTCTCGCTTTCGTGTTTTATAGAGGTATCAATTGACATTGAATATGAAGTCGGTACTTTATAATCTACTTTTAACACTTGGAATACCCTACAGACCCGTTCTCTGATTTTTTCAAAATCTCCATTAACTATTATTATCTGATCTAAATCTAAAGTGTCCCTAACTGTCCTTACTAATTTAACAAACTTATTAAAATTTACAATTATATTATTTTTAACTTCATCCCGCACTGAAGCAGATTTGGGCACGTCCTTTTTTAAAACCCTTTTTGATTCTTTATAAATTGCCGCATAAAACTGAGTTAACACCGCATATGTCTCTTCCCAGGTTGTCATTACCGTACCACAACATACTTAATATACTAATAACTTACATTCGACCGTGCTGGCTGTTGATGCTGACATTAAGATGACTGCTCATGCTGACTATAGGATGACTGCTCATGCTGACCATAGGATGACTGCTCATGCTGACCATAAGATGACATACCATGAGTTGGACGCAATTGTTGTTTTCCAATTTCCTAGACTTTTAATGCCTGTGCCGCAATGTTTCTAGCCACACCTTTTTTCATACCACGTCGATATTCTTTATGCATCTTCAATAATAGAAACAATACTGCTACCGTGGTTAAAATTATCAACTTTATTTTTACGTCTTTTTGTGAGCTGAGTACTTGTTCGTCCACAATGATATTCGTGTTTACTACTCCGGTGTCCGTAACTTCCGATTCTTTCGATTTGGTTGTTCCCATTTTCTTGTTGTTGATTTACTTGTACACAATAAAAAAAATTTTTTTTTCACTATTTAACACTTATACCATACTTGGCACAACAAATTTTGAATCCTAGGCCCAACTGGCAAGATCGCCATGTAATAACTGAACATCTCTTAATTTCAAATCTTTATTGAACCACATCATACATGCTCTTGTTATTTCTCAGTAACAAGACTAATACTACTTAAAATCTAGAACACTATTACAATAATAAATTAAGTTATTGATTACTTAATATTTATCTTTATACTACACTGATGGAGTTTTTATGGAAAATGGAAAAGCAGTCAAGCTGCTTGAAGTAAAATGTCCATTTGAAGGTAAGAATTAACTTGTAAAAATTTTAAAGTAACATTATGTATTATTTACAGGAAAAAATATGCCCATTTTGGATTGTTTGCAGAAATGAAAATGTCTTGAAATTCAAGATGGAATTTTTACATTAAAAAAGAAGCATCAATCTTATGCCCAAGTGCAATTTGGTATGGCAGTTTTAAATTTGAAACAATGCGATTTCATTTTATATGCATCATTCGATGACAGCTTTTTTAATATTTGCGTAGAATACGATGAAGAATACACAAACAATATGTTGAAAAAATTGCAACATAATTATTTTTCTAATATGATATTGTCACTCATGTATGGTTATACATTGAAGAGTGTAAAGAAATGGATAAAGCTCTTAATAAAAATGTCTATATAATCTAAAATATTCTGTAGCAAGTTTAATTTATCTTTTAGTCACCCTAAAAGCGACACCTGAAGCAAATGTGATTCTGGAAAATCGAATGAGGAACATCAAAAAAATGTTAAACTAGGCTTTGAGTTGATGATAAGGAACCGCGAAACCACTTTAAAAAACGAAAATGAGTGCTACATAACAGCAGTCGACCATGCCCTTGCCAAAACTAACTACGTCAAAGAGGCGTTCTACTTAAGGCAACCTTGATTTTATAACTTGGGAATCAGGGGCGCCAATCAGTAATGAAAACTTGGACTAAAGATGTAGCAGGCAGAGGGATATGTTATGTTAATTTACGTGAAAACTGAAGACCTTCTTTCAAGTTTATAATTCGTATATATTAGTTCGAAGGGTACTTTAAATTGAATCAATCAAAATAAATGGGAACTGTCAGAAAAACCTCATCACGAATTTCAAAATTTCAACTACACTATAGGAAAGAGGACACTTTTCTGAGCATACTAGAACAAAAATTTTGTTGGATTATAAATTAGTTCTCGAAAAAATCGAATTTGAAAAATTTAAATTTACATGTATTTTAGATACACCTTTTAACACGGCTGCATGATTAGCGATTTTTGTGTAAGGCAAAAAAATAAAACAGACTCTCCGGACGCCTTCGGCGCCCTCCGGGCCTGTTTTATTTTTTCACCTTACGCAAAATAATTAAAAAAAATCCCTGAAAAATGACAGAACTCGCCAAGGGTGGAACTCGAAGCCATAGAACTCGTACGGGTGTTGATCACGAATGACAACATTAAGAGTGTATTAAAGCACTCGTACCGTCAACAAAATGAAAAATAGGAACGGAACGTGCAAGTTGACCGTGGCTCGACACGTTGCAACGGGGTGTATCGGGTTACAACTACCTACTTTTAATAACTTTAAAATGCCGTTTTTTCGAAAACTAATGAATAATCCAAAAAAATTTTTGTTGCATTATACACAGAAAATTGTCCTCTTTCCTATAGTGCAGTTGAAATTTTGAAATTCGTGATGAGGAAATTCTGACAGTAACCAAACAACCTTTTAACTCAAATCAAATTACTTTTTATTAAAATCATTAATAAATCAAAAGGGAACTGTCAGACAACCCTCATCACGAATTTCAAAATTTCAACTGCACTATAGGAAAGAGGACACTTTTCTAAGCATATTAGAACAAAAATTTTTGCGAACCATGCATTAGTTCTCGAAAAAATCGAATTTGAAAAAGTTAAATTTACATGTATTTTAAATACACCTTTTAACACGGCTGCATGATTAGCCGATTTTGTGTAAGGCAAAAAAACAAAACAGACCCTCCGGACGCCTTCGGCGCCCTCCGGGCCTGTTTTATTTTTTCACCTTACGCAAAAAAAATTAAAAATATCCCTGAAAAATGACAGAACTCGCCAAGGGTGGAACTCGAAGCCATAGAACTCGTACGGGTATCGATCCCAAATGACAACAACATTAAGAGTGTATTAAAGCACTCGTACCGTCAACAAAATGAAGAATAGGAACGGAACGTGCCAGTTGACCGTGGCTCGACACGTTGCAACGGGGTGTATCGGGTTACAACTACCTACTTTTAATAACTTTAAAATGCCGTTTTTTCGAAAACTAATGCATGGTTCGCAGATATTTTTGTTGCATTATACACAGAAAATTGTCCTCTTTCCTATAGTGTAGTTGAAATTTTGAAATTCGTGATGAGGGTTGTCTGACAGTAACCGGTTGTTTAATTAATTCGTGAAATGTTTGAATTGTTAAAATCTTGAAGATTTGTAAAGATTTTGGGTTGTTTGAAAAATGTTATAAGACGAAGTTAATTGAAGTTGGACATTCATGTGTAAGACGTTACCACATGAAAGGTAATGATTTAAAATTTGCAAGACCACATTTTGAAATAAAATTAGCAACGTAAAATTTGATACGAAGAAATTTATTTCTTAATATTGAAAATTTTTGAATTAACAAGAAGAGTCTCTTGCTAACATTAAAGATGAAAGCGCTTCAGCGAGGATTTTTTTACGAAGGAGAATAGTTGGAGGCATGGCAATATATGTTAAGAAATCACATTCCATTATTATACATGTAGCCATATATTTAGGAATCACACCTGTGATATAAGACACAGTCTTATACTTATTATATTAAGTTTGTAAATTAATGCATGAGTAATCATTCATTGTTCTTTTGATTTCACTCTTATATTCTTATATTTATTTGGCCAGGTGATATAAATCTTTTAAATTCATCTCTTGTGTATTTTTACAAATATGAAATAACTTTTGTTGTATACAAATGTTATATCTGCAATTTATAATAATAACGAAACTCCAAATGAATTTGGTCAGTGCATAATAGAACACTTAGCTCTACTGCAACAACTTAACCCATGTAAATGAGCCTTTAGGTGACTCAAGAAAATATGTTTGATTTTGCAATATCACATGCCAAAAATAATATATTTTTACTTATTAGAGTGAAATAATCAAAAATAGTCAATGCCTTGGCAAAGGTTATATCAAACAGAGGAAGAGCTTCTGGAAGCTGCAGTTGAAATTTGCAGTCGAAATTTGATAACGGATGAAAAAGACAATTGCGAAGATGAATGTGGAAAAACTTTTAACTGCCTTGATAATTATGTATTACGAACGGATGAAAATAATAAATTACAATATGTACAAGTTGTACAAAATGTAGACAAGGCTGTAGAAATTGAAAATACAGAACCATCCAGTAGCAATGTAGGAAAAGAAAACAAAAAATGTAAAAAAAAAGTTAAAGAAAATTATAGATAGAAATTTGCAAAAAATTCTTGCATAATCGAAATCTTTCAGCTACTGCTTCAGCTACTGCTGAAAGATGGCGCCCGAAAAGCAATCAACTGTCCTTAAATAATTCGCCTCTTTTTTTGTTCAGGTATCACAACATTTATTAAATATGTTAGCGGAACTCAGACAATTTTCTCTGATATGAAACTATTTCGTAAGTATTATGGAATCATTTATTTTTGTTTTATAATAACTGTTATTTTACTTATTTTTTTATAACTTAAATATAAAATATGAAAGATATGATAGGCTTACGTATTGCACATGTGACAGTAGGGTTATACTTAAATCTAGTGATTTAATTTAGTAATATTGAATATTTCTACTTGGTCATTTTGCGATTAACCTTTGAAGTGTACAGTTGACTTGTGGTGTAAAAAAATAGATCTAAAATATAAAGTAATTGTTTTCCAACAAATATTAAATGTAAGTGTGTATAAATATAATAACACTAGTTGTATTAGAAATTATTTAACTTGCTGGAGCACCTTTTTTTACTTTTTTGGTAACGGAAAATTAAAAAAATGTGTTTTAGATGGGAAAGTGTAAAGACCTTTCAATTGAAAAACAAGTCGCTTTAAATACTCTTGATAAATACATAGCTAAGCTCACGTCAAATTGAAATAAAATATGGCGTTTCACAATCTTCTGTACGGAGATTGAAGCAGAAATTATCATCGGTAGGAGTACCCGATGCTGGACGAAAAGGTCGATGTGACAAAAAACGTTTATAACACCCAGAGGTAAGAGGCAGTTGCGAAATTTGGCTCAGGAATTCAGGAAAACAAGCCATCTGAACTCCAGAAAAAAATTTCAAGAAGCTTGTTGGCAGGTATCAACTCGTACAGTAAGGAGAAACTTGTACAAATTTGGCTTCAAATGCAGGAGGCCAGTAAAGAAGGCAAGGTTGACACCAGTCATCGTGAAAAAAAATTGGAGTGGGCCTATGCTCATAGACATTTATCAGTGGAAAACTGGCGAATAGTTAGTACATAAAAATCACTTAATTTTTTGTTTTAATTAATGTTTATTACTGACTTACTTCAGTGACGAGTCCACTTTTCAAATTTTGGACGACACAGCTCAATTTGTACTGCGTCGCCCACACGAAAAATTTCATCGGGACTGCGTTGTGAAGACCATTAAGCATTCCGTGTCTGTAATGATATTGTCTGTCAGTAGGGGGAAGAGCATGGCAAGCTGAGCAGCTGCGAATGCTCGCAAGCGGCATGTCGGCGCTGCCGTTGAGAGGGCAGCCCCCTCACACCGATTAGGGGCGAGTTGGCTAACCTCCGCTCGTCCTGAAATCAAGGTCGTTCCCAATAAAAAGATAAATAAGCATCGGATATTGATTGTTCCCCCTAAAGACGACCACGGCCCCCCTTCGGGGGCTAGCGAGAATATGGTATACTCTCTACCCTTTGTCTCCGGACCTTGCCTGCTTTGCAAACGGGCATTTACGAGGCCAGCGGATATCATAGACCACTACGCGACCCACCACCCGAGCCAAGATCTATGGTTCGCGTGTTCTAGATGTGGGAAAAGGTGCCCGAAATATCATCCGGGAGCGTGTCACTTGGCGAAGTGCACCGGCCCTCCAAAATCGGCCAAGTTAGCATTTCCGTGCCCGGAGTGCGCGACCCAAAGTGGTTTAACAACACACAAGCGGCTTGCGCACCCCGCGGTACGGAATGCAGAAAGGAGAGCGGAATTAGCGCCCAAACCCGCCGTACACATCTCCCGTGGGGCCCGCAGCTGGACGGATGCTGAGACAAACATCCTGGTGAGGGAGTAAGTTAAACTGCAAGGTGCCAAGGACTACTCTAATAAGATCGCGAGTGTCCTCCTCACCAGAGGACGGCCCAGCAGGTGAGAGACAGACTAAGGGTCCTAAAAACGCGCGCGCATCCGCCACCCGCGCTAGTTAAGTATATGAAAGAGCATGGAGAGACGGCAGAAGCTCCTGAACAGCCGGCGACTACCCGCCATACGACTAGGCTTAAAACAAAAACAGGGGGTGTACTGAGAAGCGCAAGAGGTAGCGCTGCGGCGCCCCCTCCCCCTCCCAAGGACAGCACCAGCACGGACGGCCCATCCTCTGCGGACGAGCCGGAGGCTCGCATACAGGATCCGGGCCCGGGCGTACAAGAAGAGAGAGGGCTGAAGCACGCGCGCGGCTAGCGGTCTCACAGTTGCCCAGGGTTTCTTATACACCAGAGGTCGCAGCCCGTGTGACGTTGGAGCCGTCGGCGATTCCCTCCGAACCGTCGAACGCCGAGGACGATAATGATGACGGCAGCGACGAGGAGGACGCGGCACGCCAATATAACATCTATATGGCGGAGTGTGCCGCGCGCCGCGCATCCAAATCTCTGCAGGAGTCTACGGGCGCTATTCCTAAATATCTGGGACCCTCGTTTGACCACGCCCACCAAACCCCGTCAGATACGCAAAGTGGCAGCGAGCGGATATTAATAACATCGACGCCTATCGAACCCTCAACATCGGGGATGGGGCCGCCTCTGGAGGTGAAGCCAGTTCCGGGCAGGGATGCCTCAAGTCCTTGGGTCGATGCGGCAACTCTGCTGCGTGGCACTCAATTACAGAATTCGTGGAAAACGCGACAATGTAAAAAAAAGATAAAGGAAGGCCAACCTGTATCGCTATTCAAGATGAAAAGAAATTAGCAGAATCGTTGAAACCCTTGAGAAATGGGGGTTTGGATTATCTAGGCTGGAGGTTTGTCATCTAGTTGGGAGTTTTGTTAAACCCAATAACATGAAAACTACATTCTACAAAATGGATATCCGGGAGAAGATTTGTTTCTCGGTTTCAAGAGGAGACATCAACTCAGCTTGAAGATTCCACAAAACGTGGAATACCCCAGAAAAAAATCACAGATCCCTTTATAATATATGCATATTTTGATATGCTGGAAAATACTTTAAATGAACTAGACCTGAAAGATAAACCATCACGTATATGGAACTTGGACCAGACATGTCTATCAATTGACGTAGAGTCGTTGGACAAGTGGGACAACCAGCTTCCAGGACCATAAGCACGCCAGGAAGAGAAAATACTATTGCAATGTGTAATGCCGCGAGTTACAAAGCACCACCACTTATAATATTCAAAGGTGTTAATATTTGTGATCAATGGATGTCACCAGAAGGCACCGGATATCCAGAGACCATGTACGCTTCTAGTAAGAAAGGCTGGATGGAAAGCAACATATTTTTAGGTGAATTTTTTTTTAGGTACATGAAGTGGCCATTTTCCACTTAAATTGGAAAAAACAACTGAGATGTATTCGATGTCATCAAGAGTTGTTCAAAATGTAAAATAACTTTATGTATTGAAAGAGATTGTTTTGCCATTTATCAAACTATAACTAGCAAACTATTCAAATCAAACTATTTTTCCAACTACGAAACGTACCAACGACAAAAATCAAAATAAAATTTTAAAGGCGAAATTCAAAATCGCAGGAACGGACGCGATATTCCAGCAACGACTCAACGCCATACTAGAGAAAGCAAACTTGCCAACCCGCTCCATTCCGCAAGGAACGGAGTACGCGATGACCACGCTAACAACTACCAGCCTACGCAATAAAATAACGCGCGACTAAAAAATTGACAACACCGTGATCACGCGAACCTCAACCGTCAAATACCTCGGCGTAACTCTCGACGAACGGCTCACGTACCGGGAGCATTGCTTACTCACGACGCGAAAAGCAAACATCATGTATCACGCGCTCTACCACATCTTGCATCACAAGAATAAACTCCGCACCGATCTCAAAATCCGGCTCTATAAAAGCATGGTCCAACCAATGCTTCTATACGCATACCCCGTGTGGAGCAAAACCGCGAAATTAAACTCCGATCATTTACAACGCCTCCAAAATAAATTCCTCCGCTTAATCACCGGGTCGCCATTCACGCTTCACGAACTCGCGAAAATGTTAACCATCGGCGCGAAAATCACTGACATAGCCGCGAAATTATTCACGAAAACATCCCCCAACAACCCGACAATCGCGAACATCACGCGAACAAACGCGCCGTTTAAAATCCGTCACAAGTTAATTCATAACGTACTGCTCTAAACATTCCATACCCAATTAAACCACTCCTCACGCGGCAACGCCCGCCACAGTGGGCTGGAATTACAAGATTTGGACTTAAAAGCTATAATGTATATTTTTAGTATCTAGGGATTATTAAACACTTTTTTGTTCTTTAAGTTTTTTTTTAAACTTATACTTTCTGAGATTTAGCTATTTTAATTTTGTATGGAGAAATATTTTTCTTTCTTTCGTAATTAAATAGCATTTCATAATAATGGTATGATAAAGTATTTTAATAAAAAAAAACTGTAAATTAATTAACATGGTACTGATTTAAGCGTTAGAATAGCGAATATGTATTGACGTGAAATTCACCCTGGTTGTATTTTTTTTCTTATTAATTAAATCAAAATTTGTTTTTCAAAATTCTTCCAATTAAATATTCGTTAAATTTTCAATTTCAACAAAATTATAAAAATGGCAACGCAAATTTCATCCGATACCCATATCGCAGTCCGGCTTATCAATTGCACACTCTCTCCTACGAATGCAATTTTAATTTCCAATACAAAATAATCCAAGTTAAAATTTTACTTTGTAATTATTCTTTTTCTAAATCAGCGAAATCAATCAATTTGTTATCGCTCAGTAGCCACTCATAAATATCCAAACTAACTTCAAATATCAAAAATATGCCTCCAAAAACAACGCAATAATGCAATCGTATCAAATCATTTATTTACTCAAAAATAATTACTCACAATTTCAAATATAATATCAAAACTCAGCGTAACAAAATCAAATTTCAGCGGGCATGCAAAACTCGCACCCGCTGTTCACCATGGTCGGCACCAAAAAGCCTCGATAAAACCTCACTTCTACCAACTTTAATTTCCAAAGTTTTACCTCCCAAAATTCAAATTCAAATATTTCTTAAACTTAATATCAAAATTGGGTACCGTTGCGTATACTATCCCACGATTTTAACTTTTTCCTATTGAAAATACGTGAAAGGACACTTTTCTAAGCATACTAGAACAAAAATTTTGTTGGATTATAAATTAGTTCTCGAAAAAATCGAATTTGAAAAATTTAAATTTACATGTATTTTAGATACACCTTTTAACACGGCTGCATGATTAGCCGATTTTGTGTAAGGCAAAAAAAATTAAAAATATCCCTGAAAAATGACAGAACTCGCCAAGGGTGGAACTCGAAGCCATAGAACTCGTGCGGGTGTCGATCGCAAATGACAATAAGATTAAGAGTGTATCAAAGCACACGTACCGTCAACAAAATGAGACCGTCACCGACGAGACCGAACCTCAACGTGAGACCGACCGTCACACATCGGGTATATCATATTACATTTGCCTGCTTTTCGTAATTTTAAATTGCCGTTATTTCGGCAACTATTGCATAATCCAAAATAATTTTTGTGTTAATATACTCAGAAAATTGTCCTCTTTCCAATAGTCAATAGGAAAAAGTTAAAATCGTGGGATAGGATATGCAACAGTGGCCTCAAAATTAATGACAAATTAACAGGGTAGGTACAACTTTGGTTCGAAACATGACAGTATATATACATAGTACATATAAACTTAAATACATATAAAAAATACCACGTATTTGTAGATGTTAAATATTTCATACCACCCTTCGCTATTACACTTCATAATAGACGTACGATCTCTACTACTACAACTACTTCTGCGAGTATATGCCACGTTTGTGAAAATGTTTCAAGATTTAGTGACGAACCTTGATCTCGTTGTTGTTTTAAAGAGTGGCAGTATTAAAAACAACGATTGCTTATACAGTGAGATAAGGTCTCGACTTTTGGTTGAGTTAAGCAGTGAAAACGAAAAGGCCCTTAATTCCTTTTGCGCAAAATATTGTTATAATCTCAATAGAAGGTGGCAAAATGCTCATAGCAAAGAAGATGTATTCCAAACCAAAAATTGTGAATGGTTACAAACAAACATCAGCTGGCCAGACTTTATTACACCTTTAATACAGAGTAATGTAGATCAACCAGAGCCCAGTTCTTCTGCACAGTTTGTGTCACCAGCAAAGGCGTATGTCAATATTGGTGTTTCCACTGAGCAAAGCCCTAGAAAGCCTTTTTGTGAGTTAGGACCTAAGCAGAAAAAAAGGAGAGCTGAAAACTTTCATTTATCTTCGGATGAAATAAAATACGCATATTGTAAGCAGTTAAAAGAATGTGGAAATCAAGATATTGCTAAAATATTAGAACACCTACTCGAGAATCCTCAAGATGTGAAAAAGGTAAAAGTCTGCATTTTAGTTAAAGATAATAAGCTAGCATTTTCTCCAGATGAGGCTTTGGGTTTAATTTTGTTTCTGAAACTGACCAAGTGGCAATATAATACTTTGAGGACAAGTGTTAAAGAAAAGAACAGCAATATATTTCCATCTTACTATCAAGTACAGCACGCCAAACAGAATTGCTATCCACCAAAAGACGCTATCATAGTAAGATATTTCGGCTAAAATAAAGTTACAGTCTCTTCTGGATATAACAACAAAAAGAATAATGATGCCACTAACTATCGATAGTAATTGTAAAGAACTAACATTGATCAGTAAATGGGGATTTGATGGTGCTTCTAACCAAGCCAATTACAAACAAAAATTCCAAACAGATGATGAAACTTTAGAAAGTCAATTTGACGATTCAAGTATATTCATGGGAAACTTAGTACCAATCAAATTAGTTTGCGGGGAACAAGTGATCTGGCAAAATGATTCACCAAATTCGTCGTACTGGTGTCGCCCAATCTTTTTCGGATTTTTTAAAGAAAACAAAATTACCATATTGAGAGAAAAACATGCAATTGAGGCAGAGATTAGTAATTTGACAAAAAACAGAAGTCGGTAAAATAAAGGTTTCACACTCTTTATTAATGACCATGATAGACGGCAAAGTAACATCAATTTTGTGACACATCATCCCAAAGGTGTGATATATGTAAAGCAACTCCAACAGAAATGAATAATATGCCCTTGATTATGTCAAAAACAGCTGACCCAGATTTTTGTAAATACGGAATATCATCACTGCACATGTGGATACGAATGATGGAATGCATACTGCATATTGCTTACCGATTAACAATAAAGACTTGGTCTGTAAAGAGCGAAACTAAGGGGATTGTGGAAACTAGAAAGAAAGAAATTCAAGACGAATTCAAAAATAAAATGGGACTTTTAATTGATGTTGTCAAACAAGGTCACGGATCAACCAATGATGGAAAGGTTTTTCGCCAACCCAATCATGACTGCTGAGATAACTGGTGTAAGTGAGCACCTGATCAAGCGATTTTCCGTCATTTTAGAATCGATTTCGTCAGGTAACCGCATTGACGTAGTCAAATTTCAAAAATATGCTGAAGCCACTATGAATTTGTATTTGGACTTATATAGCTGGTATTACATGCCTTTAAGTGTCCATAAAGTTTTTGTGCATGGTGCAGCTATTATCGAAAATTTTGGTCTTATACCAATTGAACAAAGACTTTCGCAGGTACCGCCAACATCATTCGAGAAAATGCAGCAGAAAAGCCACAAACGAAGACATTTTGAACAATATGTTAACAAGTTCTGACCCATACATTTCAGCAACACGTCACAAACTCCGCAGAATACATAAACAATTGTCAGAAGAAGCACAAAGCTTATTAATTATTGAACAGGCATTTGATGACGACGAAAGGGAAAATGTTGAATTTATAAGTGAGGATACTGTTGAAACTGAATAATTTTAATTGGGCTGAGTTAAAACGTGGATTAGGCCTATAAGGGGACACCACTATAAAAAAAGCGCGCCTAGTTCTTGACCTCTAGGGTGGTGTGGAATAAAGAACATAAGTTGAAATTATGTCTAAATCGAGAAATATCGAGGCACGAGCATAGGTGTAAAAATAAGATAAAAATATGTTGTATACATATATAAAGTCAGTTCAGTGAGAAAATTTGAGAATTCAGAGTTTTTAAATTTTTTATGTTTTTCGCCATATAAAAAATATTTTGAAAATGAATAACTCCGAAAATATGGAGTTACTTGAAAGACTGTTATAGCAATAATTTCTTACATTTAATAGAAGAGTCCAACACAATATTTTATATTAAAAAAATATCGCGTTGTTTGGGTCAATAGAAGCCCAAACCCGGAAAAACTAGGATATCCGGTTAAGCTTATATTGAATCAAAATGCTAGAGTGCATGATATTATAGATGGAATAGTTGCTAATATTAATGTAAGGGACCGTAACAACGTCCTTGTAGATATCACAGTGTGCGGGGATCCTCATATTTTGAGAACAACCGCAGCACTAGTTCTGTACGGCGAAGGGGACATGCATGGAATTCGCGACGTTATGCAGCATATGTTAGACTTGTCATCAGGGAATGATCGAGCATCTTATGTGTTACCACGCTATAGTATTTCATGTCATTTGAACCCTTTGTATGATTTTCGTTATTGTGATATGGTTTATGAGAACTTACCCTATTATGTACGATTGGCTTTTGAGGCAACCATGAATGCTGTCGCTCCTGAGGTCCCCATAGACCCCATCAGCGATTCAATAATAATAAAAATGGGTCAAACTAGTAGTACTAGATCAGGCTTTTTGACTGACATCATTTCTATGACTTACAACCCGAGTATGGCTTCTGACTTCGCGATTTTGTTTGCGGCGTTTGTAACTCCAGGGTATGTTCAAATCGACATAGATTGGAGTGATTGTCCTTCTGAGGCTAAAGAAATGGTAGGCTACATGGCTTTAATGTGCAAAGCAGTATTCATGCGGAGCAATACTCCGCTTGATACTATAACTGATGAGTCTGCTCGTCGAGTAGAAGAGAGAATTGTAGATTTAGGAATGAAAAATCAATTGTTTGTAAGGATTAATAACCCGGACCCAAACGCTTATCCATTGGATAATGTTGACACTACGAGGAACCTTCGGGCTCCAGTATTGGTTGGATTAAGAACTGATCTGGAGGGTAGAGGGTGGATGAACGGAAATAGACAAATCCGCCTTTCAGATGGATTTGAGGGAATATATCAAATCCCAACTGAAGAAAGACCCGTCTTTGCGGTGGACTGCTCTGATTATGAGGAATTCCTAGAGAACGAAAACTTCTTCGTCGGGCAGTGGAACATATTAGTATATTTAGAAGAATTTATCATGGCGTGGGGTAGGAAGAACAACACGCTATCAGAGGCGGCGAACATGTTTTTGAGAAATATGTTACGATTTATCGTTCGTATGAATGAATACAATAGAAAGAACTTTCATACAGGTCTCAGACTCCCTGCTGACTTAGTGAATGGTTTTAACGATGAAGTCAAGAATTGTGAGTGCTTACGTGTTCTTGTAAAGTCCAAATCTATAATGGCTTTTATTAGATGCGTCGGTAATAAGACTCCGTATATAAGAAAAGTCCCTATGTTGCAACAGCTTAGGGTAGAATCGAAGACGGTTGAGGTTTTATGTCGGATGAGAGCAATGTTTAATCTCATCAGAAACGAGACCATATTCTACGGAGTAGCGAATGAATACGGTCGACAGAAAATATGGAGTATGATTCTTCATCAAATGTCGTCACTTCAATGCCCTTTTGTTACTCATTTGGCCTCGCTCAATTCTCGTAGACTATTGTCTAATTTAGGAAGAAACTTTGGTATACGTGTAGAGGAATCTGAGCTTTATGTTAGGGTTTTTCCTCTGCTATTGGAATCGCTTCGGCTTAATACGAGTCAGAGCGGGTATTTGCGGAATTATTTTTACAATTCGACGAATCAGCGAATTAATACTGTTCAGGATCTTGAAAACTTGGCCATTAGCGGCGACGTTATCATTAATCGAGTAGAGGATTTTCAAGGCCCTCCGTATCAACTTATAAGTTTTGGAGGGAATATTAGAGCATGGCTTAGAGCTTGTTCGAGTAGATACAATATTGATTTAGCTGCTTCTGATCAGTTTGTTTCCATTCGATCACCTCTATCTATTAAGTATAGCATTGACTCTGGATTTATTGACCAGGATCTTCCTATGTCATTTAAATATCCGGATGTAGACAGGAAGATATCAGAATGTGTGGAATTCAAAGAAGCCACTTTTCCTATATTAAAAATTACTACTAACGAGATACGATTACCTGACCACATTTTTAGATTAGCCGTGTCTAAAGCGAATATCGCAGCCGCGGCAGTAGATTTAAATGATAGTGTGATGCCTTTAGAAGACTTCGTCGCCAGAATCGGCGAATTCACCTTTCGGTGCACTATCTTACGTGACTCTGGAGCAGATTTTCAAAGTGTTTTACAGTGTTTTACAGTGTCCCGGTGTCGGTCCCGCCGCGACCGACACCGGGACGACACCTGTCGCCGCCACTAGGTCGTCCGCGAGGGGCGTCGCCAAGTACAATTCGCATAACTAATATTATGCGCTGTAAATATGTAAATAGGTTAGGCTAGGCTAGTTATTTAATTTTTTATCTTTTGTTATCTTTTATAAATTCTATTGTCGTTAAGTTACCAATCCACTGGGTTTTTGCACTCATTTTTTCCCAGAAAAAAATCCTTAATTATAAGTTTAGTCCGCTCATGTAATATTATTGTAATCCATACACCTAACTGGTAAATTGTAAAATAGTAGCAATAGGCACAGTTGTAATGTAAAATTCACTTTTCCAACCTGTTAACTCTTGTAAAAAACACTGTAAATATTATGTTTAATAAAGAGTTTTAAAACAAAAAAAAAACATGGACTAAACCAGTCACCATTTTTAGCGCAAAAGGCGTGCGCACTTGCGGCATCGATCTAACCTACAGCCGTGATGTGAATATAGGATGGTGTGCTTGCTAGCAGTCTCAGTTTTTTCTTGTTCGCGCATGTCGTCAGCTTCGAGTAGTTATTTCATTCTTGTCTATTCATTTAACTGCGGTTTAACACGTGTTTGATTTAAATTATTGTTATTGAATATTATTATTCTTAAATACATTCAAAATTATTTACATCATGCCAAATTGTGCCGTTACTGGTTGTAATAACCATAATAAAGTTTTATATACATTTCCTAAAAATGAGGATCTCGCAAGGCAGTGGTGCATGCTTGTCGCAGAGCAGATAAAATATATATGAAAAGTGGTAAGTAACTAATATTTTTATAATATTTATCTGTACAATTTTATAACAAATAATTTCAGCTACTATTTGTTCCGAACATTTTGAAAGTAAATGTTTTCTTACTAGTATGAAGTATAGACTATTAAATCAAATTCCACCAAGAACATTTAGAAATTTGCAATGTGACGCTATTCCAACTTTTTTCTCCCTAAAAAAAGTATTGATGCAATCGCTTGAAGTTCTTCAGATAATCATCCAGGATCTATAGCAATCGGAGTCAAATGATGCAAGCTAAGAACGATTTGAGAAATCGACATCTTGACTGAAATTACAAAAACAAAGCAAGAAATTATTGATATAGAAAAAAGCACAAGAGGTCAATCCATAAATAGTCAATGGAAAAGTGAACGTTTAAAAAGGCTTACTGCTTCAAATTTTGGTAAAATATGCAAATTAAGAGAAAGCACACATCGGGGAAAAACGGTGATAAATATGTTATATGCTAATATATCAACATTTTCAACAAAATGGAGCAAAGATCACGAATGGATTGCACTAGACAAAATAAAAAATGCATTACTGAATGCGGTTTTTTCGTTCATAAATTAGATCCATACTTGGGGGCATCTCCAGATGCACTAATAAATGAAGATGGCATCATAGAAATCAAGTGTCCAAGTAGTGCAAAAGATTATAAAACAATATTATCACATGAACGTATAGCCATATTGTTTATATTTTTTATGTAGTACGTTTATATCAATAAGAAATAATTATTGTATTATAATACTAGTATCTGCTTATGATTGTTTTCCTTTCACGAGTAAAAATTCTTACTTTTCACGTGACCGATTGCAATCGCTGACGCCCATAGCCTACAAGAGAGATGACAACAGTAAGTACCCCTAATATCATTTAAATTTCAATTAGGGTATTCACACTCCCTTGTATATTTCGTTGTATTTCTACACTCTAGTAAATATACACAAGTTTACTAGGGTGTATATGGTTGCATAGCTATTTCCCATAAGAGCAAATATACCCTGGGTGTTGTATTTTTAAATAGCCCTCGAACGTGTTTTTTCTACCGTTGTATTTGAAAACCAATATGGCGGACAACAGCTGATCAAGTGTAGAAGTATTTGTTGTGGTATTTGTTACGTTTAGGTTAGTGCATCAACAAGTTTACTTTTATTTTTTATAAATTTAAAAATGGATATCGAAAATTTAGATGTTGTGGTAGAAAATCAAGATGGAAAAGTAAGGATAGGTACGTAATTTTGTTTTTATTTGTTCAAATTTATAGAAAAAAACAACTCGTTTAAGAAAGGGACCTAACAAAAAATGGAATGATTCCGAGCTCTCCGTGTTAATCGAGTTTTTAAAAAACAATAGAAAGTTTGAGGTAAGTTGTTGGATACCTTTATTATTGCATATTTTATGTATGATTGTGGAATTTTAGAAACCAACTGCTCAACTATACTACAAAAAATTTTTAAAAGAATTTGGTAGCGTAGTTAACGTTAAGTGGAATCTCGTATGATTTCAAGTACGGAATTTAAAAACTTCATAAACGAAAGCGAAAAACTGGGAGCAATCTACTGGTGCAAGAGCATTAGAAGAAGGCCAATTAATTAAAGGTAAAATAATGTAAATTTTAAAATTTGATTCTTATATAAATTTATTCCTTGCAGATGTATTGCTCAAAATGTGCCCAAATTATGACGATTTGGAAGAAATATTTGGTTGCAGAGAATCAGTATTTCAACCTATCGTTGTTGATACAGAAGTAGAAGACTTAGATGAGTCTTTTTTGTCACCGATGAGTTGCAACGATATTGAAGATATCGTTTCGCCAAGAAGTGCAACATCAGATTCCAATAACGATCTCCATAACGTAAGTTATGCAACGATCCCTTCAACGAGTAATAGAGGAATTTATTCTCGTACCGCAGTTTCAGACATTTTAAAAACTCATAGCGATATTATGGTTATAAAAAAAACAAAAATTGGATGCAGACGTTGTGAGAATGGAGAAAGAAATAAACATAAAAGAAAAGGAATTGTTGATACGAGAGAGGGAAGTTCAATTAAGCGAAGAAAAACATCGCTTAAATGAAATTAAAATTTTAAAAGAACTGGAATTAAAGGAAAAGGAAATTGAAAACCAGGAAAGATTTAATTTGAGAGAACTCGAGATGAAAGAACAAATTGCAGTGCAGGAATTAGAAATGAAAGAGAGAATAGCTTTAAAGCAATTAGAAAATAATAAATTGTAATTTATATTAAAAAATAAAATTCAGTTTTTTTTTAATTGTTTTTATTAATTATGTAATTTACTAAAGCATTTCTCAAATTTTCAGTGTTATAAAATTCTTCTGGGTAATTATTAATGTGAATTATTCTCGGATCATTTCGCAATCCAATCGCAGCAGTCTTTGTAATTTTTGTCATCTTTCAAACGTAATTTCAATTCTTTTAAACTTGAAAACTTTTCTTTTAATTTGCCAAAACAATTTTCAACACGCACCCTGTAACTTGAAAAATATTCATTATATTTATCTCTGGATTCTTTTGTTAATTCGTTGCTGTTTCTTCGAAATGGTGTAATTATATTTTCCCGTAAGGGATATGCAGAATCACCGGCAATCCACTGTAAATTAGAAAAATAATTTTCGGGAGAACGTGCTATTGGAGATTCAGAAAATATTTTTGCATCATGGACACTTCCATGATACCCAATTGTCGCTTGTCGAATTCTCAATTTGTAATCACAAATTCCTTGCATTTTTTTCTTCAAATTTTCTAAAATATTCTATTAAAGCTATAAATACAAGCAAAATAAAACAGGCGAAAAATTTAACGTTCCCTTTATATATAAAACATCGCTTCCTAATAATAAAGCAATCATTCAAAAGGTTAGAAGTTCAGTTAAGAATCGAAGTCGATCAGTACATCTAAAAAATTTAAGACAACACATTGTTGCAGAAACATCGCCATCGCCCTCGTCACCGCAACCATCCACTTCACAAAGTGTTCCAATGTAGAAGTGAATCAAATTTCGAATAATCAAGGATTACTACCATTATAATTAGGTATAGCTCAAAATGTAGTTGATTATTGGAAATTAATACAAATTTATGATTTGTCTAGTTTAAAAATAGACTTAAATAATTTAATTAAATATTACAATAAGTTGAATAATTCATTTCATGAAACCACGTATGCATTATACTAATGAGATGTTTACATATAGATATTTATTAGAATATACGTTTTCGCAAGTAGAAATTAAACAACAATATATAAGCAATGACTATAACAAGTATATAGATAATAATTAACGCCCCACACGCGGATTAATTAACGGTTTAGGTTCAATTTGGAAGGCAATTACTAGTAACTAGTTTATTTTTTGTACAGATGGAAAACTTGACCCCAGGAGAAAAGCACGCAACACTTATATTTGACGAGATGGCTATTAAACCTGGTTTACAATTTGACAATTCTTCTTGCATGGTAATTGGAAAACCAACAATGATGGCATCTGGTATTAAAGATTCATCAAATCAACTATAGTCCATTCGTTTTAAGATTAGTCTTGAATTCGGAACTAAAAATGTTAACCTTGAAATGTGATTGGTTGATATTCAAAAATGAATTTGCAAGTTCACACCACCACAATTGTTTGAGATTTGACGTTTATAAATATTTTTTCGTAAAATTTTGTAACCAACCTTTAATATTGCTAGCGGATATATTGCTGTTTGAACCAAGAATACGTTAAAAACTAATTGTTATTCTAATAACACTTTGGTTTTGTTAAAAACCACATTTGTGTATTCTAACCTTAATTTGTTTTAGAAATTTAGGTTTTTCTTAATTAAATTATGGATCAACCAGGAACTAGTAATCAGGAATTTTATAATTTTGAAGAAGCATTTTTCACCGTCGAAAGTCAAGAATCAAATCAAACCGAATCGAGTTGTTCAAATAAAGCCAACGATAATTAGAGTTTTCGGGATGTCATTAAAAATCATCACGGTAAAATTATACATAGTGGACAGAAGATAATGATGTATAACATTTATATAAAGTATCGTAATGCAGGACACGTCAGAACAGGTAGTGTAACTAACTGCTGCTAACGATCTAGAAATTTCAGTTCAGTCAATGTGGAACACTGTTATTGAGATGGAGAAAAGGGGCACATTGTCATCACCAACAAAAAAAAAGAGAACGCAAGAGCACTTATGACAAATTAAACGATTTTCAGAATTCAACATTACGTAGAATAGTTCATCAATTTTTTCTTGCGAATGATGTACCTACCGTTGATAAAATCCTTGATGTAAGTATTTCTTTAGTGTAGTACTTTATAATTTCTTAAGCAAATATTAATTTTATTTATTAGAAAGTGCAAAATAATGAAGTGCTCCCTACCATCCAAGGAACCACGTTATACAAGACACTGACAGCATTAAATTTTGTTTGGGAAAAGAGATCACGAAACTATTTATTAGTAGAGAAAGCGGAACTGATCATATGGCGACGTAAGTATTTAAACAGTGTTAGAAATTTTAGAATACAAGGGCGTCCAATATAATATCTTGATGAAACTTGGGTAAATGCTGGTCACACTACGGCTAAAGTATGGAAAGACAAATCTGTAACAAGTGCAGCTGAAGCTTTCAACAAAGGTCTCTCAGTAATAGTATACACTAATTTATATAATTATCAATTACTAAATTATAAATATATTTTAGAGAGGATTACAAAACCCGTCAGGTAAAGGTAAGCGATTGATTATTCTTCATATAGGAAACGAGGCAGGATTTGTGGAAAATTGATTATGTTTTGAATAAAAACTTACAACTATCATGAAGAGATGAATTCAACTGTATTTGAAGAATGGATGATGAGCATTTTGCTCCTTTTAGAAGCTAATTCTGTTATAGTAATGGACATTGCTTCATATCATTCGAGAAGAAAAGATAAGAGACCACTTAAAAGTTGGACCAAGTCGCAAATGATGGAATGGCTTGATGCACAAGGAATCCCAGCAGAACGAACAGAATTAAATGTAGAACTTTTCGGTAAATCTTATTCTTATATATCTTAATAATAAATTTGGTAATACAAATTTGATCATCATCATCTTCATTATCGTTTGCACGTTTTAGACTGCGTTTACATCAATAAAATTATAAATCTTTCAACAATTTAATATTAATTATTGATATAAACATAACAAACACAGTATTCAAATATACCTAGTTATTGGAATGGGGATCATTCAACTTAATCGGTGGGAAACTGAAAGGTAAGTTTTACTTTCATACTTACAATATTGTATAATATGATCGTTATTACAACTAACCTAAATTTTAGCTAAAATAACAAACAATTTGGTAGGGAAGCCAGACTGTTCGTATGTGATAGATGAAATGGTCAAGTCCTCCGGAAGAGAAGTTTTAAGATTGCCTCCATACCACTGCCAATTTAATCCTATCGAATTAATTTGGGCACAAGTAAAGGGCTATGTTGATGCAAATAATAAAACTTTTAAATTTGGTGATATGAAAGTCTTGTTACAGGATGGTTTGAAAGCAGTTACACCAGAGAGATGGGCACAGTGTGTTAAACATGTTGTAAATGAAGAAAACTTTAGATATAGAGTGGATGATCGAGTAGAAGCAATGCAATTGGAATTTCAAGTAAACCCAGGTTTTTCTTCTGAAGAAGAATGCATGCCAGATTAAATCCTGAATTTATTTGAAAATGTTTATTGTTGAACATCAACAGGAAAGTTTTTTAATAATGTTGATTATATGAATTTTAATTTATTGTTTTTAAGGGAAATAGTACAGTCAAAGAATCAGACTATGGATGATAATGTCGTATAGAAGAAATGCAATTAGAATTTCAAGTAAACACAGGTTTTTCTTCTGATGAACTTTTCTAATTTTCTAAAGTTGGTCTTATGTAATATGTAAAAAGGTTATAAGCAATCTTCCTTACTTTTATGATGGAAAGTTGTATGTAATAATGAAGATGTAATTAAATAATTCCTAAATAATTTTTTGTTTTTGAAATTATTATATCAAGTTAATATTTAACGTATTAAACCTTTTTGTAGGTATGCAACCATAGCAGCACATGCATTAGTTTATATGTTGGCGGGAATTTGTACACGATGGAAACAAATTGTAGGATACCAATACACTGCAAACTCTTTTGATCCAGATGAATTGTACAATATTATTATAGGAATAATTAAAAGATGCTACAAAATTGGCATAACAATCCACGCTGTAACATCTGATATGGGCCCTCAAAACCGTAGTTTATGGAAAAAATTAAATATAGTAGCTGGAAAACATAGCAAAATTAACAACCACGTCCAGCACCCTTGCTTACCAAATGCAAAGTTGTTTTTCTTATCGGACCCCGTTCATGTCTTCAAAAATATTGCTGCAGCATTTGCAAATGGCCACAAATTTATTTTAGATGATGCGATCGTAAAAAAGTATGATTTACCATATAATACAGTATCAATAGAACCAATTAAGCAACTACATGAGATGGAAAAAAAAGATACGTTAAAATTACGTCCTCGTTTGAAAAACAATATCGTTAATCCTTCACATTTTGAAAAAATGAATGTGGGCTTGAGTGTTGCTTTAATAATCAATGATGTAGCAGCAGGTATTTTGTATTACATTGCACAAAACAAGATTGACTCGATACAAATCAACAGCAAATCAACAGGTGGTTTAAATTGATGACATGTCGGTGTTATACTTTGGCTTTATCTACATATAATAAAGAAAATTATGATGAGACTATTCACTTCCTGAAGACAATACAAGAAATATTTTATAACACCACAATTGGAGGTTTATGAAAACCTTTCCAAACCGGCTTACTTTTGGCCACAGAAACGGCTATTGATTTCCAGAAAATTTATTAAGAACAGTATAATTTTAATTATGTAATGTTGGGCAGATTAACCCAAGATGCTCTTGAAAATGCATTCTCCTTAATAATATCCAGACAACCCGTCCCGGATGTACATTTGTTTAAGGTGTCGCTGAGATTAGTGTGTTTATCGCAGTTTGCATGTACTTTAAGAAATAGTAATTATAGTGAAGATAATTCCAACTATTTTATTAAATATTGTAACAATCTGAACAGAAATTTAGAACATTTTGGAGAAGAACTGGAAAATAAAATAGTTCCAGAGTGTGATGGCGAAATAGGTGATGAGTGTTTTTTAGCTGAACTTGAAAATAATGTACAAGCTTCTATATATTACTTACTTGGCTGTGTGATACATAAAGTTAAAAAGAACTTTTCCAATTGCTCCAAATGTTATAATAGTGTGCAAACTGTAGCAAATTCTACAACAGATTTAAACTTTTTTGTCAAATTAAAAGAGTTCAAGGAAAATGTTTTGGTTTATCCTACTTTGGAATTGTTTCAATATATGTATATGTAACGTAGAGACTGAATTTATACTTCATAAAAAGTCAATTATTGATGTTTTAAATTTGGAAAGTTTTCTAAAAAATGTACAGGAAGGTTATTCGGTTCCTAATATTCCCACTTGCCATAAGATATTCCAAAAAATTTTAAAATTGTATGTAAGTAGAATATTTTTTTCACTTCGAGATAAGTTTAATCCGAATTACATTAATGTTAACTCTAAAGATAGTAGAAGTGTTGCGATGCGGGCAAATGTACGATAATAAGTGTTTATTTTTATTTTATAATTATTTATGATGTTTTTATTACTTTCTTCAAACATGTCATGTTTAGTTTCTAATGAATAACAAAAAACGATTTATTTTTTTAAATTTACCTTTAAATAATAAATTTTTAAGTTATAATTATTTAGTACAACCAACTCGAAATAAAACAAAATCTATCGATTTACATAAATAATGTATTGAGGTGGGAAAGGATTGTAATTCACTCAAAAATTTAGCAATAAAATGTTTGTTAGGATGCTCTGACAAGATTTTGATTAATTTTAATTAGATCTTCATCTGTGTTAATGAAAATAAATCAGACGCACATGTTGGACTGCATAACCAAATGTCATAAAATTTTACATAAAATACGTGCAAAAAATTTAGTAACAAATAATAAATAAACAACAATATGACGGAAACACATATGTATATAAGAATAAATCTATTGTTTTAACTTAACATATTCAAAAATTATCACTCAATTATAATTTGTTAAAAATTTTTTAATATTTTATTTTAATTTGTTAATAAATTAGGACCCCAAAATGGCAGGACGTTGCGGTACTGTATCTATCTAGTAACTGTAGATCAACCTAATGCGGAACGATATGATTCGGCCATTTCAACAATTAAAGAAAACGAAAATCAAGTCAAATCTATAGCCGAACAACAACTTAGTATTAAGGATATATACGCAAAGAACAAATAATATTCATTTTAGAAATTCCGTTAGTAGAATTAAATTCGTATGATTATTATAAACTTTATTCTTCACTTGTTTTACAAAAAACCTATTACAAAATTATCATTCCAAAACCTCCTTACTTAATATGCAAAGGAATCGATCAATTGAATTATCTGTGCAACGAACAAGTTACTAATCTAATTACAAAAAATAATCCGTGCAAAGTTGATTTAGGGTGGGTTGTACAAATGCGAGTTCAGCCGCAGTTCAAATAAACTACAGCTCAACTGAACTTGAGATTAACTTTCTCCGCTGTTGTACAAAATATATTTTTAACGCGTTCAACTAAACCTGAGAAACGATGTTTTTACAACGCTAATAATTGACGCGCATGCATTTTAGGAGACTCTCAAATGACATTTCACCATTTGACAGACCGAACAACGCAAGTTTCACTTTTCTAAAGTGCGTTTGTTTATTGTGACGATTGTCAAGTGTTTGTACTATTTTTTAAATACATTTTGCTATTGTTCATAGTATCTATTTTCTGTGGCTTTCTGTGGTGATTATTTGGTGGTGGTACATTTTCTGGTGCTTTCTTTTATTTTTGTGAACATGGCTTCTTCTGCAATTGCTTGCATGGCTTCTCCATCAATTACTTCAAAGCGGTCAGCAAACTTTTTCCCTCAGGAAGAAAGTTTGTTAGTTAGTATGGCTCAAAAACACAAAAAGGTGTTGGAGTGCAAACTAACTGACATGACGGCACATGAAGAAAAGCGCAAAGCATGGGGTAAAATAGAACAAGGGCACAATAGGGCCCAAGATGTCCTCAGAAGAAAATATGACAACATAAAAAAAAGAGTGAAAAAGAAGTATTCCGATGAAAAATGCTACTCTCTTGGCACGGGAGGCGGTCCACCTCGGAATACAACTTTTACAGATCTGGACAGCACAATAAAAGAAATTTTGGGGACCACAATTGAAGGCAGTGAAAGTAAATTCGATGATGATGCAGAAAGTACTCGTAAGTTATTAACTATTTAATGATTATTTTCATGGTTATTTATAATATTGTTATACTCATGCAGCTATAGCCGAGGAGAATATTTTTGTGGACGAGGATTTAACTTTTTCTGTACCACAACAGTATAAGGTAGTATGTATGTATTTTTAACATTATGTCGAAGAAATTATTCTAATTGGTTTGTATTTATAGCACAACATCAAATGACCCTACAGCAAGAAGAAGAATACATTCTGCGAGATGAGTCTGAAAGTTTATTAGAAGGTAATGTTTAAAAGTTCTGGTAGGGGATCAGTGCTGACGTCAGAGTGTGCACATATTAATATATTTTGTTTTCAGATCAATTAGTTTCTACGGATATACCAACGACTTCAACTGACATCACTGGAAACGACACCTGTATGTATTGATAGAATGGGTCTAATGTTGTCCTAATCATTCTTGAAAACATGCGTAAATATAAATAATAAAATCAAATTTTATTTTTAGCCAACATCAACAATTGGAGTCATTACACTCCAAAAATGTTAAAAAATAAAAAGTCACAAGAGTTGAAGATAAAGAAAAGTACTGGTAACAAACAATATTTATTTTACAATGTAATTACAAAATTTGCTTTATTGTAGATAAACAGACCAATACAATTTCTGATCGTGTTTCTCAGTGGGCAGAAGCCAGGTGTCAGCTTCAACAATCTAATTCTTATTTTGCAGACAAACAAAATGAGCTAAAGTTGAAGTTCATGCAAGAGAAACACGACAAAGAAATTTCATTGATGCAAGATAAGCACGATAGGGAGATGTGCATCATGGAAAGCATCATGGAAAGGGAAGCTGAATTAAAAAGAAAGCTGATGGTCGAAAAAAATGAAGCTGAAATTTCAATGATAAAAAAACCAAAGTTTTAATTTATTAAGGGGATTCATTTAACTTTGTATTTTTTTAATCCCTTAGTAAATTAATCCCTTTATTATATTCACTTGTATATAAAAAAAATTAAGTTTAAGATTAAAATTTTGTACAGATATATAAAAAAGATTAAACATAAAAATAATTATATTGACTAAATTTATTATTAGTTTCTATTAATTAAAGTTGTGAAATATCCATTTATTAAATTGGATCTTACACTATTATTAATTCCACCAACATTTGCACCATTTTCGATAGGAACGTTATTTACAAGTGCAAGTGCAGCTTCTTCTTCTTCAGTGCCTGGCGGTAAATCTTCATTTAATAATATACAAATGTTGTGTAGTACAGCTGTTGCAACAACAATTGCTTCTACTTTGAACAGTTGCAATCGAATCTCAAATGCAAGTGCAGGAAAACGTCGTTTCCATATTCCAAATGCTCGTTCAATTGGATTGCGAGTTCTAATTTGCGACTCATTGTATAGCTCTTCAGGTGGAGTACGTGGATTGCCTAAAAATTAAAATACAGTTTTTGTTCTACTTTAGTAAAAGTATTATAGCTAACCTAAAGGTGTCAATAAATATTGTTTAATTCCATAACCACTGTCTCCTACTATATGGAATCCTGGAAATTCTCTGTTTTCGAATCGTGCTCTAATTCTAGAATTTGCAAATATTGTGCTATCGTGTGAACTTCCTGGCCACCTGCAGACAATATTTTGAAATCTGCAATTAGCATCACAAATTGCTTGAACATTTACAGAAAAGAAATGTTTTCTATTTCTATAAATTTCCGGTTCTTCTCCTCCAGGAGAAGAAATTTTAACATGGGAGCAGTCCACTGCTCCAATGCATTTTGGGAATCTAGCAATTCGATAAAATTCTTCACTATTTGTTATCATTTCTTTCTCAGTTACCGGCATTTTTACAAAAGTAGGACGCAGGCGAGCAATTGCATCGCTAACTTTGTAAACAATTCTGCAAGCTGTTGATTTGTGTATGCCCACAAAATCACCCACTACTTGCAGAAAGGACCCTGTCGCATAATATCTTAAAGTAATGAAAAGCATTATTTCTGGCGTAACAGCATTATTTCTGGTGGTGGGATGTGCTATTTGTTGAGATATTTTTTCTAGTACAAAACGCACACCATTTTTCGACAAACGAAATTTTGCAATAAATTCCTTATCGTTCCACTTTTCAAAATGATCCTCGCGAATCCGAAATACTTTACGCACTCGTTGACGCTCTATAACACCCGCCAATTCTAACATAACTTCATCATCTGAATCCATTTGATATTAAATTAATTTTAATATTAAATTTAATTTTTAATTATTAAATTAAATTTCAAAGAAAACCAACAACAAAAATAACAAACAGACCCAAAAGTAGGGTTAAACTTAAGTTTAAACTACCGAATTGGTGGGATCAAGTTCAAGTGGTCTTGAACTGAAGTTCAGTGCTAAACCGGCATTGTACAATCCATTTTTTTTCTGAACTGCAGTTCATCTTAAGTTCAAGCCGGTTCAAGTTAATCTCAAGTTTAAACTTATAATGTACAACTGGCCCTTAATCAGTCTAATGCCCGGTTGCACCAACCAAGCGTAAAAACAGTCGATCGATGAACCGTCGATTCGATTTTTCGAAATAACTGTTGCACCAAAAAAAAAAATAACAGTTAGTTCTTGAACTGCCTCTTTTTTATAAAGTGAAGTGAGCAATCTACCTAAAAGTAGGTATAAATTATTATTTTAAAACATTTTTGTAGTCAGTAACTGTCATTTTAGTAAAATAGAAAATATAAATCAGCATTTCACACAAATTGAAAAAGATAGTGCCATTGATGTGATTTTAAGGTATAAAGGTATCATAGAGAATAAAAAGAGTGATGGAGTAACAAATAAACAAAAAATTGAAGCCTGGCAAAACATTGCAAGAGAATACAATTCTTGCAATATCAACGTGCCCCGTTCTGGAAATTATCGGTTAAAAGACTTATTAATAAATAATTAATTACGCCACAATTTCATAATAATTAAAATATTAAAATAGAATGGGTGCGTCCTTCGTCATTATTCTTAGTTTAACAAAGAAGCACAAACCTTTCCTATTTTATATTAAGACTTCCAGAAAGGAATTTATTATTATTAATTAAAATAATTACTTTTTGAATTATTTAAGATAGATAGTTTGAATTTTACTTCAATCCGTTAGTTAATATTATGAACTTAAAAAATAACATTTGTATAAAGATGATCGATTTCTTATATATTTATTTGCATAAATTAAACTGCAATAATTGATTACAATTCAAACATTCCCGCCGTAACACTACAAAGTATTATTAAGTATCAGTCTATCGTAACTTAAGCACTTCCTAAAAGTTACATTTGCCGTTACTCTTGGCTGTCCCATTTGAATTTTATCGTTATTGTAACAATTTGTGATCAAAAAAATAATAATGCTTTTGTAATTAGGAATTTAGTCAGAACACAAAAAGAAATTACGTTAGAAGAATTCAGGAAGTGAGAGGCACAGTTTTTGAAAATATTTCTGTAATAATTCTCTTAGATTTCTTGGAATTCTCACACTAAAAGGGAGAAAAGGGTATTCAAAACAACCTGCTTATGCAATACCTGAAATGCACTATATAGAAAAAGCACAAATGAGGAGCAATACTTTCAAAATGCAACATATCCACCAAACTAAAATATTTTTTTATAGGTGGAGCTCTTATGTCGTTATGAATCTTTATCAAATGTTAAAACATTACGATAACAAAACGCAATACTATACAGCTAAATTGGTTTATCAAAGTCAACTGATTTCTTTAAAGTGCAACATATCCAAGTTTGTGACACATCAAAGTGCAACATATCCATTTACGCAGAATTTATTGTATGTTAAGACGTGGTTACCAGTGTTTGTTTTATACTTTGCATATTTATAATGACCAAAAAAGGATCTACCTAGAAATGACAACACAAAAAAACGTTTCAGTAAAGGCAGAAATGCATTATCAAACTGACGATCCATCTTAAAAATTGAGTTCCCTACTAAATTCTCTAAAATATTTTATAGCATTGCTTCCGGTTTTATGTTAATTTTGTATTCTTCTATAATTCTATAATAAAAGCTTTATCAAAATGCAACAAATCCAAATTTTAAGTAGATTTACAAAAATATTTAAAGCCAACGATTTCCAATTTTAAGCAAATTAATACAATTATGTGTCTAACAAAAAAAGATTCGTCGCAATATTGTTGCAAATAATAAAGTTATACAAAATCTTCATTTACTTAACTTCAGGTTTGATGGATATGTTGCACTTTGAAAGTATTGCTCTTCAAATGAGCAAGTGCAATCAAATTTATAACACATATCTATTAATAAATTTTTAGTTTGGCGATTTCAGATTGATTCAAAACATAAAATAATGACCATGTACATGTTCAGTTCATAAAAACCTGGCAATAGATTTCCCATCGAAAAAGATTATCTTCCGATAAATAATATTTGTTACTTATTAAAACATTCAAAAAACCGACAAAGCTACAAGTATGAAAAACATAAGGCTATAAATTACAGTAAAACAATTATTATAATAAATTTAGCTTACCTCAATAAAATCTTCCTTGATGGGGTCCTATTCTTCAGTGAATGGCTTTTCAACGGTTGGACTTTCAAACCATCGCTGCGAACGTATATTCTACGCACTGCCTTTACAAATTACATAGAAAAAACTCATTCGTTTAAAAACAAACTTATTCCCGGCATCGATTTGATAGGATCAATAGAAATCTAAAATAAAAATTCTCAAGTCAAATAACTATTAGCATATAATTAAAAAGAATTACCTACCAACCCATATCTATTAATCTAACCTTTATTATCCACGATGATTTGATCAACCTCGATTTATTTTAATCTACGTAGCACACTTCGATGAAATACATTAATTTATTCTACAGCATTTTTTTTCCAAATTTGCTTCTTCCAATTTACCTTTAAACTTAAACATAAACGAATTGCAACGTTCACTTCGCAAATTGACATTTGCTAACTGAAGATCACCATATTACCGACGTCAGGGAAGTATTTAGAAAATTTAAAATTGTGTCACTAAATTCGACGTTATTCATAATATTATAATTCTTATAAATATAAAAATCACGAATAAAAGTAAGTGCATCTAATTAAACATATTTATTTGTAATTTACTTCAATATTTAAATATTTGATATAAGTACAGGGTGCAACAAAATCTTTATTTAGTTTTTAAATCTATTTTGCAGTGCCGCGCCTAGCGCAATTTACTACACCGGTGCGTATTGTCGAGGTACAAAAAATTGTTATATTTGTAATTATCATGAATTAAACAGCTATCAAAACATAATCAATATTTCGTTGTCAATATTATTAATTTAAAAATACTGTTAAATTATTTTTCTTGGTAGATAATTAATAGTCAATAATAAAAACATAGCAACGTTGCATTTTATACAATTTCACGTCTATTTTTATCATTTTACTTTTATTTATTTTCTTGAAAAACTTGTAGCTTAATTGGTCGATTTAGATCAGAAGGGGAGACGTTCAAAACTAGTACTGTACAAATTTTATCTTCCACCCCCTAACTCCCAGTTACCGGTACCTTAAAATTTTAAATGGGACTCCCTACCTTGCGATATATCATTTTAAAGGAGAAAAAAATCCTTGTTCGTCAATATTAAAAAATTGGGTTTACCTCTCTAAAGGTAAAGGTAAAAATTGAAAAATGAAATAAAAAATAATTTTATTTCATAAATAAAATCAAAACTAATAGATTCAGCTCTGTTTGGAAAGAAAAAACCGCTCACCACCCCGTTGAAGACGACCGATAGGGGGGAACTAGTTTATAGAAAAATAACCTATCACCCGTAGTTATCAGGTCGTATACGACATAATTTTAGAAACCAAATTAAAAATGGTGAGCTAGCCATAGCTTTTCACAGCCACGCAACATTGGGTAAAATTCTGTTTACACACACCAAAGACAAAATACCACTTATAGATCGAGCCAATGTTGTATACAAGATCAACTGTGGATGTGGTAAATGTTACATTGGGCAAACCAGACAGAGACTGATCTCTAGATTAAACCAACATCGATACGACATTAAGAGTGAGTCCACCAAGACGAGGTTGTCGGAGCATGTCTTGGGATGTGGACACATACCAGCCAATGATGATGTGAAGATCTTGGCAAGCGAAACAAGCTACCAAAAAAGAACATTTTTGGAGGCAGCTTATATATCCACCACGGCTGATAACGTCAACAAACAAACAGACTATGGTTACATCAATAATGGTTTCAAATGTTTGTTGAACAAGTTTAATACCAAGGTGTTATCCACTTAACGATATGTTTGACGGCGATTCTAGTTCTTGGAGATTTCTTGTTCAACCCCTGGTCAGTAGTTACACTCTTCGACATAGCTTGCGGTTTTTTGCAGGTTTTCTTTTTGTTTTACTTTTACCATCTCATGTCCGTTCGTGGTTTGCAATCACCTTATTGTTTACGTGAATATCTCAGTTCGCACGCTAGAGATGGAGTGTTACTTTTGTTTTTGTGGTTCTATCTGTTGGCGGCTCTTTTAAAAAATTTTATATTTATCAATGGTTCAGTACATTTTATTGGCCCAGTTTATCAGACGTTTTATATTGTGATGTATTCCAAGTTTTATTTTAATTTTTGACAAATTAATTTTTAAGTTGTGTTTTACGTGCTGGTTTATTTATTAATTTATTTTATACAAATTATTATATTTACAATTAATTGTTACATGTTATGTTTTAATGTTTTGTGACTTATTGAATGTAATGCGGACCTATGATGATGCCATACCCACTCCCCACATTTTTTTATCTATAGTCAAACGACCAATATCTTGTTTTTTCGGTGAGTGCAACCTGAACCAGTTTTTTGTTTTTTGACGGACTTTGCCAATATAACATCATTATGTACCATTTTCTTTTTCAGCCCTGATAATGAAAATATAGTATTTTCAAAACGTTGGCAAAACAAGCATTTGTTTGATTTAATGGCTCTCTCTACCCAAAAACTCCTAACATTTATTAATAAAATTTGTGAAATTAGTTTTTCAAAACGTGCTCCATTATTGGCCAAATAATAGTACAACTTATTTTCAAACTCTTGCTGAAATATTTCTGCACTAATTATTGAATTATATTATGCATATCGTTTGCACGCCAATGTATTAACGAGACGCCGCTGAAGAAAGAACTCGCTCTGTAATTAAATAAGTTGATTAGTCAGTTCATTTAGTCATTAGTCATTAATCATTAGTCAGTCATCAAGTTAAGACGTTTTATTTTGTTCTCATATAATTTAATCGCCTTTATTAAATGTTTATTTGTTCTCACCACGTTTTTTTATTAGACAAACCCAAATAAGTTACATTCCACAATAAGTATTATCTTAATACTAATCCGCCTATATTCTTAAATTAACCTAATTTTCAGTTCCTGGAGATTCTCGGGAGGAGTTTTATAAACTACCGTTTTCACATTGCTGCAGAGAAAAAATCTAGTGGCGTCAAATCCGTGGATCTTGCAGGCCATTCTATAGGACCTCTTCTACCAATCCATTTGCCAGGTAATTTTTCATTCAACCATTGTAATGTGGGAGTGCTCCATCTTATTGAAAATTATGCTATTATGCTCATCTAGCAGTATATGTCTCCTTCTGAATTAACCTGATTTTCTAATAGACTTGATGCCATTATTTTACAATTCATTTGTAATCTCATCCATCTTCCCCGCTCTCACCATTGTCTTCATATTCCATGTAACAATTCTTATCAATTTTTACTTTTCTTTCGCGTTTTGTTACTTTCTTTTAATCACTTTGCCATGTTCTCGCCTGTCCGTCGTTGGTTCATTGCGCAATTCGATGTTGTTCAGTTTTTTGTACAAGGATCTAACAACATCTGTTTGCTTTTCAATCAAGTTACTGAATAATTGTTGATCCCAGATTACAACCTTTCTTGTCATAATGAGTTTTAAGCACGGATGTATAATTATTAATGTGATCTGACGGCCTATGCGTCTATCACATAGTAGTGGATCTCGACCTTCCTCAGTGTGCGAGGGAGAGCCAGCGACAGGGATAGACAAATAGTACCACGATTGACCACGATATTGCAGAGTGCATAAGCGATGCACAATTAAAACACACGTTTTAAACTAAAAGTATAATTAGTTAACATTTAAATTTTGGCAATGAATTGGCCAATTTTGGCCTAAAAACAAATTAAAAGAGTGGAGGGCTTTGATTCCACGTGCGGACAAACAATTAGAAATAAATGACGTTTTGTGCGAAAAACATTTTTTTAAGGTTGCCGTCTCGCATGTGTTAACCTTATGGGCGATATGTGATCATTGTATTTGCAACCAAAAAATAAATACTAACTTTTAGAAATTCATTTTGTGATCATTGCAAAGCTAAAACTTGGCTCTTGGATGTGAATAACTTTTTATTACAATCAAGTAATTGGAAATATATAGGGTATTCACACTCTCTGGTATATTTAACACGTGGTAAATTTACCACACATTTATACCATATCTGTGAACACACCCGTGGTATTGGGTCTTGGTATTTTAACTTTAACCCTACTTTCGGCACATTATTTATTATTATTTTTGTAAGTAGTAGTTACTTTAAATCAGCTGTGTGCACTTCGCCATATTAGAAGTAAAAATACAACAACGCAGAAAAGCGGCGCACTGGTTTAAATTTACCATACTAGAAATACACGGTCGAGGGCTACTTACGAATACCACGAGGTATGGTATTTGCTCTTATGGGAGATTACTACACAGTCAAATAACACCCTGGTAAACGTGGTATATTTACCACGTGGTAAATTTACCACGGGATATACCAGAGAGTGTGAATACCCTTATAGAAAATTTTGCTGTGAAGTTGATCGATTTTTCAAGTAGCAAAAGTGATCGTTTAATATTTTTTATAAACATTACCTTTATAAATATCAGCACGAAAAGTAATTCAAGTCCAGCGCAAATGTTACACCTATCTTGAAAAAAAATTTGATAGCATTATATGCATTTTTGTACAAATGGTTACAAATACAAATTGAAAGAATAATTTTCCTTGTTCTGAAAAATTTACTCGTAATGGCAAATAGAAATCTGTCACATTAGATAAAAAAAAACTTGAAGTTTATAAAATATAGTTTGTCTATTTATTCAACCACAGCGGTAGTGGCAATACTCATATGTTGGTTTAAAACTTTGCTAAGTATGTGCACGTATAATTATCAGGACGTCAATGTAATATGATCTGTCTACATTGCAAAGATAATAGTAATTGCATTCCGAATTCCGATGTATGTAACTATTCGTTTCTTCAGTAAGATAGATATAGTATTAATTTAGATTTCAAGTTTGTTATAGTTCGTTCTGTTTTTCAAAATTCCTTTTTTTTCGATTTACTTAGAATTTCTGGTTTCAAATCATGACTGAGTAAGCAGATATGAAAAAAAAAATTACATTCCATAAGAGTCGAAACAATGCTGCGTTGTATATTGAATTTTATTGTGTCTTTAATTTTGTGAGCCAGTATAACACACCGGGTGTCCGGTTTTAAAGATGGATAAAATTATTGCGCATCAAATGATTCTAAAAATAAGAGCAAAAATGAAATTTTTACTTTAAATTACCAATTTAAAATTTATCGATTTTGCAGTAATAATGATTTTAATTAAGTAGGCGAAAAACAAAACACCTAAAATAAGTATAGTTACTCACAAAAGTATTCGGACACTCCGATGTTAGCAATGTAAATTGTACTTTTTGAAAACTCTTTTTAGCATATAAAAATTGCTTTTACAAAAATATGTTTCAGACATTTTTTGTAGATAATTTCTGTCTCTTGATTTTTGTTTCCATACTTTTTTTATTCGTCGCCTCGTTTTCTACTGAGAGTGACTTAAAGCAATCTAAGTAAAAATTCGATGGGAATCCTCTGCAAACATCATAAGAATTCAATAGTGCAAGTTTTACCGAGTTTGCTTTAAGTTACTCTCGGTCGAAAACGAGGCGACAAATAAAAAAATTAATATGAACATGAAATGAAGACAATGAAATTTGCGATAAAAAATGTCCAACAAGTATTGGTGTAAAAATGATTTTTGTGTTATTAAAGCAGTGTTCAAAAGGAACAATTTACATGGCTAACATAGTAGCGTCCGAATACTTTTGTGAGTAACTGTATCGTCGCCCCCATGTCAAAATTACCAATGTGCAAATTTGAAATTTTGAGATAAAGAGACTTGAATTGTTTAAGTCTTTATGAAAAATCAGAATTTAAAGTTATGAAAACAATTTTTTGCCTACTTATAGTATGGAGTTTATATTATAATAGTATGCTGTTTCACCAATGAATAGTTTGATAAAATTTTGAATTGATGATGTGTATCATTCAAAATTTACAAATTTGCACATTGGTAACTTGGCATGGGGGCGACGGTATGTACTGTGTGAAAAAAATTTACGCCTAAGGCGTAAATTGAGTTAAAAAACAAAAGAATATACTATGGTAATTAGGTAATTACATACTAAAGTAGTTAACCATTCTTTACAACTTCATTCAATTGTCAACTTTACAAAAAAAAACATATTATTATGAACTACCCGAACTACCGTGCCGTTTTATTGGTTTTGTTGGAATTCTTCAATGATATTCTTCAAATATAGAAGGAAGATCTCTGCATTTTAAATTATTTTCTCTTCTCTTTAAAATTATTGTCGAGAGTGAGGGCAGGTAAATAAATACCTAATTAATTTATTTAGATATCATAATATCTAACCAAATTCCTTCATTGAAATATATTTCTTCAATAAATCATTATGGTCTTCAGGGCATACAATAAAATAACATTTCTTCTTTTTGTCTATAGCAAGCTGCAATTTAGCAATTTTATTTAATGCAATTTTACCGGTCTCATCTATTTTCAAACCAGCCACTTTTTTGTTTTCCACGGCTTCTCGCAATATATGTATGATACTACTTTGTAAAAGCATTTCACTTCCACTATTTCATCTTTACTCAATATTCCATTGGGAGAATCTCCCAAGAAACCGTCTCTTCATCTAAATGTAAACCAGTTCGACTTATCTTGCGACCTACCTTTTATTCAAATTTCTTTATGGCTACTGGATCTTTATTTGTGCCATATCTAGTAGCATCTGTATTTATTGAATTTGTGCTTAATATGGATTTAACCAATGTATCGCACGATTTAGTTGGCCTTCGTTTTATTACTGCTTCAAATTTCGAAGCAGTTGATCGATTCTTTCTTACTTCAATAAATTCTAATCGAATTTTTGTTTCGTTTTTTCAATTTTTGAAAAATTTTTCTTCAATTTATTCTTTCTGCGAATCTTTTCGAGATTTCTTCAATTTCTGACGATGTAACTTGCAACCGAAGTATTAACGCTTTTATTTCAATTTCTAAAGCTTCTTCTTCTATGAAGATCTCTGATATATTGCTACCATAATCGTGGCTTTCCGTGTTAGATTCAAATTTTTTACTTTAAGAACCACTGGTCTAACCACTCATGAAATATATTCCCTAGATTCCGTTGAATTTTAAAATAATTATTTTTACTGAAGTTTGTTATTTCCATAGTAATTCGGCAGTATGTTCAAATGTACTACCCGTAGCAAGAGTCCCCCATACATACGGTGACCATTTTAATGAAATGGAAAACCAGTATGTACACGGAAAAACGGAGGACGTTTTTTGTTTTTTTTCTTAAAAGTAATATTAAAATAATGAATTTTAACTGTTAAGTACAGAATACATACTTAAAATGACAAAATAATATTTAAAAAAACAATAAAAACGACAATAATTAACATTTAACAGGTTTAGACTTAGAATATTTAAATAAACAAGAAATGAATTTTGAAAAAATTACGTTAAAAAAGTTAAGTATGTATTCTTTACTTAACAGTTAAAATTCACTATTTTAATATTACGTTTAGTTTGTTTATTATAATAAAATGTAATAAAAAATATAATCCGTTTTTTATAAAATCTTTTACGTCATCTTGTGATAACAAAAATGCATGTGTTAACTTTATCTACAAAATCAGCATGCAGATCATGAAAGTTAAAAAATTACAATAAAAAATAATTTCTTCGAAAAAAGCGTTTCGTCAGACATAAATAAACATTCAAAATTAAATTATAGAAATTATTATTATTATAATATAATTATAATTGTAAAATTATTGCGTAATTTTTTTATTCCAAAAGTGTTTATAACCTCTTCCACATTAATATAAGCACATTCCTGTGAACTGCTAGTAAAGCTAAACCGCTTAACGCCCTTACTATTTCTCAAATTTGACTTTATTCGTTTTAAGCTGGAAAATGTTCTTTCTACAGAGGCTGTAGTAACCGCTAATGTTCTTAAAATAATATATATATTCGGAAACATCAATATTGAACCGATTAAAAGCTTTCATTCTATATTTTGAAAGCTCTCCTTCATGGTTTTTTCATTTCTGATGCGAAATCAGTCATTTGCCTTCAAATATAGTATCATTAGTGTCTTAAAAATTATTTATATAGAAATCTATACATGGTTTAAAGTCATTGTAAAATTACGAATTAATAATTTCGGGTGGGGCCCGAGCCCCCCAGTCCCCTCTCTTGGCTACGCTGCTGTACGTATATATATTGTACTACATGCAGTAGATTCCCGATAAGATAAAAATCAAAGAAAAAGATATCAATTCATATAAAAATAAAATGTTTACTTGCAATATTATTGTTTTGTATTTTCCTACAATTTAGGGTTTTGTAGTTATATAAAATTGTGAACTTTTTTGAGTATCTTTTTTGAGATTATTTGTAAATACTTTGGTCGAAAGTGGCTGCAGCCTAGATTTTTGCTTTTAATGAGTTGAAAAATTTTCGATTATTAGTGATTTTGTTTGGATAATCGATTTTCCTGGAATTGAAGTTATTTAGTTCAAATTGATAAAAATTGATTTGATGTTTTTTGGAACAACCACTCATTTGGAGATATTTAGAAAATTATTTTTATATTACATCACAATATGCATATTATATAATTATTATAAAATGTGCTGAAGTACATAATTTCTCAATTCTCAGAAACCCTAGTATAATTAAACAAGCCAACTTGCAATTTATTGCAAGTTATTGTTCTATAATACGATAGCCGCGTGGATAGCCGTAAAAAAATAGTTCAGCTTTTAAACACCTCATGTCACCACTTTCCGTTTAATTATTTTGAAATAAATCTAGATGCAATCGCCCACGCTCAAAACGGCAACCTTAAGGAAGATGTGATTTATTTATTTATTCATACATACGGTTAGACCAATTTACATATATTTACAAATAATCAAAAGACCCTATATGGTGAAGAGGGTTCATGTTATCCCGAAGTGCTTAAATTCCACATCACATTATTTTTAAATACTCTATAAGAGCAATGGCATAAGTCAAAACTGTCAAAGTTGTTTAAGCTATTAACATGTCGGCACATTCTTGTTAATGGACTGTTCAGACCATAATTCGTCCTATGATGATCAATGTGCAGCAATTCGTTACACCTAGTGTTGTGACTGGCAACTCGGAACTTAATTCGATCACGTAGAGCATCACAGTTGATCATTCCATTTAATAGGCGGTAAACAAAACAAACGTCCGCAACCACTCTTCTATGCACCAATGACTTCGACCCGCAATGCCTCAAATTGTCATCACAGGAGAAGTCGTCACTTCTCAAACCACGCTTAAAATGATAATATTTTAGGAACTTACGTTCCACCCTATTCAACCTTGAGACGTGAACATCATAGTGTGGGAACCATACGCAAGACCCATATTCAAGTTTCGATCTAACAAGAGAGACATAGAGCAATTTTACCGTTTTGGCCGTGAAGAACTTGCTATGTCGGCGAATAAATCCCAACGAGCGAAGGGCACTATGGCATATGTTAGCAATATGACTTTTAAAAGTCAATCCGGAGTCGAGACAAATACCCAAATCGTTAATTTCCGTGACACGATTGAGTTCAACATTGTTTATTTTGTACCGGAACAAGTCACAGTTGTGCTTCTTATAGGTGATGAGCGAGCATTTGTTGAAATTAAGCCATAAATTGTTATCGGTACACCACTGGTGTATATTATCCAGGTCGGATTGCATCAGTATACAGTCCTCTATGGATCCAATAGTTTTGAAGATCTTCAAGTCGTCGGCAAACAGCAGGTATGAACTATTCTTTATGTAACTACCGATGTCATTAATAAACAGCAGAAACAAGATGGGCCCGCAATGTGAACCTTGCGGAACGCCGGAGTAAACCAGTATGTCATTAGAGAGAAAACTATGTATTCTAACATATTGAATTCTGTCACGAAGAAAACTACCCACCCATTTAACTACATTCCGTCCAAACCCCATTGAAGCAATCTTGGACAAAAGTGCCGAGTGGGAGACGCGATCAAACGCCTTAGAAAAATCCGTGTACACAGTGTCGACATGCCTGTGATCCTCGAACGACTCCAAAATGTGAGTCGTGAAGGACAAAAGATTGGTCGTTGTCGAGCGACCAGGAACAAACCCATGTTGATTTTCCACCAAACAACTCACACTAGCCTGCATTAGTTGAGCTGAGACTAATTTGTCAAGCATCTTGGGTATCATCGACTGTATCGAAATACCCCTATAATTTGCTATATCACTACGATTGCCTTTTTTGTGTATGGGAGTAATATAACTTTTCCTCCAGAGACTCGGAAAACAACCACTGGCCAAAGATAATCGGAACATCATGAAGATTGGAGTTGACAATGAGTATTGACACCTTTTTATAAAATAGGATGCAATACCATCAGGACCACAGTTCAAACTGTCAGGCAGTTCTGTAATTGCATTGAATACATCTTCCACCGTGACCCTCAGCAAATTGCAGTCGATAGTCGCATTAGCACCGTAGCTGTGATTGGTGGCGTCGTCACTAGAGTACACGTCAGAAAACGTGTAGTCACAGAAACTGTATTAATTGTTACATTTTTTTGTTTCTTTGAATTTGTTTAATTTTGGTTTGGTGATTATTTGGATTTCTGTAAATATTGTTTTATTTTAATTTAAAAGATGGCGTTGCCAGCTTTACAATTTTGGGACAGGCTGCGGTTTTGTGTGGTAGGGAAAGTCATCGACGACGATCCAAGATGGTCGTTTAAGAGCGTCGTAGAACAAAACCGCAATAGCAGTATTGGTGATTTGGAAAACATAATTTTAGGTTTTAAAGTGAAATTTAGTGAATTAGGTGAGTCACATTTTAATTGATTCTACCATTGATTTACTTTTTGGAATTCTCAAATGAGAAATATTTGTTTTTGGTTAATATAAAATTTTACAAATGTCGATTGTAAAATCACACCTGGCAAACAAGTTTTGTGTGATATAAACTAAGTTCGCAAATTACTTTGAACGAATAACTTTGGTACTTTCTGATAACAGAAAATTTGATTTCTTTTACAACCATTTTTTGCAAGTGACCTCAGTTGCTTGAACTTGACTTGATTACCTTTATATGTTTATCCTTAGGAAATACTAAGGTAATTTAAGTCATCCGCTCGCTTCGTATGCAGATCAGGACGAAGGAATTTTTCTTTAGTGAACCGTCCTGTAGCGGTATCACGTCAATTCTTTTATTGTTGATAAATATTTCATTTGAATAATAATTATTTGACATTTTGGAAATCTAGTTTTGTGCGAGTCATATTTTATTTATCATTTATTATTTTTTGTTGAGCTAGTGGAGCGACAAGAATTTTGTAAAGTCGTTTCATTCCTCAGCTGGCGCCCAAACAAATTCTCCTTTTATTTTACGTAGCCACCATTCTTTTAAAGGACTCACGAAGCTGTAAAGCTACCCAGCTTCTTCGACAGTGGGTAAAAACCCAAGAGCTAGCCTATCTACTATTATCATCAGTAGAGACAAAAAGGGTTTCTGTAACCAATAGGAGAATAACGTTACAGAAAAGATTTTTTAAGGAAGATGTGATACGTGAAGTAGTCACAGAAACTTTTTTTCAAATCAACAAAACAAATCGATAAAATTTGGGTGCCAAGTACATCGTGACGAAATTATATCGAAAGGGGTTTACTTTTATATCTTTATGAGAGTCAAACAGTATTACCGACAAGAACAAGGAAAATTTAAAAAACATTCAGCGGTCGATAAAAAAAATCAAAATTGCATAAGTCGTAATTATGATTATCATTTTCTAATTTTGTTTTAACAATTTCAGCTTTTTAATAATTTGTTTCTCGTTTTTTATTTTTCAAAATTACATTAAATCTTGAAACTAATAATCCTTATCTGATTATAATATGCTACTAATTTAGTTATTCTGAATTTAATAAAATTATTACATTTCATATCTTTTTATTGTACACTTATTAACTTGTTAGTTCAAAATATATACCTAATATTGTTTATAATTGTGTCTAACACAATAATTAAATAAATAATTTGTTATTAAGTTGTTTATTTATTTTTTGTTGGTCTCTAAAATAATATTTCCGATATTACTCCATAAGACCACTATAGTATTAACTCGAACACATTGTCTGTCTCTGTCTAGCATTGACAGGGACGTTCGTAGGCCATGAAATTTGCGTTGTAAGCTTACCTCTTATATTATACATCCGTGGTTTTAAGTATCTTACCTTTACTCTATTTCCCTTCTTTCATTTCTTGCTGTTTTACTGATTTCTTTCATTACCAATCTTTCCGTTGTGCCCCCGTTGATTACTATTCCGCTCATCACTACATTATTACATATTTTCTATTTTTCTATTTTTTCCATCTCGTATTCAAGCTCCTGCAAGGTGTCTACAGGTTTTGAACTGGTTGTCTTTAAAAATTAAAGAAATAGAGAGATAGTTGTAAGAGTTGTGAGCTTCCGAAGGGTTGACCTGGACAGACGCACTGACGTTAGCAGCAGGTACGCAATAAGCAAAATACAATTGAGGTCATTATTATAACTAGAGTGTGAAATTATATGTACTAAATGCATATTTTCGTTGCTTGTTCCTAAAGTCATAAAAAAATGTATTTATGCGTTTTTAGAACTTTTAAGTTTACAACCAAATTTTGAGAGTGCATATTTGATATGTTTTTATTTTTAAGACATACATATAAGTGCATATTTTCATAAGTTTCATAATTTAAAATAAATACAATTTAAAAAAGATAAACTTTACAAAAATATTCTTGAAAAAAACAGTTTCCCTGGCACTGCTTGGAAACGCATCTGTTTATTTATTGCTGCATCCGCAATAAACATCATACATCAATATTGCCGTACGTTGTGCCGTTTTAATGAAAATGCAGCTTATGATTTATGATATGAAATACCTTATTTTTTTTCGCTTTACTCAAATTTTTAAAGTAACAGCAAAAAATGTTCAATGGTTTCACTGTCAATATTTTAAAGTCGATTTTCTCGAAAATTCTGGCTGACACAACGGCTTTGAGGAATTATTATTCGAGGGCTAACGTTCTAGCACAATAAGTGGCAAAAATTTTAAAAATGCGGCTGGCGTATAATCTCCTTGTTAATTGTAATTAAATCTCTCAATAAAATTAATTTAAAAATTAAAAGTTTTTGTTTTATAGTAGGTACTACATAATCTTTTTATTTTTAAAGCATATATGTGCATATTTCAGACATTTATACAAATTTTCAGTAAGCAACTTGGGTTGCAAAAGTGCAATCATTCATAATTAATTTAACAAGTAATACAAAATTCAACAGAGAGAGCAAACAGAGTACCATCCTACCATCGACCTCAATTACCTCAAAAGAGGAACAGAAACGATAGAAACAGATACAGAGGAAGAAGAGGCTTTCAGAAGAAGTAAGTAAACATCATATCAAATTTTTAGAATAAACCAAAAAATGCAGAAAGTTAGTGATGGAGAAATTTAGTGATGCAGAAATTTAGTGAGGTGTGGTTCCTCATTTGAAGCGCTGCACTTGATCGGGTTGAATTTTTGGTTCTTGGAAGAAAAAAGAACCGAAAAAATTTTCGTATTTATCGACCAAATTGCAAGAGAAAAGGGAGAGAGTAGGCAGGAGATATTTGAAAAAAAATGGTATATTTTTCTGTGAATTTACTAGAGGGTAGGAATATATTTAATATAAAAGAGAAATAATGTAAGTGGATGTAGGGTAAGTTAGAAAGGGGGTTGGGGGGGGTTATATTATTTATTAAAAATGTTTAGTAGGATTGAGTTATTTAAATCAGATTGATTATTTAGTAATTAAGATGAATATTTTAATTTATTAATTTCCATAGCTTCCAAAAATTTCAGTTATTTACTTTTTTGTTCAATGTGTAAAATTTCGTATCCCCCTGTTTATGATTTGTATCTAGTCGGTGTTTTGCGAAAGTTGATTTTCCATCTGCAAGTCTGTGGAATCATGTGTGTTCACCAAATCGTGTTTTAAAACGGTAATTACCTAATATCATTTCTTTTGTTTTATTAACGTTTAATTTTAATTTATTTCCGTTTAACCACCTAACCAATTACCACATAACCACATAACACCTAACCACATAACCACCATCTAATTTCGCTATTCAACTGTTCGATAATTACTTGCAGTTTGTTACCTTTTACGTACACCAATGTACAAATTCCGTTCCTATTCTTCATTTTGTTGACGGTACGAGTGCTTTAATATTCTCTTAATGTTATGTTAATCGCGGTCGACACCCGGACGAGTTCTACGGCTTCGAGTTCCACCCTTGGCGAGTTCTGTCATTCTTCAGGGATTTTTTTTAATTATTTTGCCTCACACAAAAATGTCTAATCATGCAGCCGTGTTAAAAGGTGTATCTAAAATAGATGTAAATTTTACATCTTTAAAATAGATTTTTTCGAAAATTAATGCCACATCCCCCCATTTTTTTTTATTCTACCTATAAAAGTGTCCTCTTTCCTATAGTACAGTTGAAATTTTGAAAATCGTGATGAGGGTTAAATGACTGTTCCCGCTCCGCTATATATAAAAATGCCTGAAATTCAAGAGGATATGTCAAAAACTGCTGAAGAGTTTTATCAAATTTCTCGATTCCCAAGAGTAATAGGTGCAATAAATTGTACATTGATAAAAATTCTGTCACCCTGAGGAGAAAATGCGGAAATATTCAGGACAAGGGAGAATTTTTTGGAATAAATGTCTAAATTATCTTTGATAGTAAATTGTATTTTAGAGATATTGTTGCAAGGTGGCTTGGCTCTACCTATGATCAGACTATATTTAACAATTCCAGTATAAAAAAACTTTTTGAAATAAAACATTTCGGAAAATATTTACTGCACAATATAGCTCTTCAACAAAATGAAGGAATTATGAAGGAATGGCAAGTCTTACCAGAAGAAGAAAATGCGAACGCAATAGAGAAAGAAGTTCATATTTTAAAACCTTTAAGTCAATTGTCTAGACGGAACATTATTAATGATGATTTTGGAAGATTTTAAATGATAAGGTTTATTATTAGTAAAAACGGAATAGTGGGAAGTTGGACAATCAAAAAAACACAGGTTCTTTAATCGATCTACGTTTCGAGGCTATATTTTTCCTCTTCATCAGGATCTAAAATAATAATTAATGAAACCTACAAACTTAGCTCAAATTGCATTATAAAGTAACTGTCGCTAATCGTAACAGTACATACTACATTTTTTAAGGTACAAATTATAAATGTTGAGAATTGCTTTTATTTCAGATTGTAGAAAAAAAGACTAGTGAAGCAGCGTATGTTTTTCCGGAAACAAACAAATTGTTGTACTTAAATAACGAGGTGATGATAGTAGATGTAGATGGGGCATTTGAAGCGGTTACTGAAAGAAATTAAACCCAAGGTGTGAAGTGAAACGTCTAGAATCCGGAGTTGAGCATCACAAACGGCCTTTAAAATGTTTAATTTAAAATAATTTATTTTCATAGCACTATTTTATTTTTATTAATGTACAATTACCTGAACGCTTAAGGAATACTATTGTAACGAAAATTAAAACGTTTATTTATTTCTAAAGGGCTAATAAAAATATTTACAATACGGTTTATAACAATAAAACGATTACTACACTAACACTATTTATTTACACTATAATTTATTTAACACTAAGTCCGGATTTATTTAAACACTCGGTATATCGTTTATCACTTCACTATTTATTTATGTTCACTTACGCGTTCGAACTGGAATTGATTCGTCACTAAAAATCGCCCTGCATTTATACTTAAATGCAGCCTTCCAGAAAATTCCATAACCCTCCAGGAATTTCTATTCACTTCTTTGCGTTTCTAGATTGATACCGAAGCATTATTTGAATGACGAATGATGTTATCATGCATGACTCATCACACATGACTCATCATGTTTGACTCATCATACATGACGTCATAAATTAGTCATCAAATATAATTAGACGTTCTTTCGTAACACACTTCCTTTCCGATTTATATAATATTGTGCAAGATGGCCTCCACTTCTTTTAATACGTATGTGGCAACAGCCTATCGCTCATAAAACAGCTGGAAAATTTCGGATTGCTTGAAATCCTTGAATCGTTTGTTGTTGTTGAAATACTGTTATTGGCATTCTAATTTTTGTTTGTGAAAGCCGAGAGAGAGCAGTAGCTACCCTAATATATACAAATATGCCCCTACACAAATAAGCCCTTACACAAATGTGATTCACTGTTGTTTGACTAAGGCCATGAAGATCGTCAGTATCATCTTGAACCTAATTATTATAATAAATATTTATTAGTAAACAAATTGTTTCACTAATATATGTATATATTGTTGTGTCCACATCAAGCGATAAGAGGTGGGTTGCGTACTTTAAAAATTAAACGATTGACGTTGCAACCTGAGGAACAATAAAGCAGGACTTAATGATTCGTCCTCGTATGTCTAACTATGATGCGCAGCTAGTATTTGTGTTCGTTATGTTAAGATTTTTGTTAGTTAATTTGTTACCATTTGTATTTTATTGTTAGTTTTTGAATTTGTATTTGTAATTTTTATTTTTATTTTGTTTGAAATCGTATGACTAACCAACAAGCAAGGCAGCTAAAATTAACCAGCAGTAATGTTGATTTACAGATTTGATAAAAAAGTTACAAATCTAAATTAAATTTAGAAAAAAAGAAAAGATTGTAGAGTCAATTAAAAGGATGAAAAGTATGGAACTTTGGTGATATGAATAATAAACAACGGTGATGAAGGCAGCCGTATTTGAAGAGCGTTCGAGAGCAGTCGTGTTCGAGATATAATTCAATCGCGTTTGAGAGCAGTCGTGTTCAAATCGTGTTTGAGAAGTATTGTGAAGAGTTGTTTTTGGTTGGGAAGTTACCCAATAGGCTAAAGGCCATTAGATTTCCAAGTATGGAAAGCATCATCGACACGCAGCATAAATAAAGTGAGACTCCGGGGTTGATAAATAAGATATCGAAGGTGAACGAGAATTTCCATTGGGAGCAGCTTTAAATGTTGAAGGAGGAGCCAACGATTTAGTGAAGAAGAAGATATTCAGTGAAGAGGGAAAGGTTATTGTGCTACGAAAACGTGCTGGCCTACGAGTTTGCGAGAGTTCTGCTTTTATTTAATTATTAGCTGTATTCTTTTTACCTATTTTATTTCCATCTCAGTTGCACAACTGAGATAAAGTGAGCTGAGACGAACTGAGATTAACTGAGTCAAAATGAGAAAAAGATAAGGTAAAAAGAACAACGAAAATTTACTACTAAGTGATTTTTGAATTTAATTATTTTGAAGTTTGGTAGTACTAATCAAGTTGGTTTTTGTATTATTGTATAATGTCAATATAAACTTCAAAAAGACGAATTAAAAATTTAAGGTGCAGTAGATATTAAAAAGATTGCAATAAGTGACAAGTTTAATTCAAATCAACCAATCCGGGCCATTTCTCAATTTGTCTCAGTTGTAACACTTCAAAACAGCAAGATCAGTTTGGGTATGGAAGGGGATAATTTTGTCACGTAAAACTCAGTTCAGCACGGAACAGTACTTATGTCAAAACGGTAAAAAAACAACCTTTCAACTGAGTAACTGAGTATCTCAGTACAATCTCACTTAAAATAGGTAAAATGAATACAGCTATTGTGAATATCAGGTTGCAAATCAATATCTTTTTATATCGTCGATTGTTTTACATGTAAGCATTTTCTTTCAAGAACCCATTAGACCGTCAGATACTTGAAAATATTCACATATCATAACAATATGTAAAATTGAAAGTTACTTACTTCTCGTCGACCCCAACAACGTATGGCAATTACAACTTGAAGCTGAGGTGATGTTCCACATCCTCTACTATCAAGAGTCAATTCCTCTGTCACTAATTCCACTATATATCGAATTGTTTCTTTATTGAATCTGTATTTTTTCTTGCATTCGATATCACAAAGCGTAAAAGAATCAAACCAAACTTTGTAAGTTTTTCTTCGACGCGGTAAGCGCTCATCAATAGGCATGATGACAGATTTTTAAATACCTTTCCTTGTTGTAGGTACACGTCCCCTATTTTTGAAAAAAAGTTTAGTTCAGCAATAAACTTAAGTTTTAACGTAAATTAATGTATTTTCTGCTATGTAATTTGAATTAAGCGTAAAACGCTCGTAGGTGTCATGGCGTCGGCTTGTGACGTCACACCTTGGTAAACATTGCATTGTATGTATCGCGAGTGTATGCTAAACGAAGAAAGTCAACAAAATATCATTAATTCCAAAATTTACAAGTGGTGTGCTGTTCCTATGTGCAAAAATACATCAATAGCAACACCTAACAAACTATTTGATTATGTACCAAATAAAGCCTTAATAAAATCTTGTTCAATCGTTGGTGATTATTGGATTTCTTATTTTTATCACAGAACTAGTATTAACAAATTGCTAATTAAAATGACAGAAATATGTAACTGAAACGCGTAATCAAAACAAAACTTCAAGCAACACGATGATATTTACTAAGACGTGACGTCATGTCCTCTAATTGGCGTTTCAGATAACATGGCCGATTGCAGTATTTCATACTTTTATTTTATTGAAAATATTATTAATCTTAATGTTTATATTAAAACGGGATCATTTTTTAGAACCCTTTTAGCATATATTTTTCTGTGAAACCATTTATTCTCTGATTCTTTAATAGTGTCATCATGCCTATTATACTCGTATTATTATTTATAATATTAATAGCATTAATATCATATATTGCATCCATATGTTTTTACTTTAAATTATTTAAAATAATAAAATTTTTCGACTTGAATAAATCTGGACACTTTAACACAATTACACAATTTACCCAAATAATTTATCAAAGCTTGCTTTAGTAAAGTATGGTTTACATAACAGTGTAAACTGTATTTTACAATCAAAATTTCCTTAAAGTTGGTTTAAAGACTAAAGTCTAGAGACAGCCGTTCTACTCTTGCATCCGCATGCGCAGTGGTGTCTATTTTGTACTTAGGGGAGAAATTGAAATATTAAATTAGTTCTGACATCTGTCAAATGTATATTTATAATTTTGTACACAAACTCTAAATTATTAAAATGATTAAATCTTATATATTTTTTTTGTTGGTACACCCACAGAAGGTGAGTTACTCCAAGTTACTCCGGTTTTATCATTATCAATTTATTATTCAAAGACAGCACGTGAGTGAAAAATATAATTTTTTTTTTAATTTTTGCGGTGTAAGTATTGCAATGGTATTTTAGCCAAAAAGCTATGTTCCCAAGCATTCCAAAGTGCTCCAAGCTTGCTCTTGAAGGCGGGAGTAGAGACGGTCGTATCTCAGGGTGAATTCTAATACTTTGAAAGAAATAACCTCTTCCTTTGCAATGAAATTCATAAAAATGTAGGAAAGATAATTTATTTATTAACATAAAAATAATTGTCATTGAAAATCAGTTGCAAAATATCTGTTAATAAATTTGCGATTATACAACTCCGCATAGAAAATTTGGTGTAGAAAGTGTAAATTAACGATGACGAGATGTGCTGTGCTGTTACTGAAAAAGCAAATAGTCACAAGCTCCTTCTCGTTATCTTTAATTAAGTGTGAAAATGTGTTGTCTTTATGATATTACATATTGTAAAATAAAAATTAATTTCTGTTTAAAATAAAATGAAGTATTTACAGTTGTGTTTTCCTTATTAAACGAGACGCCACTGATTAAGTTCGTTTGCGTTGTGAATCCCTGTAAAGATTACTTTCTTTTCTTACCACTTGGTTGTTTGCCTCCAAATATAACGCATCTGCTAGCTTCCGAATTTGTGAAGTTTTCCAAATTTTATCGTGTTGCACCAATTTTCCTTCTGTAAATCTTTCATAAGCGTGTCGCATCCAACACGATGTGTAGTTAAATAATATTCGAACGTAAGTAATATGTTCATAAAATATCCAAAACTTCTTTGTTCTCAACGCGGTTTTCTTATATCAAAAATGCCACAAAATGGCCGCTCTTTCTAACTTTTGTCGTTTTTAGATGTTGACAAAAAATTATTGACCAAAATTGAATTATATTACTACAATCAATGTTTTCGATCTTCTTTCTACGTTTTAAATTCAATTGTTCATCGATTTTACTAAATCGATCGTACGCTGACTTTCCAAAAAAACTCAAGGACGCTAACCTTAAAAAATACGCACAAAAATAAAACTTCGACCTGATGTCTCAATGGTCGGACGCACTCTGTCAAAATTGTTTCCTTTTGATATTGTTAATAACTAAAACACTCGCTTTTACACTTCCGGTGGCGCAAAATTCAAATTTAAACAGAATATAAAATCTTTGTGTAAAGTACGTGTTTAAGTGACAATGTTTTCCATTCAGATTATCTTGCAACCTTTTAATATTATGCTCTGTCCTCCCCTATTACTTATTTTACCTCGTTGTTTTTCTCAATCAAATAGAGTGTTTATGGGGAACACAATTTTTTATTAACAAGAAAAATTATAAATAAACAAAACGAAATCAACTTACACAAATTAACAAATTTAACGTGTTTGTGTAATGTTCGTGGTCGTGCGTGTACTTAATTCTAGTAACAGTAACACACAACAATTAAACAAAAAAAATACAACGAAAGATAAAAAAATGAAAATGATAGTCTGGGTTTAATGAGATTTATAAATTTTTAGGTACTACCTTATTTTCTTCTTTTTAACTAGTAGCACGTGGTTGCACTATTTTGGGCACAAGCGCGGTTCAATCAAAATGATCAAAATGGCACGAATCTCTTTCGGTGGCTTGGAGAACACACTGGCTTCTCTTCTTGTACCGCACCACAACTAGCGTGGCGACTTCTCCGATTTACAGAGTTTTATGTCACCTTATTTTTACCAGGTACGATTTATTTTCGCTAAAAATTTAGCGAGCGTTCCGCTCATGCGGATGTTTACGACCTGTCCATTTATTTTTTCTATCATCCCCCTTGGAGATTTAATTTAGCCTGCTCTTTGTTTTTTTTTAATTTATAAAAAATTATCAAAAGTTTGATCCTATCTCGATCATTATTTATACCCATAATATAAATCCAGAATAGTTAAAATTTAAAATTAGGAACATGGTAACTAAAATTATTTACACGAGATTAAAATTAAGTCAACGATGGTAATTTGTTACTCGATCTCCAGTATCCTATGAACAGTTGTAAGATAATGGAAATCCCTCTCACCAAGAACTCTCTTCCTTGACCGCGGTAGACATCGCAATTATTACTCATTTAAAATTTCATTCCTCGTTTTCAAATTTCTCATGCCTACAGGGTAACTGCAAATTTTAATAACTTCTTTAAATTCACACAGAAATCGCTCGTTGCTCTCCCGTGTTTGAATCATCACAGTATATTTGTTTTTGTCGATGTTTTTCTGCAATCACATATTATCAGTTATTATCGCGCACATATACTGACCAAACAATTTTTGATATTTTCAGCGAAATAGAGAAATGAATCATACTTGTCTTTGTCCGGAATGCAATAAACAATATAGTAACCGATCTAGTTTAATAGCTCACGTCAAGAAATTTCATGCAGGTAAATTGTGTTATTTGATAATAATTTTAACTCTATTACTAGGCTACTTGTTTCAGATAAACTTGAAACAATAATTAACCCTACGAAAACATACAAATACCAGTGTATAACCTGTGAAAAACCTTTTTAATCATCTGCGTAATTTGAAATTTCATAAAAAAATAACACTTTTCCGAAGAACTACCCAAAACAACTTATAAGTGTGCTTTGTGTCAACATTTTGGTACAAAATCAGAAATACTCGAGCATCTGTGTTTGGTTCACGAGTTAAAAACAGAAACGGAATACTTAACGTTCTCAACAATAAATGAATTTAATCGATGGAAAACTGATGTAGAAAAAAATACGAAAACATCATTTGTTAAAACAAGTGGAACATGTAATGGCAAGAATTTTAATCGTAGCACATATATTGTCATGTTCCAAACCAAAGTTTTACCTACTCTGTTAATTTATTATTAATTTTTTTTTGATTTTTAATTTTGTGAAATATTTGAATTTGAATTTTGGGAGGTAAAACTTTAAAAATTAAAGTTAGTAAAAGGAAAAATTTTATTGTGGCTTTTTTATCAAAAATGGACTAGGTGATAGCAGACGTGTAAATTTTGTGTCTGAATAATTTTGATAAGTTTGTGAAATTTTTTGAATATAAGAAGGATTTTTTTGAAAAAGTGCTTTATTGAATATTTATTATAATTGGTTTTGTTGATTTTGAAACCTTTTTTTTGATAACTTTGAAAGTGAAAATAAAACAGAAGCCTTGTCCGATTAATTAAAGATGGTAATGGAGATCAAAATTTAAGGCTTATAATTGAAGATTTGGTAGAAAAGTTTCTGTTTTGTATTGAAATTTTTTATAGGAACTATAAAATTTGGATTGATAAGCCGGACTGTGATACCGGTATCGAATAGTTTTCAACGTGCCCATTTTTGAAATTTTATTCAAATACAAATAAAATTTAAAGAAATATTTAAGGAAGAAAGTTTGATTTTGAAAATTAATTAAATATAAAATGCTCGGGGCATAGCAATATAAATGTCACCGATCAGATGTTTACCAGGGTAAAGGAAAGTGTGAAAGGCATTTTAAAATTCAAGGTACAAATAAAATAAATGCATTTCGTCCAGCTGCTATAATTTTAAAAGTTAACGATGCAACATGTAAAGTAGAATTTACAGTAACACATGTTGAACATAAAAATGATTTAGGCCACTTACGTTTATCTAAATCCGAGAGGCAAATGTTAGCAGCAAAACTTGCATCAAAAATTTCAATGAATGCAATTTTGGATAACGTAAGAGATTCAACAATTTGGATAGGTTACATCTTTTAACACAAAAAGACCTATATAATGTAGAGCATTCTTACAATATACATGCATTATAGTATACATGCATTAGTAATTATGAATCAAGGCAAACTTGAAATGCTGAAGAAATATAGACACGACTGTATTTGTGTGGATGGAACACCTGCTTTAAACGCATACGGATTTGAGCTGTATACTCTATTAGTGATAAATGAGTTGAGGCAAGGTTTCCCATGCTATTTTCTCATTTTAAATAGATCTGATGAAGATGTTATAAAAATTTTCTTTTCAGCGATTAAAGCAAAATTAGATTATTTGATTCAACCGAAAGTATTTGTCAGATATGACACAATGCTATTACAATGCTTGGATTCAAGTTATGGAACCTGCCAAATTTAGGTAGGGAAAAATTAGTACCTACTTTCATATTGATTTTTTTAAAACATAACTTCTTTTGTAGATTATATTGCACATGGCATGTAGACCGTGCATGGAGGAAACAATTAAGTAAAATTAACTCCAAAGAGAAACAGCTAAGTACAATTCATTAAAATAGATTTATATTTGTTTTTCAAACACATTATCAGTTTGTAGATAGTAGTGTATAAACAATTACGCACTTTAATGCAAGAAACAGACAAAAATGCATTTGACATCATACTAAATAACTTCTTGAGATGTTTAAATGAAAACAAAATAGAATTTTTTGTCTATTTCCACAAAAGTTACACAATAAATGTGGAATCGAGGGGTTACTGTCACAGAATCCATAGTGGCTTAAACACAAATATGCATATTGAGCAAATGCATAGAACTATTAAATATATATACCTTAATGACAGTGGCGGCTCGTGACATTTTCCAGTGGGAGGGCACAAAATTTAAAAAAAATATTTTTTAAAATATCTATTTATAATGAAAATCTCTATCGTTCTATCCTCATTGTTAGGAAAATGTTCTTTTACTTTATCATCATAATCTGGTATTCCTCGAAGAAAGTTTTTTCAATAAACAGCACTGCCAGAACATTTAATATGCTGTAATGATATAATTTATAAAAAATATATCACTGATTCGATTCCAAAAAACTTTACGATTTTAAATTATTAAATTTCGCCGTGCATGGGACTTTTTAATTTAACTTATAAAATAATGCAGTACCTTATCTTTCAATGCACACGTTGCTTTTTAAAAGTAATTTTACTTTTCGAATTTATTCCAATTAAACCAATACTAACTTCAAATTAAAAATTCGTTTGCTTCAAAAATAATCATATTTAATCAAATAAAATAATCTTTTACTCACAATATCAAAATAATCTTCACGGTCAAATCAGACCAAAATATTTTCAAACCAATTTCAATTAATGTTCAAATATTATCAATCACACTTTCAAAAAAAAGCGTAATAATGCATTCGCATAAATTAAAACTTTAAATCAAAAAAATCTCAAAATCGCACAACAGGCTCAGGCGGTCGCTATTGGCAAAAGGCTTCGTATTTTCGTCGATTCGCGCCCACCTGCCTAATAATTTAATCAAAATTACAACTTATAAAAATGAAATTTTTCACAAAAATGTACAGGGTGGGTGCGAACCATTTTGTAATACCACAATGCATTTAATTTAATAGCTTTGAGAAATCAATTTATCGGATGCAATATTTAATTTGGATCGTATTTCTGTCACACCAGATAAAATTTAATTTTATTAAAAAAATAGATAAAATTTGCGTTGTATAACCTAATGGTTTAAGACGGCTATATGATTTTTGAAGAAATTTTACCGATTGTCACTATTTCCGTAAGCGCAATCAGTGGTAACTGTTATGTATATAGTTAGTATAATTTAGATATAGGTGTCGCTAGTTAGTGACTTAGAAATAAGGAAGATGCACACCACTGGATATAAGGTCAGCAGTGAACGGTAAAACAGAGTGAGTTTCGACTCGAGTGAACAACACCAGCTGCTCCAAGGAGATTCCAAGTGCACTATCGCTATCGCTACAGGACAGGACTAAATACAGCCAGATTCAAAGAGAAGCCAAAAGACGTTCGATAAGTATCTTTTCTAAGTTTTTTCGTCAAGTGTGGAGTTTCTTAAAAAAATTAGTTCTGAATTAATTCAAAACTAAAACTAAAAGATATCCCACTGTTTCGTTTGACTTAAGCGTGTGTGACAACACAAAAATATATTTTTGTCCAGTTACCACGTGTAAAAGTTTTTTACCGTTGCTTTTAGCATACCTAAGATAAGCTGTAGACCCGTTAATCAATAACGGTAAACTGCACAACTTACAAACGACTGTAAGGTCAAACAAATTTTTATATTTTATAAACTTTTGTTGGCCCCAAGGCAAACCTAGCTCTCTTCCAGCTACTTAAGATGACTAGGACACGTGCTAGTAGCAGAGCCGGATCGAGCTCGCCCGGTCAAATTCAGATTCTTCAACAAGAAAATAAAAAGCTCAAGGCCGAACTCAACAAGCATAAAAAGATCCTCGAAAAAACACTCAAGGTACAAAAATTCCTGGACAAAAAACTGGACCAAATGATGGGTCCCGACAGAGAAGAGGAGGAATTTAGGGTGGTACAAAGTCAGAAGAGGTGACAAAGCCCGACAACCCCTCGATCATCCACCAGTGGGGTAAAGACCCAGAACAAGTTCCGCGCACTAGGAGATAGGAGAAGGGACACAATCTTCGAAGAAACTGAGCTCAGCTCAGAAGATGAAGACGAGGCGGAAATATCGGAGGATGAGGACAAAGAAGTGCCCAAGGAAGACACAAGTCCCCCCCCCAACCCCTCCAAAGGGCCCTTCTTCTTAACTAGGGAAGAATCCAACGGCCAAACACACGGCCCCGACTAAGAAAACCCCTCCACCAGCCGCGACCAATAAACCCCCCCCCCCCAAAGCAAAGATCCCCCCAATCACAATCAGGGATCCATCAAAATGGATGGACATTGAAGCGGAAATGGACAGGATCAAAATAAAATTTACCCAAGCCAGAATGATGTCTGGAGGCATGGCCATCACACCAACTACAGCGGAGGATTATAGAAAAATGGTGAAATTCTTGGAAAAATCCGGTCACGATTTCTTCTTTAGGCAAATGAGGGAAGAGGCACCCCTAAAAGTGGTCATCAGAGGGCTGCCACAGAAAATCCCTACCGATAGCATCAAGGCCAAACTTCTGGAGGAAAATTTCACGATTGAATTTGTAGCCAGAATGTACAGAGGACGGGACCGAAGACCCCTCCCCCTAGTCCTAGTTACCCTCTCAAGAACTGAAGAAAATAAGCGAATCTTTGAGATCAAGAAGATTGCAAGAATCGACATCCAAGTGGAATCGCCACACAACAAAGTTAAAATAGGGCAGTGCCACCGATGCCAATCCTTCGGGCACGCACAATGATGCTGCAGATCAACACCAAGGTGCGTGAAATTCGCGGGTGACCATTTAACGTCCACATGCACGAAACCTAAGGAGAACCCAGCAAAATGTGCAAACTGCAATGGCCCCCACCCAGCCAGCTACCAGGGATGCAAAAGCTATCCTAAAATGAAGCGCTTCTCAAACGATACTAGGAGATACGAGAACATACCCAAACTATCCCAACCAAAATTCAGACCGCACCGAACAACGACGCAAGAATCATACGCGCAGAGAGCTTAAAAGAACCAGTTCGCGACAAATAAAAAACAAGCCGACAAAGAGCAAGGAAAAAGCGGTAAAATAAAAATCTCGCGACAAGAGCTTGCGGCTATCCTAGCAACCTTGGCCAGAAATGGAATGGACCAAGACGAAATGGACATGGTAGTAATGGAATACCAGGGACTAGTTTAAACTTTCGCGCTCCCCCCACAAACCACGCCATAATAAAAATCCCAAATGAGCATAAAGCAACCCAGGAAAAAGCCTAAAGTGCTTAAAATGGCATACTGGAACGCGAACGGCCTATCAGGATGGAAAAGAACCGAACTCCAAGAATTCGCAAGGGAGCACAACCTAGACATAATCCTGATCAGTGAGACCCACTTTCTATCATCGACAAAAGCCAAAATTCCGAATTACATCCTCCACAGAAACGACAGGAACAAAGGCAGGGGGAGAGGAACAGCGATATACGTAAAGAAAACATTACAACACAATGAGATACCAACCCCAATACTCGAAACAGTAGAAGCGACAACCATCGAAATACAAATGGGAAACCAAGACAACAACGTTGACCCCCTACAGATAACATCGGTATACCACCCCCCCGAAATTCCTCTACCCAAGAAAGACATTGAAGCCCTACTAACAGGAAACGTCCCAAAAATCATAGCGGGAGACCTAAATGCCAAGCACCCAAACTGGCACTCCCGCAAAACGAACACAGCAAGAAGAGCTCTACTCAAAATGTCAAACAGATGTAATTTCCTGATCAATGGACCGATGGAACCCACCCACGAAGGGGCAGGAGGCCCCCGCCAAGACGACGTATTGGGCATAGTACTTCTTAAAGATGTTAACCTGCAATACCAGCTGGAAGTTGGACCAGCCCTGGAGTCTGACCACTACCCAGTTCTCTTCAACCTAGGAAATCAGGAAGTAACAGAAAATGAGATAAAAACCACCAACAAAATAGCTTGGCCATACTTTCATGACAACCTTATACAGACCATAGGAAGAATCCCGATAATAAAAACAATTGGAGACCTGGAAAGTTATGTAAACACATTCGAAGAAAGGATAAATTCCTCACTGAATGCAGCTAACCAACCCACTCAGTACATAGCATCAAACGACTACCTCCCCTTACCAATCAAAAACCTCATCAGAGAGAAAAGACGCGCACTTCACACCGCAAGACGGACCTGGAACCCGGAGGACCGAACCAGGGCAAACCAGATGAAAAAACAAGTTGCCACAGCTCTGAGGAAATTCCGAAAAGAATGCTGGACAAAGAAACTGGACAGCCTGGAACCAGAAGACAATTCGTTATGGAGGATGGTTAAAGCGATCAGAAGAACCGAAGACAAAATCCCAGCAATCCACGGCCCTCAAGGAATGGCCCACTCCGACAAAGAAAAAGCTGAAGCTTTTGCGGACACACTAGAGAACCAATTTCGGCCTAACTACCAGCACACGGACTTAGCTCACATAGAAGATGTCAACAGGCAAGTAAAGTCCCACCTTAACGAACCAGATCAAACTCCAATAAACCCAGCCTCCTACAAAGAAGTACAAGAAGCCATTAGGAAGACAAAAAAGCGCAAAGCTCTAGGTCCAGATGGAATTACAAACAATGTTCTGAAGAACCTTCCAAAGAAAGCCATCGCCGCAATAACGGGAATTATAAACTCGATGTTTAGATTGAAGCACTTTCCAACAAAATGGAAAACAGCAGACGTGGTGGTCCTGCCCAAGCCAGGGAAAAGTAAAACGTTTCCGCAAAATTACCGCCCAATCAGCCTCCTCTCCGTGATTGGGAAGCTAGCTGAAGGATTAATGTTAATTAGACTCAACAAGGAAATTAACACCCAGAAGATTCTCCAAAATGAGCAATTTGGATTTCGCGCCGGAAATTCGACAACCCATCAACTGATAAGGATAATAGAGCAAATCACGCTAGCCTTCAACAAAAAGGAATCAACGGCAGCAGTATTTCTGGATGTGGCTAAAGCATTCGACAAAATATGGCACAATGGCCTCCTCTTCAAAATGTATAAAGCTAAAATAAACCCGGCCCTGGTGAGACTAATAGCATCATTTCTAAAGAACAGAAGGTTCAAGATTAAGCTAGAGGGGACCCGTTCATCCGAGAGGAGGATATCGGCTGGAGTACCCCAAGGCTCCCTACTCTCACCAACCCTCTTCAAAATCTATGTAAGCGACCTACCCAGAAACGAAGGTACAAAAAAAGCACTTTACGCGGACGACAACGCCATCATCGCTACATCCCTAGATCCCAAAATCGCAATTAGACGTGTCCAAGTTACTCTAGATGAGTTGGAAAATTGGTACCGCACATGGCGAATTTAAGTTAACACGGACAAAAGTGCAGCCGTAATGTTTACAAAACGCCGCCACGAAAACATAGACATCAGAATCTTTGACAAAAAGATCCCATGGACAAATTCAACAAAGTACCTTGGAGTACACCTGGACAAAGAGCTCACGTGGACCAAACACATAAATGCGATCAACAACCAAGCCAGAGGTGCCATGGCTATACTAGAACCACTCATTGGAAGATTCAGCCAGATGGAAACACATCTTAAAATAAGAATATATAAAGCCGTAATCAGACCCATCCTAACGTACGCAGCAACCGCATGGGCCTTCGCGTCAAAAAGTCAAATGAAAAGACTCAACACCGTCCAGAGCATCGCGCTGCGCAGATTACTGAAAGCTTTCCGTATGGAAAGAAACGAGAGCATCCTAGCAGACACCAAGATCGACCTGCTAGAGACATTCATAAAGAATATAGCCGAAAAGCTATATGCGAAAAGCCAAGATTCCGAAAACCCATTAATCGCAAGCTTAGGCCAATATAAAATGAATGATTTCCCCCGCCACAAGCGACCAATGAGCATTCTCGATGAACCGCAATAAGCACTCAGCTCAAAGACAGGACAAAAAGCCCTAAAATCGGGCCAAAAAATTAGCCGGATCGCTAGACAAATTAATCTTAACACACTTCTCTCCACAGTTTGCAGAAGCCAGATCATCACAGTCAGACGCCTACAAAAGTCAACCAGTAACATCCCAGCTTAAGTATCAAAACTGTCACTTAACAATATACTAACCCCTTTTTTTTCATTACAAATGGATACGCATTAATAAATAAATGATGATAGACTGTTTGTTCAGAGCTGTGTACACTGAGAGACCTCCCCTGGACCCAACTCGCGACAAGCTAATCTCCCTTCTCTCGCGACATTCAATACAACGCATCGAAACCATTAACATAAAACTCAAAAAGTACATGAAAATCCTCCCCTGCAGCGAAATACGGAAACACGTAAACCAACGGACGAACAAATCGAAGAAGTAGCGAATAACCAATCTAGGTTTAATTTTTTCACAAACCTAAGTAGCGATCCACACGAAATACAAATTCTACTGTAAATTTATATCAAGACAACCACTAGGATACCGTTTATGTACCCCTAGCCCGTCACACTGCAAAGTGTGAGACGAGGTAAAATGACATGGCTTGATGCCACACACGGGTTAAGTAATCCCAGTAAAACTACCCACCGCCATAGTATCCACACCAGACGTAGGAGTTTTAAGGCAGCCTTCGGCTGCCACGCACTCTACTTGCCATTTTTATGCTTCGTGCTTCGTAAAACAGAGTACAGTTGGTTACGTGGAGTAGCGCCCACCACTGACCTTTAATATCAACATAATTAGTGTAATATCGTGTAATAATATAAAATTCTAAGATTGAACTTTTAGTATTAATAAAGATTATTAAATATAACATTTAGCGACGAAGATAAATAGTGTAGTGAAGAAACGTGGTACCACGTGCCGAGCACGATGTTATGAAAAATTGAAAGTTATGTTCCGGGAGAAGATTTTGAGGAATACGTTGAGCGGTTGGAACAATTTTTTGTATTAAATAACATCACGGAAACGACGAAAGTAGCAAGTTTAATTACATTTTCGGGAGCAGAAACATACGCGATTCTAAAAAGTTGGTAAGTCCAGTGGATCCGAAAACAAAAACTTATGATGAATTAGTGAAAGTATTAAAGGAATATTTTAAACCAGAATTAAATGAAATTGCTGAACGATACAAATTTCATAAGAAAGACCAAAAATCTGGGCAAACTAAAAGCGAATATAAACCGCCTTCAATACAATTACCATTACGTGGTACCAGAATTAATTGTAATTTAATTTGCTAAATCTCGAAATCAAGAAGTTGAAAATAATTTCAAAATGTGAACATAAAATTTTCAATAGATAAAAATTGTATAAAGTGCACTGGGAACTGTCAGACAACGATCATCACGAATTTCACAATTTCAACTGCACTATAGGAAGGAGGACACGTTTCTAAACATATTAGAAATATGCTTATAGGCACCAAATATCACAAAGGAGCAATCAATCAGCACAACTCTTAAAAATATTATAATTTCGAAGACGCTCACTGGAATCACAGATAAAAACTACACAACATGTCAAGCAGATGTGGTTGCATTCACGCGTAGAATTCGAATGGTAGCTCCGACAGATAAGAAAGAGAAGTGGCAAAATACAAGCTATTTCATAAGTCGTTTACTTACAGTGAAATTAACCATTTATTTAAAACTTTTATTATCAAAACTTTTAACAATTTGTGTTACATTTTTTTTATGACCTACACAATTTATACAGCGGCACATGGTAATGAAATTTAGAATTCTTTTGTTTTGCATAAATGAAATTTTAAGATCATTTGCCGTACACAATTATACACAAGAAGTTCAGACAGTGAAATTTGTCACTACAAGTAATTTTCCTCTCAATAAATTAGATTTTTCGTTGTCAAAAGATAAGAGCATTATTTTATTTTCATTAAAAAAATGAAAAAAAAGAGGGGAAACACAGAAATCCACGGGAACCGACTCCTGTAAGAGCTTATTTGTTCTCCACTGGACGGCTAGCTGGGAAAATCACAGGTTTGTGCAGGGTAGGTAATTTAATTACAAAATCCCACAAGAATATATTGTCGTGTTTTTTTTTACACTTCAACCAGATAAATCCCCTGGTGGTACTTGGAGTTTTGATCACCAATCTAAACGTTTGTAATTTTGAAAATAAAACTGAATGTGGTTAATCACCGTACCTTTTTTATTATAAACATAAAAAAACATGAACATAAACAGAAACTTAAACTAATAAAATTAAACTTTAAAGATACCGTTAACGGAATACCTTTTTTTTGCACTATTTTCCCTCCTTTTGTACTATCGTCGCCGTTCTTTGCTCCGCCACAGTTATTTCTTCTCTAGAAATCCTCTTTCCAAACTTTCCTTCTACACCACTTCAACAATTCTATTTTTTATACTTTCGAGAGCTTCTTCTCGAAGTTAATCGTTCTTTTCCTTTTCTTTTAATTAAATTTTGAGCGATCAATTTCTCTCCAAAATCCAGCTGGAACCTGGTTTATTATTATTCCTTCACTACTTTCCTTTTTTTTACCCCTTTTTTAAATACATCTCAATATATATACATATTCTTACATCTACCGCCTACATGTTTACGCAATGTTTTGACACCTAGTAGGAGTATAAGTAGAATTAGTACCTAGTAGTTTTAAACCAGACCCACAACACAAGTGGAAACCTGTTGGGTTATGCGATAATGAGAATTACTCACAATTTGATTACAGGCAGGATGAATAAGATAACTGCAAGATACACGTAGATGCGTAACGCAACGAGACAAGTATTATACAGTTACCAATATTCATACTCGTTCGAATGGATATGCGCATTTTGCGGATGAGGCAACGAAAATTATAAATGTGAAACGTAGCTACCCAGTAGCTGCGATTTCACCTTTCCATTTAGGAAAAGCAAATTGGTCGCGCTACAAATTTGGCGCCCGCGCAGGGGCCGCTACACACACTCCCCCTCGAGAAAACTTTTGGTTTTCCGCGATCCGTAACTATAGGTTGTTGATTAAAGAGTAGGAATAGGCAACCCCGATCATATAGGAAATTAGATACACCCCCTAACTCGAAGCTAATAAACCTTCTTTCAGAATGGACAATCTTAAAATACCCACGCTCGATCTAATGGGAAGAACTACACCAGAAATCACCAGCCCGTTAACACTTCCATTTACCGAAGGTTTCGATCCGATAGAGTCTACCTCGCCACCAAAAGAAAACACCTTCTTATGGCTCAACCCGCTAAAAAAGCCAGAATTAGTCAGTTTGGCAGAAAATTTTAGGCTGAAAACATCGGGCACTATTGCGGAGATTCGCGAGAGAATAAAGGGATATTTCCAAACAGAGCAAAGACAGAAGCCTCAAGTCACGATAACCCAAAGCTCTCCCGTGATATCACAAAAAACAATGACACCAGCCGAAATATGCACCAGTGTGCGGAAATGGAACCTGAGTTTCGACGGCAAAACCGATCCAATATCCTTCCTTGAAAGATTGGAGGAGTTAAAAACCAGCTACTGTGTGCCAGAGGATGCACTTCTCCTGGCATTACCCGAATTATTCAAAGACTTTTGTGGTATAGAAATAATAGGAGCACGTGGACGAACTGGGCTCAATTTCTCAACTGCTTCCGACGCTCCTTCTGCCCTGATCACGATCGATTCCTGTTGGGAACTGAAATCCTCAACAAACACCATACAACCGAACCAGTGTTAGAATATATAACCGACATGCTAACGTTAATGCGACGTTACTGAAGGTTTTCACCCAAAGAACAAGCAGATATTATTCATCAGAATCTCAAACCAGAATATAAACTAACAATAAGGCGAAGAGATTTCACCACCGTCCAGGAGTTAATCGAATTGACACAGGAAACAGAGAGAACGCTAAAAGAAACCCGGAAGGTCAATCGAAACACACCTGTTTTGGCAATGCGAGAAACGGAAGTAGAGACTATACCGTCTCGGCAAAGCGCACCGCAACCACTCTACGCGGCAAAATCGCTAAACACACCCGCAACTTCGAGTCCACCTGGTAACACCAGAGGAGATATATGTTTTAGATGTGGTGCATTAGACCATTGGCAGAATACCTGTAGAAAGCCCTGGCGTATGTGTTGTTTGAGATGTGGCCGGAATAATATCGCCAGTACCAAATGTCCATGCAAAGAAATGTCGGGAAACGCGAGAAGCCGAAGAGATTAAGGAGACAATCTCTAGCACCTCTACCAGCCCCGGCCATAGTCCCCACTATCTACGAAACAAGATCCACTGCCCCTCGAGATAACCGACACTATGTTAGGGTAAAGTTTCAACGTAGGCGGTTCCTCACACTAGTAGACACCGGCACGGCAGAAAGCTTTATCGGGAGAGAAATATTTCAATACTTGAAAAGACATGATCGCAGCCAAGAAATAAGCACTTCTCGAGAGGTACTATTAGCTGATGGGCGCACCACCCAAATAAAAGCAAAGTTTAGAGTACTCATCCGCGTAGGCCCGCGGAATATCATGAGTGAATGGAACTATGTGCCGGACCTGAACACCAAGGCGATACTCGGGATGAATATTGTCGTGTTTCCAAATGCATAAAACCACAATTTTAATTATTATTTTGTAAATTATTTTAAAGTTTGAATTTGTTTTATTATTTATTAAACACACTGTACAAAGTTTGTAAAATTTTAATGTAAATAAAAGGTGGGAGAAGACTAGGAGGGAGAACGGCGAGTGAGTCGATGCAAGGAGAATTAGGCGAAGGCCGTTGTGCCTGGTGGAAGTCGCCATAACCGATAATTGCTTTATTTTTATAAATAAATTAAAATAAATTGAGTTGAGTTTTTGTTTTTATTTTAATTAAAGTGCAGTGCAAAATTTGGAAAAGTGAAGAATTTGTGACAATTTGGTCGGTGCAAAAGGTGCATAGCAACAAATTTGTTTGCAGCCACCTGCATAATAGCATATGTGGAGCGCGCTTGTAATACCGCGTACACGGCCACAGATTGAAAGGTAAATTTGAGCATTTAAAATAAAATAACAATTTTTAAACTTGAAGAGCTCATTGCTACCAAAAATAGATGAAACCGAGCTAAAGATTAATTAATTGGTTACGAAAATTTTATAAAAGTTTTGAACAGCTCGGGACATCTCAATATATTAAACCAGCTACATGCTACTATTAAGCTCAATCCTCCTCGTCTGGTAATATACCAACCAAAGAAAAACAGCGAAGTCGGGTCCCTTAAAACAGCCGGAAAAGAAGAGAATAACAAATTTCTCGAATTTCTAAACAAGCATCTTCCGGAGTTTAAAAAACTTAAGGGTCCTATATCGCAAGCATATCATAAAATCCGGCTTAAACCAGCTGTGCAACCCGTCAAACAACGATATTTTCCCTGGAATCCGAAGATCCAGGAAATCATCAATAAGAAAGTTGATGAAATGTTTGGCGCCGGGATAATCAAAAAATCTCATAGCCCCTGGAGCTCGCCGATTGTCCTTGTTCGGAAACCTAACGGCCAGTATCAATTTTGCGTCGACTTCCGAAAACTAAACGAGTTAAGCGAAAAGGATGCTTATCCGTTCCCCTATATTCAGGCTATATTGGATGGGCTAAGAGGAGCCAAGTATATTAGTACCCTCGATCTGAAATACGGATATTGGCAAGTTCCTCTTAGCAAAGAAAGCAAACCGCTAACGGCTTTTACAGTGCCCGGGAGAGGGCTATACCAGTTTAAAGTGATGCCGTTTGGTCTCCACTCTGCACGTGCTATCTTCCAAAGACTGTTGGATCAGATAATCGGACCGGAGTTAGAAGGGATCGCCTATTGCTATATAGATGACATAATCGTGAGAGGCAATACCTTAAAGGAACACCTAGAAAATTTAAAGAAAGTGTTCGATCGCCTGAAAAAGACAGGACTCCAGATTCATCAAGAGAAGTGTTCATTCGGCAGACCAGAAATCAAATACCTGGGACATGTAGTGAGTCAATCCGGTATTCAAACCGATCCTGAGAAAGTGGAGGCCATAAAGAGGATCGAAACCCCAACCACTGTCCGACAAGTACGAAGTTTTCTCGGTTCTGCATCTTGGTACCGGAAATTTATTCCAAATTTTTCTCTCATGGCCGGGCCCTTAACGGACCTACTTAAAAAAAACCAGAAACTTAATTGGGAAGCGGCCCAAGAAGAAGCTTTTACGAACCTCAAGAATGCCTTAGTCATTGCTCCTGTGTTAGCCAGCCCGGATTTTACTAAACCTTTTGTGCTAAGCCCAACCTAATTCCACAGGACGACTTGCCAGGTGGATATTAGAACTGCAGAGCTATGATTATAACATTGAGTACCAACCAGGCAAGAACAATTACGTGGCCGACATGCTGTCCCGAAACAACAAAGAGAAACCCATCCCGACAGCCGCATTGAGACCATCGACTCCTGTCTGTAGGTGGTACAGGAAGATGTGGCTAAAAGTTAAGAGACACCCCAATCAGTATCCAGAATACCGAATAAAACGGAAAAAGCTGTACAAAAAGTGGGAACTGTCAGACGAATTTCGAATCATCACGAATTTCACAATTTCAACTGCACTATAGGAAAGAGGACACTTTTCTAAGCATATTAAAACAAAAAATTTTGCGGTCCATACATTAGTTCTCGAAAAAATCGAATTTGAAAAATTTAAATTTACATGTATTTTAGATACACCTTTTAACACGGCTGCATGATTAGCCGATTTTGTGTAAGGCAAAAAAATTTAAAAATATCTCTGAAAAATGACAGAACTTGCCAAGGGTGGAACTTGAAGCCATAGTACTCGTCCGGGTGTCGACATCGACTGACTACAAACATTAAGAGTATATCAAATCACTCGTACCGTCAATAAAATAAAGAGCAGGTAATGGACCTGCTAGTTTACCGCGACGCGACTCGTTGCAACAGGGTGTATCGGGTTACAACTACCTGCTTTTATATAACTTTAAAATGCCGTTTTTTCGAAAACGAATGCATGGACCGCAAAAATTTTTGTTGCATGATACTCAGAAAATTGTGCTCTTTCTTATAGTGCAGTTGAAATTGTGAAATTGGTGATGATCGTTGTCTGACAGTAACCCAAAAAGTTTCCCACCATCACCAGCATTGTAGCCGCTGACTTTGATTCCTCGCGGAAGAGATGTATCCCAGAACCGGAGAGGAAGTCAATTCTGAGTGCCAATCACGATCTTGCAAGCGCCGGACATTTAGGAGTCGCTAAAACGGCAGCTCGAATTATGAGGGCGTACTACTGGCCCGGCTTGGTTCGCGACGTAGCTCAATACGTCAAAACCTGTCACGCTTGTAACCAGTACAAGCTACCTGTAGGAGTTCCAGTGGGGAAGATGCACCCACGAATATCGCAACGTCCCTGGCAAACGGTCAGCTCCGATTTATGGGACCATTTCCACGTTCACGGAGTGGATTCCAATACCTGCTAGTATTCCAGGACACATTTACAAAATGGGTGGAACTGTGCCCTCTTAGGCAAGCCAATGCAAAAGGAGTGTGCCAAGAGTTGAAAAGCCGCGTATTGTTAAGATTTGGCAAACCAGAACAAATCCTGACGGACAATGGAACCCTATACGTCAGCAGAGAACTGGCAAGTCTCACCAATGAGTTAAATATAAAACATCTTTTTACCCCTCCCTACTCACCTCGAAACAACCCGGTAGAGAGAACAATAGGGATGATGATCGCACAATCATGTGCCAACCAACATCGAAAGTGGGACGAATTTCTGCCAGAAATCCAATACGCTCTAAACACAGCACAACACGTATCTACCGGTTTTTCTCCGTGTATGTTGAACTTCGGCCGAGAACTGTATTGCTCACCAGATCAGCCATTGCCTCCAGATCACATGATATCTCCCGCACTACACCGACGAAAATTGAGTAAACTCGGGGAACTTCATGAGTTGGCACAACAAAACCTGACTATCGCTTTTACTCATCAACAAAAACACTACGATAAGAAACGACGCCACCGATCGCCGATCGTAGGAGATTTAGTTTATAAACGCCAGAGAATTCTATCGAATGCACCTGAAGGGTTAATAGCTAAGCTAGCTCCTAAATTTCGCGGACCTTACGTGATAAGTAAAATATTATCACCAGTAGTGGTGGAACTAACCACTCCAACAGGGGAACCGATCGGCAGAACCCACGTAAAAGATATAAAGTGGAGTGCAACCCCCCGACTACCAGAGGGCAAACTTCCTCTAAGGGTGAGAAATGAAGAACCCGAAGAAGAAGAACCATTGCGTAGGTCATGCCGGATTCGCCGCTAGCAAAACCCCACCGAGACGTCGTTAAACTAAAGAAGAAACCCGACAGAGGAAATCCTTTAACTAAAGAAGAAACTCGACCAAGAAATCGATAATTTCAGCGTTTCCAGTCAACCGCCAGAACCCTGCAAAAACTAGACCATCAGCCACAGATAAGAAAAATCGGTAAGCGAAAAAACTTTTCTTTAATTATTTTTTTTAATGCAAGAGATGTCCCGGCGAGTTACCTAGCATGGCTCGGCCGCCCCAGTCCAGTCCAGTCCGGGAGATGACCAAAGTGGATCCAGAACGCCCTTGCCTTCAATTCCGGAGAAGGAAGGCTGATTCAAATGGTAGCTAGAGGTATCCTTCAATTCTTTTTTTTTTGGGGCAGGTTTATCCTGGAAAAGTTCGCCGAGGATATTGCCGAATTTTAAGAAAAGTTTATTTCAAACCTGATCCGACCCTGCTGCAATATTTTAAGTTTTAAAAATTTTTAGTTTTAAAAGTGTAAAATTAATTGCGATATTAGATATCATTTTCCATATAATCATCTTGCACCAGAGCGGTCTGATAAATTTAGTTTGTGGCGTTCGTACACATAAAAGTGGTACCGGAAATCAAAATGGAAAACCCCAAGACCAACCCAGATCAAGAGTAGGCCATTCTGGAGGAAATCCTGAAGGAAGTAGAAACGGTGAATTTTCCTCCATCGAACATACAGGCGCTGGCTAGACGACACGTGTCGAGGATGCAAGAGGGGAAGCTGTGGCGGAAAGCCAAACGAGAGGCGGAGTTGTTGAGAAGGCGTTGCATCCCACCTCCAGATCCAACCGGGGGGAGACGTCCAACCCGACCTTTACTGGTAACCAGTAAGAAGGGAAGCAAGAAGGACATCTTCTCAGAGGTGTTAAAAGGTATTGATACTCTTACGATTAATAACAGTCTTACAGGTACCCGGAGAACCGCCAGAGCTCCCGCAAGAAAAACACCGGCCACCGAAGTTCGTCCTACTACTAAACCCCTTGCCGCGTCTAAGATAGTCCCTTCGGTAGAAACCGCTGCGAGGCCCATACCGAAAGATTATTATGTAGCAAACATTCCACTTCCAGGGGAGAACCCCAAGGTATCTAGCAGCATGGCAATACCAGTAGAAGATATTTCGTTGCCCGTGGATACTTCCCGAGTTTCCAAAACAACCGGGTACGTGATCGTGAATAATGCCAAGATTGGCATTATTCAAAAAATCATAGACAATGGGATGAAAAAACGCGCTTACACTTCCATCGTCCTATGCGACGGTAGCCATTGAAGCTGCGCTGCCGACAATTGAAGCGGCTGCTGAAGAATGCAAACAGGAAGTGAAACCAAATACTTGGCGTTGTTCTTTTTTTATGTATGTATTCTAATAGTTTTTTTTGGTGTTAGTTGGTGTCATCTTTTGCACATTCGGTTTTCCCGGAAGGCACGGGGTTGTAATGAAACTACCATTTTTGGATAAAATTTTATTTAAAATTGTAAAACAACCTTTTTAAAATGTAAAATTTAAATGATAGTAACAACATTGGAATTAGATTCTCCGTATTTACCTGTAACTTCCCCTTGTTGAAACTAAAAGTGCAGAAGACTAACATCGACACAAAATATACACCCGCCATTTTTTTATTAAACTTGTAAATAAACAACCAGTGCCGTACGCAGTACTGTTTCTCTGTAGTTTTATAATTCAGTTTAAGTTTGTAAATATATTTTTTTTGCTTTATTAATAAATATTTTTGTTATTGTTTTTCGAATCAATTGTTTATTTAAACACCCCCGTTCCAGTCATTGAATTCGACTTATTCGAATTGGCGCCCACGCACCAGGTTTCCGTAAAAAGAAGAGAGTGTGATAGCAAGAAAAATCGACAAGTTAGTCCACCCCCTGACTCAAGCTTCCGTAGCTACCCAGTAGCTGCAATTTCACCTTTCCATTTAGGAAAGGCAAATTGGTCGCGCTACAAACCCTTCCCATCTGAAATAAGTCACCAAGAGGAATGTAAAATCACCGAATTTCTAGAAAACACAAGAAGTCAAAAATATTATTCTGAAAGAAATTAATCAAAAAAAATCACAAGGCTACGACTTAATAACCGGTGGAATTTTGCAAGAGCTGCCAACGAAAGCAATGAAATTGATCACCACATTGTTTAATTCTTCATTAAGGCTTAGCTACTTTCCACTCTAATGGAAGGTAGCTCAAATAATTATGATTCCAAAACCAGGAAAGAATTCAGAAGAAGTGACATCTTATGCTTCTTCGTCTTCTTCGTCTGCTTCCCGTATTATCAAAGGCGTTTGAAAAACTATTGGCAAAACGATTAAAGAAAATTTTACAAACAAAAGATCTTATACCCGACCATCAATTCGGATTTAGAGAAAAACACTCAACTATAGAGCAAGTTCATAGATTGGTTAAGAAAATCAGTATGGACCTGGAAGAGAAACGATATTGCTCGGCGGTGTTCATGGATATATCGCAGGCATTTGATAAGGTCTGGCACCTAGGATTGCTGTACAAGTTAAAAAAGATGGTCCCTTATAACGTTTATCAACTAATTAAATCTTATATTAGCAATAGACACTTTCTTGTAAGATGTCAAGAAGCATACACAGGAATATACCCAGTTGAGGCTGGTGTACCACAAGGTAGCGTGTTGGGGCCAATCCTATATCTCCTGTTCACTTCAGATTTGCCAACAATTGAGCAAAATACCACAGCTACGTTTGCGGATGATACCGGTATCATGTCATCACACATCAACCCCAAATTTGCGTCAGAGTTACTACAAATAAACCTGCAAAAAATAGAAAAATGGTTGAAGACATAGAGAATAAAGGCAAACGAGTTAAAATTGGCACATGTAACATTTACATTGCGGACAGAAACTTGTCCTCCTGTAACCCTGAATGGCAAGCAGATTCCACAGACAAAAGTTGTCAAGTACCTGGGCATGCACTTGGACCGACGCCTGACATGGAAAACCCACATTTGCACAAAAAGAAAACAACTTAATATACAAATTCATAAAATGTACTGGATTATGGGTAGGGGCTCTAGACTTTCCCTGGAGAACAAGTTGTTAATATACAAAACCATAATTAAACCTATCTGGACATACGGCATACAATTGTGGGGCACTGCATCCAACTCGAACATAGACATACTCGAAAGATTTCAAGCAAAGGTGCTCAGAAATATGGTCAATGCACCATGGTTCGTTACAAATGAGATCATACGAAAAGATCTTGCGGTGAAAGAAGAAATTGTCGCTTTTAGTGAAAAGTATAAAAACAGACTTAATGCACATCCAAATCAATTGACAACACACCTGATGGAAGATCAATCAAACAAGCATCAACTAAAACAATTCAAACCTCAAGACCTAATAAACAGATTTAAAGATTAACGTTTACTTTATTGTAGAAAACTTTTGATTACCGTGTACAAAACTTAATACATATGAATTAAAGCTGTAAAGGTAGAAACCACTGGATTTTTACTTAATATGTTACTTTTAAAATTGTCAAACCATTTATTTATTGTTGTAAGACAAATTGTAAATATTCTGGGTAAATATAAAAAAAAAAAAAAATCACTTTTCAAAAAAAAACGTAGAAAGATGGTACTTGTGTTGTAGTTTATAATGGCAAACTCCACCTTAATTATTGTTAGTTTTCGATTTTATTTTTTTTTTCTGTTTATTGGTAATTTAGAACTTTTTTGCATCACGTTTTTGGGTTTTCCTTTCTTCTAAGAAGGGGAGGAGATACTCATTTTATTTGTTTATACATTTTGTTTATAGATACTTTTTTATAATTTATTTTAGTTAATTTTTGGTAATTTTTTTAAGTTATGGACGTAAATAGATTGTTGAGTGACGAGCTAACTTATGAGCTCATGTGGAAGGGTGTTGGAACAGGTGACACGGTCGTGGAGAAGAAAAAACTATTAAGGGACGCGATTAATAAAAATGTGCCTATTGCTAATAATTCGGGGGATTTAAAATTGGAATTTCAAACTTTATCAGCAAAATTGATCGAATTAGGTGGTCATATAGAAGACTTTGTTTGATAAATCAAATCGAATTAACGAACATGCCAGAATAAAAGCTCGTCTTCTTCACGTTCAGCGTCGGTTAAAAAGAATGGACTTGATTACCGAGGAAGACGAATCAAAACATGAGAACCTTTCATTAATTGCTGCTGGGTTATTAAAATCTTTAAGTGAGGTTTATTTTGTAACGGGGTTAGTCCCTAACACTAGTGAAATTTCAATATCTGATTCCATTCTTGACTTACCAAACCTGCCTGAAGATTCATTGTGTGGCCCGTTATTAGATTTCTCTGTACCCTCTGCGTCTTTAACGCCCTCACCGCGACTTGATAATAGAAGTAACAAATTTAATCTTTCATCGGATCTTAATCTTCCTATTTCCAATAATCTTGCTGTGTTGCCAACCGTGCCTTTTGGTACCTCCACTGATCATGATCAAGAAATCTTACATAAGATGATCAATCGAAGTGTAGTTGATCTTATGAAACGATTGAACTTAAATGATATAGATTCAGTTTACGGTAAAAGCTCTAAAGGCCGACGAGTTTCTTTTAATAAAAATTGAAATTGTACGAAACCTTTTATTACAAGTCCATTCTGTCTTAAGAATGAATTTTTAGAACCTATATCTGAGAATTTTGACGCTAACAACGAAACATTTCAACCTTCTAGACGTTTAAGTACTAGTACGTCACTTGACGGAATTGAAATTCGGCTCGGAATTAATCTATCCATTTGTAAGTAGAATGTATATTTTGACGGTACCAATAGCGTAACAGCTTTTCTCAAAACTATTGAAGAACTCCGTTAATCTCAAGGCGTAACAAAAGAACAACTTTTCAAATCGGCAATAAAACTTTTCAAAGGTGACGCTCGAATATGGTTTCGACCCAGAAGACACACTTTAAGAGATTGGGACGAGGTAGTTGATCAACTGAGAAGGTCGTTTTTACCACCAGGGTACGAAAGTAGACTTGAGGCTGAAATAAGGCAGCGGACTCAAGGCACGGATGAAAAATTAATTTTGTATGTCTGGCTTATGGAGAATTTATATAACAAACTTTCAAATAAACCATCTGAGAGTTATCGAGTAGATACTATAAAAGGTAACATACATCCGCAAATGCAAAAAGGACTTTCCTGTGTAAAGATTAGTACGATAGAGGAACTATTACATTATGGGCGTATGGTGGAAGAAAGCGAATATCGCAGCAAACTTTATTGCCCTCCTCCAACCAATGCAAGTTTATTGGTAGAAGCTGAATCTGCTTATCGTAAACCACCGTCAAAATATCAACAGACTTACCTTAATATCATTTCGCGACAACCCACTACTGAAATCCATTCTATCACTGAGAACAATTGTTGGAATTGCGGGCAACTAGGTCACAGAAGATTGTCCTGTAGGCAATCCACTAGAGTTGTGTGTTTCGGTTGCGGTAAAGTTGGTTTTACTGTGGGTACCTGCCCTACGTGTTCGGAAAACCTAAACACGAGTCACTAGGTAGTCGGTTAGTGACTCAAGTTTTTCCCAATTCGACACAATTATAACAAGGTATTCTTTCGTGACAAAAAATTTTACTCGATTATATTCTGTCGCGCGCTGAAAATGATAAACGACCATATTTGAAAGTTACGGTATTAGGTAAAATTATGTTGGGACTTTTAGATTCCGGCAGATCTATTACAGTAGTGGGACAAGATGGCCTGGGTGCATTTTTAGGTTTGGGTTTGAAGTTGGATACTTCTAAGATAGTTTCTTGTAAAGTAGCTAATGGTCAGAATTGTACTACTGTTGGTATGCTGAAGGTTCCAATGTGCTTAATGGGAAAAGTTAAAGTTATTGACGTTTTTGTTTTGAAGAATCTTTCAAGTGCTTTAATTTTTGGTTTTAAATTTTGGCATGCGATGGATATAGTTCCGGATTTGAATCGTGATATTTAGCATTTCAGAGATTCTGATGTTAATCTTAATATTTCGTCTATACAGGACGCTGGTACTCTTTCTGCCAAACAATCATCGGGTTTGTCTTCATTGTTGAAAGACAATTTTTCTAAAATGGGAAGTGGTCTGGGTTATACAACGTTAGCCGAACACGAGATAAACAAAACCAAACGTTGTTAAGTTGTTAAACCACTCTGAGCCGCTTCAACTCGAAAATTGCGGATCTTTGTGTTTAAGTAAAAATATATTTTATATTATTAATTATTAATATAAATTAATTTTAAAAATATTCTCCAGATACGGTCCCACACGGTAACATGAAAACCCGGTAAACGTGCAACGTGCAACATGGCAAATAGTGAGGTTATGAAACCTGAATTAATCACAACAGAATTGAACAAACTTTTAAAACACGAGCTAATTGATATTATTATCGAAAAGAAATTACCAATAAAACATCGTGAAAATGCAGTATTTCTGAAACTGGTGCAAGAGAATAAAGACGAAAACGGCCAAACCAAGCATACTGACCCAATTCAAGACCATATAAAAGTCCTAAAAGACCAGATTGCTGTATTGAAAGCAACAATAAATGATAAAAACAGTATCATTAATTTGTTAAAAGACAAGGTTAGACAACCAACACCACTAACACTGTCTATCGACTTAAATACAAAACCGGCTGTGAATCATGCTTTAAAATTAAATAACGAAAATAACCTCAAAACCATACCGAAGTTAAGTAACGCCATGGCAATGGAGATAAAAAATACTAGACAAAATAATGTAAGTTTAACAACTTAACTTAATAATAATAAAAAAACAACGATCAGCAAGCAGCACTTGAAAAATGCTCTTGAAAAAAATATCCAAAAATATATTTCAGTAAACGATGACCTCCCTAGCAATGAAGTGAATAAACCAAGTATTGATAACGAAGAAAGTCATCGGGTCAATCGGAAACAATACGAGCTATTCGAGCTATTCGTTACAATACGAGTATTCAAACAACTAAAAAGAAAGCTTGGCTACTAATTTCAAAAGTTAAAAATAATGCTACTTAAGAGATTATAAGAAAACATATTAACGATAGAATTGAAGGCAGTGATCCCTATGTGAAACAAATGAAACCGAAATATGAATGCTCAGAGTTGTTTTTCAAGATCGGTGTCGACTTCTCAGTAAAAGATCAAATCTATGATGCAAACTTTTGGCCTACTGGAGTATTATTTAGAAGATATGACTTCATCAAAGCACAACATTTTTTAGAAATGTCTACCCCAGCAGAGAAAGTTTAAATAAAATATGCCATAAATCACATCATGAAGATCACCAAAATGATTTTCAACAAAAACCTGCAGTTAAAAGTAATCAAATATTACACATTACAGAAAAGAATTTCACAAAAAATACTCAAGTAAGTAACTCGATACAAAAAAAATTATTTAAATTGTGCCACATCAATGTTAGATCCCTACCAAAAATTTTTTTCAAAAATTGAAAACCTTGTTGGGATGAACGAGTACGCATTCATTGGTATTAGTGTCATTCACTATATTCACATAATATTAGTGATTTAATTTGGATTCTAGCTTTACTGTAAATAGCTATAATCTAATAAGGAAAGATCGAAGTAGTCGAGCTGGAGGGATTGCGGCTTACCTCAAAGAATCAATTCAATACACTCTCATCGAGTATGGCACCAGAATAAGGTACAGAAGCTGTTGCACAGAAGATGGTTGTTATTAATTATGGCACCTACCTCCGATACCGAGTCATGCCCGGAAACACCAAGTACTTATGTAAAAATCATGGAATCTATCATAATATCAATGAGCAAACTTTGTTCATTACGTATCGGCGAAATAAACCTGCTTGGAGAGCACGAAGACCCGGTCGAAGAAATCAATACGAAAGTGCAATTACCAATAATATCACTACCTTGTTGCGATAGTAGTAGTCAAAACCACATCAAAGGTATTAAACCAGCCGACCTAAGACATGTTAAACTCAACTCTCTAGGAAACATAAAAAGTTACTTAGATGAAATTCGTACAACACTGAATAAACCAGAAAAGCCCATCGTGGAAAAACATTTATCATGGATAATTTATAGTATCCTGACTATACTCAGCAGAACAGTCCTTTATGTCATCATAAATCTCTACAAAAATATTCCAGAAGAACGGAAGATATCTATAATAAAGATTGTACCAGGATATAGAACCTATTGTGCCAGGAGACTACAACCTAACTCCGAAGAAGGAACATATCACCCAACGCAATCGGACGGTACACCAACCAGCGAACCTCAGAAACCAGATGAATCAACGACCATCGAAATGCAGACTAATCCAAAAATTAGTGTTAAAAAAGTGATGAGTGATAAAAGTAAAATTCAGTTAAAGTGAAAAAAAACATTTTTCCCCATAAAACATTATTTCTTTTTAGTACGATATCGATAACCAATCAAATTATAAACATTAATTTCATTTTGTTTTTCTTACGGGTATAATTTAAGATGAAGTCGGTTGTTAACCCTTACTTTTTACTGTTAGAAAAAGAACGCGTGCGCATCACGTATGCGCTCTTTTTCAAAGAGGGGGGATATGTAACAAACCGCCTTTAATACAATTACCATTACGTGGTACCAAAAATAATTGTAATTTAATTTGCTAAATCTCGAAATCAAAAAGTTGAAAATAATTTTAAAATGTGAACATAAAATTTTCAATAGATAAAAATTATATGAAATGCACTTAGGTAAGATCAATATGTCGACCTTTAAGCCATAAGAAACTATTATCAATAATATTTAAACAAAATTAAAGGAAAGTAATAATCATATCACTGCAGATAAAGTTAACTCAAACACAATTTGGAAAGATCCCTAAAATTTTTTTTTTTATTAAAATCAAAAATTTAAGTGAAATTAAACACCTCTTGCGTAAAAAAAATTTTTTTTTGGCAATTTTAACGGTCCTGTTGAAGTTCAAAAATTGAAAAATTTTTAAATAATTAAAACGCGGGAAATGATGACGGAGATTTCACTCGGCCAATAAGGAGCCAGTAGGACTATTATAATTATTTTTAAATGTCAGTTGGTATAACCTCAAAAGTTTGTAGTATTTATCGTGGTATTTATATGTCGAGAATTAATTGAAACAAGTATTATTTTTATATTTCAAAATGGGTAGCAAATTATTTGTTTTTGTGAGTGCCAAAGTACGAAACGTGAAAACCAAACGAACTGCTAAAAAAATGTATGGAGATAACGCTATCTCATACGTACAACTTCAACGGTTAGAAAATCTATGTACAGTGAAAGCAAAAATTACTCCGGAACATAAAATAAGAAGCAAAGCTTATAATGAGCATGTTGTGATCAATGAAAAGGAAGAAGAAGTTATAAGTTGTCAATGTCACAGTTGCCCGGCTTTTGAAGGTGGATGTAAACATGGGGTGGCGTTTTTATTGTGGCTTCAAGAAGTAGATGTAGATTTTCAAGAAGAAAAATTACAGGACATTTTAACAATGTGTGAAGATTTTTGGAAAAATGCTATATATCCTAAACTAAAAACTTCTTACTGTTAATTTAAAAATTAAACTGTAATAAATAAGAATATTTTTAACTCTTACAATTTTTATATTTATTGAATTATTTACAAAAAACGCAATTCAACACTCCCTAAACTGCAATTAAAGGTGCCTGTAAATTTATAAGACCACAAACTATTATAACTATAGAGTTTAACAAATATATTAAATTATGGTTAACACATGCGTGAGGCTTCAAAAAGTAAAATTCCCTTACTCGACGAATAACTCTTTCAATATGTATTCGTAAAGCAGCAATTCTTTTGCTAAGTTTTACTTCCGCTTTTGAACTCTTCTGTCCGGAAACTACACTTGGTGGCCTAAGTAATACACAGTTTTTTTCAGATAAAACTGCATTTATATGCTTAAAACATCGGTCTGCAAGTATATGGGTACCATTTGGAAGTTCCTTTAAATATGAACTATGAACTATGCCGTACGTACGTAGTACAACAATTTAGAGAGAAGCAACTCGTGATTAATCACATCGAAAGCTTTGCTGTAGTCCAAGAAAGCCACAATTGTTACCTTAGAATCGTCAATATTTCAGGCGATATCATTAGTAAACTTACTCAACGCCGTTGCAGTACTATAACCAGAGCGAAAACCAAATTGAATAGCAGGTAAGATATTATTACACTCGATGTGTTTAAGTAGTTGTCCGTGAAGAACGGGCTCAAATACTTTTGAAAGGGCAGACAACATACTAATTGGCCGAAGAGCAGCAAATTTAGTGGTATTATTATTTTTAGCGATAGGCGTTGCGATCGACTTCTTCCACAATACTGGATTACCGAATTAGTAAGACAAAAATTTATTAGCTTAGTTAAGCTATCTAGACAAAAAGGTAAGGTTAGCTTCAGCATCCTAATGCTACAGTTATCAACTCCTAAAGCACTAGATTGCTGTTTAAAAATTGCAGCTGCTACCACTTCAGATGTGACTGTGCGAAATATCAATGTACCAGAAACAAGCGGGAAACGTTCTCATTGAAGTAAGTAATAACTACCGGTTTAACGTCAGAAGAAGCAATGTTGGCAAAGTAACTGTTAAGTGAATTGGGATCTTTATCATCAAGATCAATTGTGTGCTTGGATTTATATTTATATTTAATTTATATTAAATTATATTTAATAATAAATTAATACGATTATTTATTTGTTGTTACTGAAGACAACGACCAAGCAAGATGTCCACAGTAAATGATGTAATAAATATGCTGGATGAATCTGATGGTTAGTTCGATGTGAAAACAATTGTTTTTAATACGCCGGATGAAGCTGCAGTTGCCATAACTAATGAGGACTCAGAGACATAGGGATAACTAGGGCACCCAGTCATCTTCCAACCAGACTATTTCAAACGGAGGCCCTTGACATTCTTGCAGAAATGATTGATAAGAAAGAATCTGAAGACACTAAAGAACAGCAAGCGAAAAGACAAAAAACAACATCCGCAGCACAGGTCTTCTACTGAACCTCTGCCAAGACAACTAAAGCGTAAAGAAAAATAGTCAAAAGAAAAGTGGGCATCAGATGTTAGTGAGTTAAATTACTCGAACCCGAGTGAAGCAAAAACTTTATTCTAATTGTCCCCTCTCCGCGAGCAATGGAAAACTACCGAGGTAATCTGCCTTAAAATACCTTTCATGATATGAAGTGGTTAGTCCAAAATTTACTGGGGGTTGTAGTCTTATTGTAATAAATTGCAATAAAAAAATTCACAAATACTAAATAAAATTGTTTTCGTTAAAACATTTTTTAAAATAAATTTTTAGAAAATCCATTCAAAATTAATGCAACGTTTGATCATGACCTAACGTTGTAATTTACGTAAATAACGCTTCAAACAAGCTATGTTCTTAACCTCAAATCTAACATTATATGTCATTTTTGACATAACAGTTAATTTTTAATTTAAAAAATCAACAAGTAAGCATAGTACCATATTTTTGTCATTCAGTGCTATTCTGTAACTTTTATTTTTGCAATATTGCTAACTCTAACAAGTTTGCTAAGTAAAAATTTTAGTAATGTCCTTAACAATTTTGACATTTTTGGTATTCTGTAACCCATCACCTTAGCAATATTCTTAAATTTTCTAGCTTAGCAAGGTTGCTAATAAAATTGTCCCATTACTTCCAAAATTAGGTGTAATAAAATTTTTCTAATCTGCCAAACAATTAAATAGAGTTTTTTGATTACATTTTTAAAAAAAGAGCATAATGTTTTAACGACAAAAAAATTCGATCTCAACGAACTAAACGCGAGCAACATTGTATTATAGTGGATTATCTCGAAGGTAATCCAATTTTAATGCATGGCAAAACGAGTCCCAGTGAAATACAAAATGTAGAAGATTTGTGGAACGAACTAACGTTAAAACTAAATAATTGTGTCGGCCCTAAAAAAACCATGGATCAATGAAAAAAAGTAAGTATTTATTCATTCGCTGATCGCTGGTGATCAAAGATGTTTCTTATTTCTTATTATCTGTGTAAAACAATATAATGCATATAAATAAAATTTTAGGTAATTGTGGAATGGAAATGCAAAGTGAAAGGAAAGGCTCGAGAGATAAAAGTGGATCAGAAAAGAACTGGAGGAGGTGACCGCACTGCAAAACACTTAACTGATTTAGAGTTACGTTTAATGGGCATAATAGGCTGGGTCAATATCGATGGAAATAATCATTTAACAGAGTTTGGGTTGCCGTCAACTTCGCCACCACGAATAAATATTGGCGAGTTAAACAACGTAGTATCGGCAAGCCCTCAACTTCAAGATTATGTTGAGGAGAAAGATGGATATATTGCAAATGTTAGGAAAATAAGACGAGGTTTGTTTTTTTTTAAATATTCATTGATTCAAGTATTTAGTCAAAATAAAACAAAACATTTTTAACTTAGGAGTCGAGTTAGAAGAGATCGACATGCCATCGACAAGCCTTCAACTTCAACAATCTGATGAGACAAAAGATCAGACTCCTACAAATGAAAAGAAAAGAAGACGAGGTTTGAAGTTTTTTAAATATTACAAACTCGACTATTACAGACGTTTAAAATATTTATTCATTCAAGTATTTATTTAAAATAAATCATACATTTTTAACTTATGCATAATTTATTTTCCAGTTCAACAAAAATTTAAATCTAACACTCCAACAAAGCAAAACTCACTAATGGAAAGTGCTAAGTTATATGAACAATCGACGGTGTTATTATGCAATACATTGCAAACTATTTCCAATACGATATCCGAAGCTGCCCAAGCAATGCATGAGTTAGCTGCTTCACAACATGATTTGGCAGAAAGCAATCGCAGAAGAGATGAAATAGATTTAGAAATAGCCAATTTAAAATATAATAATAATTTATTATAATTACCTACCTATTCTAGGTAATCTAAATAAAATGATTATTAATTAGTTCTTGCCTAATTCTTCTCCCGTCTGTTAATAAATTACCATCATATTGTGGTAACTGGATGTGATGGTCTGCTTCCTCATCGGCATCTTCATTTTCTTCTGGAGGTTCGTTATCTACGTTATAATTTCTGCATATATTGTGCAAAACGGCACATGCATAAATATTTTTTCCTATTTGTGTAGGACTGTAATGTAACGCCCTGTGTTTATGGAGACACCTAAACCTGCCCTTTAATACACCCATCAAACGTTCCACAGTATTTGGTGTTGAACAATAAGCTTGTGTGTATCTTCCTTCTGGTGTGTTTGGAGCAGCATCCACTATAGGTGTCAGCAAATAAGGTTGTGTTGGATAACCTGAATCACCCAAAAGCCAAATGTGTCTATCACCAGCATAATATTTATTTTGCATGTGAAAATTGATGGAAGATGTCATCCAGATTGCAGAATCATGCGAAGGCCCTGGGTACCGAGCGTTTATGCTGGTAATTTTGAATTCACTATCGCATATAATTTGTACATTTAAACTAAAGTAACCTTTCCTGTTGTAATATGATATACCAGGAAATTCTTCGTGATTTATTGGTGGCGAAACAATTGGTATTTGTGTTCCATCAATGCAACCAATCACTCCAGGAAAATTAAATCAATTCATAAATCCTTCTTTTATTTTATGAATGTCTTCTGCACTTGTTGGAAATTTTATGTATCTTGGAGCCAAGTGGTTGGTTATTGCAGTGCTTACTTCGTTTATTATTTGACTTGCGGCTGGCTGACTAACAGCAAAGTTGTAATTCTTTGCAATTGAATTTTGGTAACTACCAGCACAGTAAAAATCAAGAGCAGTAAGTACTTTTAAATGTTTAGGAGTTTAAATGTTTCGGTTACTCGTTGTGTTTCCGGAAGATAATTTGAAAGCTCTTGGCAAAGAAGAAATGCAATTTCTTTTGATAAACGAAATTGCATCTTAAATGCACTTTCGGGAATTTCAAACGGATTATTGTCGTCTCGCAACCGTCTTTGCAATAACCTTACTTCTTGTCTAAAAAATATATTTTTTATATATTATATTAATCTATAAGAAATAAATTGTTTTAAATTAAACTTATTTACTTACTGCTCATTTATGTCGTCAACAGCGTTTAAAAATTCGTAATGAAACCATGCATTTGCCATTTTTGGAATTTGTTTATAAAAATTTACTTAATAATTAATTTAAATATCTAATATAGGGAACTGTCAGAATTTCCTCATCACGAATTTCAAAATTTTAACTGCGCTATAGGAAAGAGGACACTTTTCTATGCATATTAGAACAAAAATTTTCAAGGATTATGCAAAAGTTTTCGAAAAAAATCGATTTTAGAAATGTAAAATTTACATGTATTTTAGATGCACCTTTTAACACGGCTGCATGACCCAGGATTTTTTAAATTATTTTTCCTATCGTTAATTATGATCTAAGAACGGAAAGAAAGTAAAAATAAATAAATTTGTCGATTGGGTACTATTGCATTAAAAAAAAAAAGAAAAAAGTAAGACTATTCTTTTATTAAATATATGTATAATTAATAACCATCACCAAAAGCATAATGTATCTCCCACACTTAAATTGATTTATTCGTACCCATTATGTCACGTAAATGGGTTTTCACCATTGTGAAAATGAAAACACATAATTATGTATGCTTCATTAAGCAATCGAATTGATAGCTTACATATCGCACGGAGTAAACAAAACATGTACCTTCGTATTAGTAAATTTACAAGGTCTTTAGGTTATAATCAGGCCTGGTTATAATATTTGGTCCTTTTGACAGCTTACTTTAAAGTTTAGTTCAGATCACAGCTGAATTAATTTTTAAAACTTTAAGGTATTGTTCCTAAGCAACGCATAGTTTCATGTGACAAGTTATGTTTAGTTGGAATTTTTGAAACTTTCATATCGATTATTATAAATTTTCCAACAAAATTTTATCATTTTCCTGCTAAATTACATTATGTATTAAAATAGTTGACGAAAAATAGGCAGGATGTTGCCTGTAGATTATACAACCCAACGTACAGCAATATAGACTTTCGTTAACTTGGCTATGTGATATCTTAAAAATATAAAGCAGAAGCACAAATTATAATATAAATATTTACGCAATAAAACACAAATAATAATTTTGTCGAGTTCATAAAAGTAAATCGACTGTATGGCGCTGGGAAGTTCCTAGCGATTAAAATACCACATTTAACGGATTTCGATCAAAACACAGTACTTAGTAAAGTAAATTCAAAACAAGAATGCAAAATAAAAACTAATTAATTAATTAAAAAGTAAAAAACAAAGTAAAACTTGGCAAAGTAGCAAATATGATGATAAACATTTGAAATTGTTTTATTATAAATTATACAAAAAAATTTATAAAAGAAGTCGAATAGAATCAAACGACAATGTTGGTTAGTTAATTGTTTTTTAAGATTAATTTCACTTACATAATAAATATTGTGGCCGGATTCAAACAAAATAATCGGTAACGTCACTATCCAAACACTTTCAAAATGGCAGTTAACGGTTGTAACCACATTTAATTATCGGTAATCATCTAAAAGTTCAGAGAATATTTCGATACTAAAATTTACATACCAGAAGGTTTCGTCCTTGATGCGTTGGTTTCGTAGAATAGATTTCAGTTTTGCTGTGAGATAACGATGATAATGCAAAACTTTAACTAAACTAAACATTCCAAAATTGCTGGTTTTCTTCAAGTATTTTCCCATAAAAATTGCACTCGGTAAACTTTCACTAAATGAAACTATTATAATGTCACAAAATAACTTCACATAATCACTTCAACAAATACTGGAAACCGCAGAAGCCACGCTCCAATCCCCAACCAAACGTTACAGAAATGAAAACTGACATGCGCGCTATTCTAACTTCTACAAGAATCAACGTCTCAAAATCGCAGGTGCTGCCATCTACAACCAATTTTTTAAATAAATAATAGAACTAACTGTAGCTTCTATCTTATAGCCACGATAGCAAGTTTTATCACTAAAGAGTGTAGATTTATATGTACTACTAACTTGTTTTAATAATTGATGCACGGTTAGACTTTAAAACGTTCGCGGCGAGCATTATATTACAAAGCTCGTTTCCTAGGCGCATCAAATGATCAATTCGAATGCTTGGCTCAATTGTGCTCTATAGTCGATTCGGGTTAAGATTAGTCTTAGATGTCGCTTTCTTCCCAAGTCGGGTTTACATAGAAAAATTTATAAGTTTAATTGCAGTTCGTGATTTCAGTATGCTTGGTTGCATACCGACAAGAGTTTATTTTCATGCATACCTACAAAAGGGTTTAATACGTTAAATATTAACTTGATATAATAATTTCAATGAACAAAAAATTATTTAGGAATTATTTAATTACATCTTCATTATTACATACAACTTTCCATCATAAAAGTAAGCAAGATTGCTTATAACCTTTTTACATATTACATAAGAAAATTAGAAAAGTTCATCAGAAGAAAAACCTGTGTTTACTTGAAATTCTAATTGCATTTCTTCTATACGACGTTATTATCCATAGTCTGATTCTTTGACTGTACTATTTCCCTTAAAAACAATAAATTAAAGTTCATATAATCAACATTATTAAAAAACTTTCCGTTTCCCACCGATTAAGTTGAATGATCCCCATTCCAATAACTAGGTATATTTGAATACTGTGTTTGTTATGTTTATATCAATACTTAATAATAAATTGTTGAAAGATTTATAATTTTATTGATGTAAACACAGTCTAAAACGTGCAAACGATAATGAAGATGATGATGATCAAATTTGTATTACCAAATTTATTATTAAGATAAAAGTTCTACATTTAATTCTGTCCGTTCTGCTGGAATTCCTTGTGCATCAAGCCATTCCATCATTTGCGACTTGGTCCAACTTTTAAGTGGTCTTTTATCTTTTCTTCTCGAATGATATGAAGCATTGTCCATTACTATAACAGAATTAGCTTCTAAAAGGGGCAAAATTCTCACCATCCATTCTTCAAATACAGTTGAATTCATCTCTTCATGATAGTCGTTAGTTTTTTTCGATTCAAAACATAATAATCCATTTTCTACAAATCCTGCCTCCTTTCCTATATGAAGAATAATCAATCGCTTACCTTTACCTGAGGGGTTTTGTAATCCTGTCTAAAATATATTTATAATTTAGTAATTAATAATTATATAAATTAGTGTATACTATTACCGAGAGACCTTTGTTGAAAGCTTCAGCTGCACTTGTTACAGATTTGTCTTTCCATACTTTAGCCGTAGTGTGACCAGCATTTACCCAAGTTTCATCAAGATAGTATATTGGACGCCCTTGTATTCTAAAATTTCTAACACTGTTTAAATACTCACGCCGCCATATGATCAGTTCCGCTTTCTCTACTAATAAATGGTTTCGTGATCTCTTTTCCCAAACAAAATTTAATGATGCCAGTGTCTTGTATAACGTGGTTCGTTGGATGGTAGGAAGCACTTCATTATTTTGCACTTTCTAATAAATAAAATTAATATTTGCTTAAGAAATTATAAAGTACTACACTAAAGAAATACTTACATCAAGAATTTTATCAACGGTAAGTACATCATTCGCAAGAAAAAATTGATAAACTATTCTACGTAATGTTGACTTCTGAAAATCGTTTAATTTGTCATAAGTGCTCTTGCGTTCTCTTTTTTTTGTTGGTGATGACAATGTGCCCCTTTTCTCCATCTCAATAACAGTGTTCCACATTGACTGAACTGAAATTCCTAGATCGTTAGCAGCTGAAGTTACACTATGTGTTTTGACGTGTCCTGCATTACGATACTTTATATAAATGTTATACATCATTATCTTCTGTCCACTATGTATAATTTTACCGTGATGATTTTTAATGACATCCCGAAAACTTCAATTATCGTTGGCTTCATTTGAACAACTCGATTCGGTTTGATTTGATTCTTGACTTTCGACGGTGAAAAATGCTTCTTCAAAATTATAAAATTCCTGATTACTAGTTCCTGGTTGATCCATAATTTAATTAAAAAAAAAATAAATTTCTAAAACAAATTAAGGTTAGAATACACAAATGTGGTTTTTAACAAAACCAAAGTGTTATTAGAATAACAATTTATTTTTTACGTATTCTTGGTTCAAACAGCAATATATCCGCTAGCAATATTAAAGATTCGTTACAAAATTTTACGAAAAAATATTTATAAACGTCAAATCTCAAACAATTGTGGTAGTGTGAACTTGCAAATTCATTTTTGAATATCAACCAATCACATTTCAAGGTTAATATTTTTAGTTCCGAATTCAAGACTAATCTTAAAACGAATGGACTATAGGTCATTTGCTCCGTTATTAATCAATCGGATTAATGGATAATACCTGGATGACCGAGCTTTGCTGGGATTTTTTTTGTAAAATCGTGTTTTTTTTAGAGAATATTAACTAATAATAAATTTTCATCCCAATTAACACAGTCAAAATAGACATAAAAATACGGTAAGCCTGCATAAATTACGATACAGCTGAAAATTGGTGGAGATCTTCATTTCATTATTATAAATGAAATGTCAAAAGTTCCCATCGATCCCACATCTGCTAAAAAAGTTATTCAAGGTCAAAGATAGAAAATTTCGGTTTTTCGCCTTTTTCTCGCAAACGGCGAGTGTTACAGTAAAAATAGCTTACACAAAAGTTGTAGACTATTAAATTTTCTACAAAAATTGTTTCTATGATTTTTTTTCTACAAATCATCATTTCAGAGATATGAAATATTTATATTAGAAGTAGCACTGGAAGATTTATCAATCAGATTCAAATTTCCATAAATATACAATTATTAATTTCATTATAATCATTCGCAATAGTTAAATTTTTTTAATTCTAGGCAATTGTTTCAATTTTCTTTTAATATTTGCACTGTCTAATTAAAAATTTATCAAGATTGACGATGTTTGAAATTGCGATATCAATTTGCCGCAAATTAGGCAAATCAATACCGTACCGTTACGAAAATTCCTGTACATTAAAGTACATAAATGATACATCAAAACAGTAACGGCAAAGGCGGTGGTAAATCAATGCCATACCGCTACGAAAATATTTGTAACGTATCTGTACAAAAATGACACTTTAAAACAGTAACGATAAATTGGGCAAATCAATGCCGTACCGTTACGTAAATATCGTTACCGTATATATACATTTTTGACAGATTTGTGCTGCTTGGGTTACCTATTAAAGAGAATTTTGTATTTTTGGTCGGAAGTGGCCGCAAAGATATTTTTTGTAAGGTTGGAAATTATACTTTTTATTAAACGTGATGGATTGTATTTTAAAAATAGCGTACGGCACTGGAGTGGTAAACATAGTGGTTATAAAGGCTCCGATATTTAATTCAAATTTGGATGGTATCGAGCGTGAATAATTATTAGAGTGCATCAAGTTAAAAGAATAAAAGAATAGATAGTGAAAAGGTGATAGGAAGAGATTAATCCTAATTAACTAACATTGGTAATATAATAAAATATTACACATTGGTAGAGGACGTCCACCCGAAGGGTTGACCTGTGGACGTTTGCTGACGCCTAAATTAGGGTGGATCTGAGGTAAGATTGCGATATAGGGTGAACAGGAAGTTTTAAAAGGTTATATCACAGTGGAAAAAGGGTTATAAATAAAAAGTGGAAATTGTAAAACTGCGATCTTCCATAGGTGAGGGTAGGCAACCCATATACCAACGTTGTCAATTTAAATGAATAACAACGAAAAGCCGAAACATGAACAACTAAAAACGGAGGTACGTCAGAAATCTAACAGTATAGGTAGTTTAGACGACTATATTAAAAGAAGACGACCCCGAGAGGTGGAAAATAGTAGTACTGTTTTTAAGCGTAGCAAGAGAACTGAAAGAACACCAACTAGGGAAAACAAATATATTGCAGCAGAACTGGAAGTAATAGACCTGAAAAATATGGACGAAGTAAAAAGGTTCATGGAAACTATAAGCTCGGATATAAAACAGATGAGAGAAGAAAACTCTGAAATTAAACATGAGATAAGGGAAAATAACAAAAAAATGCAGAAACAAATAGAGACCCAGACAGAAGAACTGAAAATAATGAGAGAAGAATTGAACCAGGTAAAAACTAGATGGAACCAAGAAAAGATATCTAGCGAGAAGGAAATAGATGAACTCAAAAATAAGTTAGAGACGGTTAATTTCAAAATAGAGCTACAAGAGAGAGAAAAGAGAAGAAACAAACTATTGGTGACAGGACTGAAGATAGAGGAAATGGGAAAATCCACAATCGAGGAAAAAATTGAAGGTTTTTTAAGGCAGACGTTGGATGTGGAAGTAACGATAAGGACGGCATATAAGATAGGAGAAGAGAAATGTGTGATAGAAGTGGAAAGCTGGGAAAAGAAATTGGAGATAATGAGAAATAAATTTAAATTGAACCGATTAACGAGTGAGAGGGTATACATCGACCATGATTTGACCGTTATGGAAAGAGGAATCCAAGCAAAAATTAGAGAGCAGGCGGGAGAGATGAGGAAAAGCGGGAAAAGGGTAAAAGTGGGATACCAGAAGTTGATATGCGACAGTAAGTTATTAAAGTGGAAAAGAGAAGATGGGTGCCTGCAGGAGGTACCAAAAAACTGATGAAGCATAGCAATCACGGGAATCTTAAGACGGACCGGCGAGTAAATGGACTAAGAATTGGTGGTGGTAATGAAGTATTGATTTTGGGAACATGGAATGTTAGGGGTACTTATGTTGAAGGGGCATTAAAGCAATTAATAAAGATTTTGAAAATGTACAGAGTTGATATTTTGGCAATACAAGAAACAAAACAGAGTGACAATGACATAGTGGACATAGACGGATATACCTTTTTCAAAAGTAGTGGGAAGGACAGAAGATTGGGTACGGGTTTCATGGTGGCAGAGAAAATGAAACCAAAAGTTATTGGTTTTAAACCTATATCTGATCGAATGTGCACCTTGAGACTGAGAGGAGGACATAGAAAGATAACAATAGTAAATGTACATGCGCCTACAGAAGAAAAGGATCTAGAGATTAAGGAAAGCTATTACGAGATATTAGACAAAATATTTGAGGAAATCCCAAAACATGACTGTACACTAGTAATGGGGGATTGGAATGCTAAAGTGGGGCGGGAGGAGGTATATCAGCCCACAATTGGTAAATTTAGCATACATGAGGAAAGCAATGAAAATGGAAGATTTTTGATAGATTTTGCAATGGGAAAAGATATGCGAATAAAAAGTACATGCTACAAACATAAGAACATACACAAGGGGACATGGATGAGCCCAGACGGTCGAAATGTTAACCAGATAGACCACATACTAGTGGGTAGAAGAGACGAATATTACATAAACGATATAAGATCATACCGAGGGGCCGATGTAGACTCTGACCATTTCATGGTTAGAATGAAAATGAAACAGACAAACCTAATAACGGTCGAAAAAAAGAGGCAAAATACCAAAACTAAAAGTAGGAAAATACAACTGGGAAACATACAGAAACAGATAAAATATGAAGAAGAGATGGAAAATACACTAACAGCGACAAGTACACATCTTGGGGCAGATGCAATATTGACGGTGATACAAGAGAGCATAAACAAAGTAGTAAACAACCAGAGAAAGGAAAGAGGAAAAAGAAGAAAAGAATGGTATGATGAACGGTGTGAGAATGAAATAAAGAAACGTGGAGCAGCAAGAGAGAATATGCTAAGAGAGAATTCCGAAGAAAACAGAAAGAAATATGAAGAACAGCGCAAAAGATGTAAGAAAATAATAAGAGAAAAGAAAAGAGAATATAATATGCAGAAACTAGTAGAAATAGAAGAAAACTACAGAAACCGAGAAATAAGAAATTTTTACCAGGGGGTTAAAAAAGTTAAAAAAGGTTATCAACCAAGAACAACCTTCTGTAGAGATAAAGAAGGTAATTTGGTGGGAGCAAAAGAGAAAATTACTGAAAGATGGGCAGAATATTTCCAAGAACTCCTAAGTAGTACTCGACTAATAAATAGTAAAGATCGAAGTGTGGAGCAAATAAACAGAGAAGAGGAAAATTTAAGAAATGAGGTACCAAAGGAGGAAGAGATTGTGGAAGTAATACGAAGTCTGAAAAATAACCGAAGTGCAGGCGAGGATGGAAATCAGGCAGAAATGATTAAATACGGAGGAAAAAAACTGCATCAACTGATTGTGAAACTGATCCAAGAGATTTGGAAAAATGAAGATATGCCCAAGTCATGGAGGGTGGCGTTAATATGTCCAATACACAAGAAGGGTGACAAAACGGAATGTGGGAACTATCGTGGTATAGCACTACTAAACGTTATGTATAAGATCCTGGCCACCTGCATAAAGAATAAACTTAGAATATATGCCGAAGATATAATAGGTGAATACCAAAGTGGGTTTAGAAAAGACAGATCGGTGACGGACCAGATATTTGTATTGAAGGAAATACAAGCAACAAGCTATGAATATAGATTGAACACTTATGCACTGTTCCTGGATTTTAGACAAGCTTATGATACAATAGTAAGAGAAGAACTTTATAAGGCTATGTACGAATTAGAAATACCAGCAAAGCTGATCCGTCTGACTAGAATGACACTAGATGAAACGCAAAATAAAGTTAGAGTAAACGGAGAAATATCTAGTGGATTTATTGCAGATGTGGGATTGAGACAGGGCGATCCTTTGTCACCAGTTTTGTTCAATCTAGCTCTTGAAAGAGTAATAAGAAGAGCTAACCTAAATAGAGGTAGTACTATATACGGACGAAGACACCAGTGTTTGGCTTTTGCGGATGATGTAACAGTGTTGACAAGAACAAAAACTGAATTGAGTGAGACATTGCAAAGACTATTGATTGAGGCTAAGAAGATAGGACTCGAGGCGAATGAGAGAAAAACAAAGTACATGATATGGGAGGATAAACTTTTCAGACCAAAACAAACTTTGAATGTCAAATTGAGTGCATTGCAAACTTTACAATTTGAGGAAATAGAAACTTTTAATTATTTGGGAACTGTTATAACAAGAAAACCGAGCAATGAACAAGAACTAAAAGCTAGAGTGGCAGCTGGAACACGAAGCTCGTACTCAATGAAAACGATGCTGAATAGCAAAATCTTCTCGCGAACCCTAAAACTAAGGCTATATAAGACAATAATAAGACCAACAGTAACATACGGATGTGAGATATGGAACTTGAGAAAACAGGATGCAACAATGCTGGAGGTTTGGGAAAGAAAGATTCTCAGGAAGGTTTTTGGAGGAAAGGAAGTAAATGGAGTGTGGATTAGAAGAACAAATGATGAATTGAAAGAACTATATGGTGAACAGAGTATAGTGGGGTACGTCAAGGTGCAGAGATTGAAGTGGTTGGGACACCTGACAAGAATGATTGAGACAAGAGTGCCGAAGAAAATATGGGAAATGGACTTTGGAGGTACTAGGAGAAGGGGGAGACCAAAGAGTAGATGGTGGGGAGAAGTGCATGAGGATCTCAATAGTATGGGAGTGAGAGATTGGGAGCGGAAAGCAAGAGATAGGAAGCAGTGGAACCACGTGCTCAAACAAGCCATGGGCCTACTAGGCCTCTAGTGCTATTTATATATTAAACGTGATGTTTTTGGAAAAAGAAGATGTTGGTAGTAATTTGCCGACAAAGCCAAGAACCGGAATTATTCTAAACTCACACCTTGGATAAGACGATCTGAGCTTCCGCTAAAGGAGAGGCTAAACCATGTAAACATAGGGCGGGAACTTTTTTTTTTTAATCATTGCAACTATTATTTGGCACTCAACGTGAGCCAAAATTTCGCTACAATTATTTTGGTATACAGGGCATCAATCATCATTTTTTCAACATCATGTTTGGCGTCAAACAAAAAATTGAAAAATAAGAAGATCGGCGGACATGGTAGCCATGAAGAGATATTTTGAAGAGAGAAAATTTGAAGAGACCTGGAAAAAAAATAAAAAGAATTAATAGAGAGAGAGAGAGAGAAGAAGACTTATAAAATATATGCGTAGAGATAGAAAGGAAATTTTAGAACCAATCAAGAATGCAATTTGGGATAAATGTGACCAAAAAAGGAATTATTGATAAGAAAAGAACAAGAAAAGTGAGATAACTTACCAGGAGATTATACAACCACCGCATTTTTGCAATTTTTGCCACTTATTATGCTGGAAGTTCAGACCTCCAATAACAAATCCTCAAAGCCGTTGGGCCAGATGGCCAGTAGTTCTCAAGAAAATCGACCTTGAAATATTGCCATGAGAGTTTGAAGACTAATTGTAAAGAAATTAGCTATAACTTTCGTGAAGAAGGCAACAACGAGGTAGGCTAGAAACTATTCTCAAGTGAACAGCCGTAGAGGTTTGACGTGTTTTTGAGTGCGCATGACTAAGCTTTCTCAAACTTTCCCGAACGATTACCACGTGGTTGATATAAATTATATAATTTAAATTTAATGGTTTTTTAAATATAAAGTGAAAATAAATAATTTGTGATTAGTGCGACATAGACGTTTTTAATTTTTAAGTTTAAATTTTAATTCATACAGCCTTACTTATAAACGTTGTGTAAATTTTAAACAGAGCTTATACAAGGTTGTATAAGAAAACATTACTAATAAACTGTGTATAACGCCTACTCTGTATAAGCTTGTGATAACTATTTATAGGTATACTAATAAACCGTATATAACGCTTGTATACATCTTGCATAAGTAAATGTTACTAATAAACCGTGTATAGCGTATGACGTTTCCAAGGTTATCAAGCAAATCTTACACAAAGCTTATACAAGCTAGAACCCTTGTTTAACGAGTGTGTAACGTTCAGAAACGTACGTGTCTACCGTTTTTGCGTATCTTTTGGGGGGTAGTACGCATGACAGCCGAATATTTAGAAAGAACTTGATTAAGCAAAGATATGAAAGAAGTGAATTTAATGAATGTCTGCTAGGAGATTCGGGTTATGCTGGAACTTTTTTTTTATTTACTCTTCTGTTGAATCCGTCAACTAAGAAAGAAGAAAGGTACAACAGAGCACACGAGCAAACTAGAAATGTTGTGGAAAATATGCTTTGGAATTAACGATTTAGGTGCCTATTGCACGGTTTTTTTAACAAATTTAGAATATACCAAAACTTCCATTGTGGCTTTGGCTGTGCTACACAATCGTATACAGTAATTTGATCCCCAGTAATTTGATCTCCGGTAATGTGATCCCCTGGTAATTTTATCCCCGGTAACTGTAAACCTTTAAAACATTAAAGGTAAATCCACGCGAAGACATGGATCTGTCAATAGGTTAGTGTTAGTTTTTGTTAAGTATTTATTTAGCAAAACTGTACAGTTACCGAAAACCAATTTACCAGGGGATCAAATTATCGGATGTGAAATTACCGGGGGCAAAATTACCGAAGGTCAAATTACCAGAGGATCAAATACCCGAAAACCAAATTACCAGAGTTTAAATTACCTCGAGGATCAAATTACCGGGGACTAAATTACCAGAAACCAAATCACCTAGTGCCCTACACAATAGAGCAATACAAATGGAAGAATAATTTGTTGTGTATGAGAAGAATTTGTCTATGCCACCTGAAGACAACTTGCCACATCAGAAGACTTACTACAGGATTATATGCGTACTAGTGACAATTGTATACAAGAAAAAGCCGTATCATATTTATTGTTCTATAACAAATAAAAATTAGAAAAAAGCGTCACTTGAATGTTACAAAAATAAATGTTTTCTTTAGATGTTTTACTTAGGTACCTCGAAAAGTGGTAATTTTCGTTTTCAAACCTCTTTTTTCTTCTTAGAATATGACAGTAGAATATGAATATGACTTTAGATTATGACAGTTGTATAAAAAGTCACACTTACATACGAAAAATTTTAATTCGAGTGTTTAACACACTTATAACTTATACAGCGCGTATACAACGCCTACACAACGTTTATTAGTAGGAAAGTTACACACCCCTTATACATACCTTATACAGTGTATAACTAAACAATTGTTCAACGCGTGTATAACGAATTTTTATTAGTAAGACTGATAGTGTTTAATTAGTATCTGAACGCAATATGATGGAACAATGCAATAACGATACCGATGGCGAGTATGCCTATTGAAAAAAAAAACTGTCGTCCAAGTGGAAGACAATAATATTAATGTCAAAGCACCAGCATTTAAAAAGCAACGGCAAATACGTTACAAACCAATACCGGTATTAATGTCCAAGAAGTACGCAGCGCTGGCAAAGCTGAAAACTACGCAAACCTAGACAAAGCCAATACCAGCAATAACTAAAAAAATACCAAAGTATCAAAGAATTGCGAGAACCCCGAACCAATTCCAATCGCAAGGAAAACGTCGCCTTCGAAGCCACCACCAGTCATACTGCGACGTGAACAACCAACACGAATTCAGAACCAAAGTAAAAAACTTTGCTACTAAAGGTTTTCAACTAGCGTATCGCGCAAACACTGTAGCGGTACATCTGAAAGACTTGGAACATATGCTACTGTCCAATTTGAAAAATAAATCTGTGGAATTCCACACTTTTACGCCAAAACGGGAGCAAACCCACGCATTTGTACTTAAAAGATTACCCAACGACGCCGACGCCACAATCGACGAAATGAAATCAGAGCTGCGTGTGAAAAATATAAATATTCAAAATGAATGGCACGAAAACAACATAATTCTTAGTGATAATAATGAATGCCATAACAGAAAAAAGAATTAGCTCTACAGTGCCGACTTTTTTGGACGCCAGAGTAAAATGGGAACGGTACTATAATAATAAGCATATAATCTAATGCCACCGCTGCCAAGAGTGGGGGCACGCTACCGGCAACTGTAGACGAGTGTTTAAATGATTAAAATGCGCAAAAAGCCATCACACCAACAAATGCCAGCGCCTAAAATCTGCTCCACAACCACCACCAATCAATATAAACTCCGGTCGCTTCCCAGCGACATCGGCATGGCATAGGATGAAACCACAACCAATTCCAGCTTCAATGAACAACTTCTCATCGTTTCAACCGCTTAAACCAACAGGAAGACCTATCACAACTATTATACGGACGTAACAAAATTTTCAAATTTAAAAATCATTTAATTAAAAACAAAATTGACATTTGCTTAATTACAAAGACCAAATTAAACGAAAACAGAAACTTTAAGGTCCAAGGATACTCAGTCCATCGACAGGATAAGGAGGGTCATGGAGCCGGTGGCGTATCAGCTGTAATCCGCAACGACATTCCTCGCAGACGTATACAAATAAGACAAGGTAACAGCATGGAAATCTTAAGAATAAAACTACAAGGTAACACACGCTCATTATAGCTTACAATAAACCAACTAATTAAATAAAAGATCACGACTTGAGCACGCTATTTGGTTTGTACGGTAAAGTTCCATTAGCGACCGATTTTAATGCCAAGCACGGCCAATCGAACTGCCACCAATCGAACCCATGGTAACAGACTACATAATTTTTGTCTACACAATCATATCAAAATTTTGCATACTGATACTGACACTCATTACTCGATGAACAACATGACCCCAACCACGATCGATCTTTTACTTAATAAAAATTTAAATAATATTACGAAACCAGCCGCGATGTATCATACAAACGTGATAAGGATACCGAACAAAAGCTAAACAAATTTGGATATAATATGAGGCACTATAAGAAGATGTTTAAAGAAAAAAAGACTCGCTTATGAAATTTTATAAAACAGTCGCGGTACCAACAATGATGTACGGGAGCAAGTCGTGCGGGTACTAACAAAAAAGCAAGAAAGTTCTATTCAGGCGACGGAGATGAGATTCTTAAGAACAGTGAAGGGTTGCAGCAAGATACATCGCTTTAGAAATACCGATATTAAAAACGAACTAAAATCTTCAACATAAACGACAAACTAAAAGAAAATAAGACAAGATGGAAAGATCATTTGGAACGAATGACCGAAGATAGGTTTCCTTTAAAGATTTACAAGTATAAACCAAGAGGAAAGATAAGCCTAGGTACACCAAGAAAAAGATAAGAACCGTAACAGGAAGTGCAGAAGAAGAACCAACCGCTAAACATAAATTCCGATCATAACGTTATTCATTTGTTCATTAACGACATACTTATTTATTATTGTAACATGCTGTGGTATTGACTCCACTGCACTGAAGCTTAAGCTTATTGTATTGAAGACCGAGCTGGGATACTTCGTGGGTTTGCCATTCCAACACGGAACTCCCGCTCGTTACTTAGCCAGCGATCATATCACACCATTACTGTAGACTTTCCAAAACTCATAGATCGAAGTTGGGCTTTTTTAGATTATACCGCGTGATCGTTCCCTCGGAACATTTACTAGTTTCAAAGACGAAGGTTGAAAGCTTGCGATTTATGACCAATAAATAGTAATATTACAAATACACAAATAATTGATCACGGAATATACACACTGACACAAAACATTAGAAAAGCTAAAGCCTAAAATTCCAAAACGTTCACCCTGAAAAATAACAGGAACGTCTTCCCAAAAGACACCCAGTTGTTGATCAGGGAGCGGAATAAAAATCGAAAGCTTTGGCAGCGTACTGCCGACATACATTACAAAAACATTATGATTGACTTAAACACAACATAAAATTACACAACACAAAAACAAAACATGGGAGGACCTACTGGCGTCCGTAAGCCCGTCAGACAACGCTCTTTACAAATTAACAAAACTTTTACGCAAAACGCACGAGCTGATCCCGGTCCTGCAAGACAACACGCACACAGCTATGAGCGACGATCAAAAAGCAGAGCTCCTGGCAAACACATTTAAAAAAATACACACTTCAGACGACACAGACACACACGAACTAATTAAACAGCAAATAAGAGACTTTTCAAGTCAATCATATGACATAATATAATACATTACATTATGTTTTACAAATTTCAGAATCGCTGCCTTCGACTCATCACGGGAGCAGATCGATATATCCGACTTACAACATTACACGTCGACACACAAGTAGAATTTCTCCGAGACCACGTTACTCGGTTACCGGAAAAATTCTATAATACACAAATACACAATAGCACACCAACGACAAACATTACACAAGACAAAACACTACGCAAATACAAACTCCCTTTCCAATCTTTACCAACATTCACAAATTCCCTTCCACATTTTGAAGACAACACCTGAACGAAAAAGAACTGTTACCCCACTGGTATAGGTATACCTGGACATTGAAGTGACGCGTATAAAAACCGTGAAGTACACCACACATGAAACGTTGTTCGCAGTGTGGGCTCTTCTTCAATTGGCGCAATTTGTAGTGCTATTCGCTGGAAGCGTACACTCTTTTGTGGAGTGTTTAGCGGCGCACTATAGACATTTATTGGCACGTCTGCAATTTGCAGTAGCGTGTCCCTACTCTTGGCTTCGATGGCATTGTATGATTGTTTTATTGTTATAATGACTTTCCCAGCGAACTCTTGCATCCAGTAGCTGGCTGAGGTTGTACTGATGGATTTTACCGTGACTGCGTTGTTGGTCACCATCAAAAATGCAGCGGACTTCATTCCGTTCATTTTATATATATATAATTCTTGTAAGAATATTTTTTGTTTTCAGCTCATTTTTGATCTCTTCAATGGGTGCATCGTTGGTCAAACCCTTTAGAACAAAGGCGTGTGTCCTCTCATTTTTGGGGGTGTATGTATGAGGATCGTACTTGCAGATTTTTAGTTGCGCTAAAAGGTTGCGCGTTGCGCGTCTTCGATGTGCACCGTCACAATTTGTACGGTGCGACAGATAGAAACCCTTTTTCGCATAATTACGCACTAGTTCCCGAATATCTATGTTATTGTTACCGTCGGTATCAATAATAATTGGTGATGGCTTAACCTTCTTTACTGCAGGCAACTTTGCGGTATTATTTTCGGTTCTATTGTAGCTATCACCTGCTTCGCATTCCATCGTACCCTCGCTTTCCAAGCTTTGCGTATCTACTTGGTTCGCAAGAGGTGAGAATTTATTAGCAATTGAGGTTAAAATCGGAATTGGGATGACATTATACCTCCGTTTCGGTTTCTTGCGGATGCATCCGTGTTAGAAAACGAACTGCTCCATGTCGAAGGAATTTGCAGTACGCTTGGGTATGGTATCTGAGGGTTTGTTTTCGCACTTTGTGTCAATAGCTTGTTTAGTATTTGTAGGTTTCGTAAAGCACTGCCACTGTTTTTTGTTGTCACTGTCGGAATTGTTTTTACTAGTCATTATCAAACACTATAAATTAACACCAAGAATTAAAAACGTCTATGTCGTATCCGCACTATTTACAAATTAATTATTTATGACTTTGTATTTAAAACAAAGTGTTAAAATAAAACTATAATTTAAAACTACCACGTGGTAAAACGTTTGAGAACGTTCGAGAAATTTCGGTCATGCGCACCCAAAAACACGTCTAACGTCGACGACTGGTAACGTAAGAATTTAGTTCAGTAGTTTTAGTTTTAAAAGTTTTTATTAAACACAATTTTACAGATTTTGATGGACCAAGCAGCTAACAGAAACCGGTTGGACCTACATTTAAGTTTGATTACATAAAGTGAAGTTCTTCGGGATTACACATATCTTCAAATGTAATTACTAGAAATCTAATAGATTTTTACAATATTTAAGCACTTATTAAAATTTTATGTTGAGGTGTATGAAAATTTAACGTAGGTAGTTTATTTGTTGGAAAAGTTTAGATAAAAAAACCAACTTGTAATAATTAAGTTATTTACAAAAAATTATAACAATGACAACATTAACAATGAATAAACTATAAAATTTAAATAACAACCCAGTAAACATTCTTACATAAAATTTACATCAGAATGATGTTAGAAATGTCATAATTTACATAAGATATAAATCACGTGTGAGTCATAACTGAATCATTATTTCCCACTTCCTTACGTAAGACTCTGACGTAATAGATATGACATAAATATGACGTCCACTTGACATAATAGTTATTAATTATATAAGGCGATTAAAGAGCCTCTAAAAAATGGGCACTTGAGGCGCAGCCGAGAGTCATATTTTTTTTCGGCTGCGCCCCGAGTGCCCATTTTTTCTTGTAGATTAGAGGCTAATCACCTTATATAATTAATAACTATTATCTACATAATACAACCCATTATTACGTATTACAGTTATGTAATTCCCTTCATAATCCACACCCGTGGATTATGAATTCTTGCCCGTGGATTATGAGTTCTTGCCCGTGGATTATGAATTTAAAACACCGAACAAATCAAATCAAATCATGTTTCGTATTGGGATACCATCGCATTGGCGACATACTCCCTGTCTTCTGGTTTCTCAATCTTTTCGTTTTTTAATTCGGGACCGTACCCTATTGTGCCTTATCGGCTATCTAATTATTGGGCCCACAATTTTTGCCGCAGTTTCTTTTTGGGCGTTCAGGGGAAAGCCGTGGCCCTGCCGTGTACGCCGGACTCGGAAATTGCGGCTTGTGGTGGGGCTTGCGCAGCGCGGAACCGTTTTTTGTCGTAGTCACGAAAAGGAACCGGCCGCGTTTCGCCCTCTCTTTAAAAATTTGCCATTCGTGGAGTTTTACAGTCTATCGCCGCCGATTTATTTTAATTTATGACCGTGCAAAAATCGAAAATAACCGGGTGGTTCGGTTGGATTTGGCTTGGTGGGGGGGGGGCGCGGTTCGAGACCGCTCGGTGTGCGCGACCCATCCAGTTAAGCACTAGGCCAGCCATCGTTTGTCCCGCCTGCAAGGGTGGGTGTCATCCTGCAAAATAAAAAATTGGTTATTAAAATTTTTTATTGTGTTCGATCAATTTGTGGAGACTGCAGGATTGCTTTCGGCCTCTTGTACCTCAAATAGTCCTCCGACTGGTAGTTACCCAGCCCTTGCACTAGAGGGTTTTTAGAGTCCGCCGCTGCGTCGTAGAATTTATTCGTCATACCCCGAATAAATTCTTTGATGGATTCGATGTTACCGTCCTCCTGCAGTCTCCGGTTCGAAATGAACCATTCGGCCTTCATAGCTCTCCTCACGGCTATGTTTTGCACGACCTGGATTCGCTTCATTTGGTTTGCAGTTGCAAACCCCCAGGCGGGCGCCGCATAGGTGAGGATGGGCCTAACTATTGTTTTGACCAGCGTCAACCCGTTTTTGACGCTGAGTCTGCTGCGTTTATGTAGCAGGGGTCCCAGCGCGGCCATGGCACCCCTAGCTTTATTACGAACTTTTGTGATATGTTTCCCCCAGCGGAGACCCCTGTCCAGAGTCACCCCCAGGTATTTGGAGGTGTCGTTCCAGGGGATCTCAGTACCAAACATGGTGAGGTTTTTCTGGGGGAGCTTATTCGGATTTGAAATTGCTGTCGATCTGGTGAAATAAGTTGCCGTACTCTTGCGCGGGTTTACCCCGATTCGCCAGGTACGGCACCATGTCTCCAGATCGTCCAGTGCAGCCTGCAATTTAATTATGATTTGTTTTGACTTCCTCGAGCTCACGAAGTACGCGGTGTCGTCCGCATATAACATGAGCTGCGCGGAAGGGGACGTATTTGTGACCGTCGGGATGGGCACGTCCCTAGCGTAAAAGATGTACAGGGTCGGAGCTAGGATTGATCCTTGCGGGACTCCGGCCCTGATGAATCTCTCCGAAGAGCGAGATCCATCAACTTTTACGCTGAACTTGCGGTCCTTCAGGTATGACGCTATCAGCCTAACAAGTGCTGGGTTTATGCCGCCGTGCAGGAGTTTATGAAGTAAACCCTGGTGCCATACTTTGTCAAAAGCTTTGGCGACATCTAGGAACACTGCCCCCGTTGCCTGTTTTTTATTCCAGTTCAACGTGATGTGTTCCACTAACCTCAGCACTTGCTGTGTTGTCGAGTGCCCTGGACGAAAACCAAACTGTTCGTTGGGAATAGAATGGTTTTCTTTCAGGGCCGTTTTCAGTCTTGAGTGGATGACTCTTTCCGCGAGCTTTCCGAGCGATGGAAGCAAGCTGATAGGTCGGTACGAAACAGGGAGTCTCGGATTTTGTCCAGGTTTGTGCAGCATGGTGACATCGGCCACTTTCCAACGACCTGGAAAATGCTCGAATCGCAGTACGGCATTGATGATGCTCGTAACTGCTGCCACCCCCGCCCTGGGGAGTTCCGTGATGACCCTGTTCGTGATACCGTCCGGACCGGGTGCCTTTTTCTTTTTAAGTGCTTTGATTATGCTCTTCACCTCCTGATGGGAGGTGCTGCCTATTTCGTCACAGTCTGAGTCATAATCAAAGCACGTATCTCTGTTTTCGCCGCACCCCCCCCTAACCATTCTTCGACTTCCGCATCGATTTTTGCGGTGTGGTCGGGAATGGAGACGTCAGTGTTGGGTGCAAACTGCGTCTCCAGGCTGTCGGCCAGAGCCTCCGCTTTCTCGCGAGAGCTGAGGGCTGGGCCGAGCGGTCCGTTTAGGGGGGGGATGCTTGTTTTCTTTTTTCGGAGCGTTTTTACCAACCTCCATGCTGATGGATTCTGTAGAGAGAGTTCCTCCAGCATGTTGCCCCAGTCGGTATTTTTGTGCTCCGAAATGGCTGTCCTAACTTGCGATTTCAAGTTTCTGTATAATTGACGGTCCGCCGGGTAGCCTGTGCGCTGTGCGCGGCGTCTAGCCCGGTTTTTGTCTTTTATAAGCTCCTTGATTTCGCGGGGAAGGTCGAGCCGGTAATTATTCGCTGGCACGACTTTCGTGGCTTCAGCCATCGCTTCTGACACCTTGTCCTCGAAGGTTTTAACGTACCTATCGATGTCCCCCTTTGTCTGAAGGACAGGAGGGGGGCCGAGGATCTGTGAGAAACGTTGCTTGAAGACGTCCCAGTTAGTTTTTAGTTTCGATCTGTTATGATGTTCTTGGTCGGCGTCGCCCAGTTGCAAGAGCACTGGGTTGTGGTCCGAGTCAAGTTCATTTAAGGAGGTCAGGTAATGCAGAAATTTGAGGTTTCTGAATACTACGATGTCCAGAACATCATGACGGTGATTTTCTGAAAATCGATCTGCCTCCGGATCGTACGGGATACGGCTATCGAACTGAAAGTGTGTGAACTCCGTGGGGCCGTCAACCACGAAGTTTTCTTTGTCTGACAGAGCTAGGAGGTGTCGGCCGGCCTGATTGGCTTTTTGGCTGTTCCATGCAGGGTGCTTGGCATTCAGGTCACCTGCTAGGATGACCTGAGTGCCAGTACCTCCGAGCAATGTCATAATGTCCTCTTCCAGGAGAGGCTGCTGGGGCGGTTTGTATACTGAAATTAACTGCAACCATCCATTATTGCCCGTGTGGACTTTAATGGAGGTTGCTTCTATTTCCTGCAGCGTCTCCGAAAGTGGCTGCTCATGATGCTCGATACAGGTTTTCACGTATATAGCGGTGCCTCCACCGCGGCCGTCGCTTCTATCGTTCCTGTATAGAGCATAATGAGGTATGTTCAGTCTGGTAGTGTGGCTTTCCTTGAGATGGGTCTCGCTTACTAGGATTGCATCCAGGTCGTATTTAATCGCAAAATCTGCGAGCAGATTTCTCTGCTTTCTTAACCCGTTTGCATTCCAGTAAGCGAGCTGGAGCGTGTTCGGCTTGAGTTTAACTCTGTCCATCTCAAGTCGTGCTTATATCTTTATACTTTCAGTTGCCGCGGGGGGGGCAGCCCCTACATTCTTTTTATTTTTATTTCGGCGTTTCCGCGCGTTGTTTTTTTGGCTCCTTGTTGCTGCGGGCGTGCTCGGCTTGAGGAGCTCGGCTGCCTGTAGCATCAGGGAGTTCGCAAGTGCGACTCGATCCATCCCTTTGGGGGGGGGGGTGTTTCGTGTCGCCATCTGTTTTTCCGCATTTGAAAGTGAAGGGGGGGTCGTGAGTCTACCTGAAGGGTAGCCGTGCTTATTTAGCCACAGGTTACTCGGGCACCCCTTGAAATTGGCGGGGTGCGGCCCTCCGCAATTTGCGCATTTTGCGGGAGAAGCGGCGGGCATTTTGCACTCCGCCGCTCTGTGTTTTCCCCCGCACCTCACACACTTCGACTGTGATGAGCACAGTCGTTGTGTGTGTCCGAACCTCTGGCATTTAAAGCACTGGGTCGGCATCGTTTTGGTGTGGGGGGGTTCAAAATGAGCTGTCAGCCGTAGAACCTCCTTTTGCTTATAAATTTCCTTCCCCTTGCTGGATTTCTCCAGATGAACCATAAAAAGGGGGAGGGGTGTCCGGGAGGTACCGTGGATCATCGGTTTGACGTCGATGACCGGGTACCCCTTTTTTAACAAATCGGCTTTTATGACAGCCGCGTTTATTTCCTTTGGGATCCCTTTGAGGACCACTCGAAGTGGTGACTCAGTCGAATCCTTGTAAGTGAAGTGGTTCACTTTCCGAACCTTGAAGAGGTTCAGTAGTGCTCTACCATCTTCAGCCGAGTTTGGGGTAATCACTAACCCTTCCCTCGAGTCCTTGGCCTTGATGAAGTGAATCTTCATCCGGTCCATGGTCTTGGTGAGGTCCCCCCATTTCTCCTTATCGACTAGCACTATGGGTGCCAGCCAGGTTGGAGTTGCTGGGGGGGGCGTGATTACCTTGGAGCCCGTAGCTGCTCCCGGGGTACCACCTGAGGGGGGGAGTTTTGGCCGATGCCGCTGGTAGATGGTTTCGCCCCTCCTGAGGGGGGGGGGTGAAACTTTGGCTGACGCCGGTCCTTTTTTACCTCCTGAGGGGGGGTTTTTGGGAGCGGTGATGCCGCCATTTACCGGCGAATCTCCACCTGAGGGGTGGGGTACACCGTGGGTGGTTTCCTCTGAGGGGGGGGTGACGTCCATAGCCACCGACTCCTCTTTTGGGTCCACCTTCTTAGTTTTCTTGGCCTTTTTTTTGGGGGCTTTACGCTGTTCAGTAACGCGTTCCCCCCTTTCACTCTCAATGCCCGAGTTTTCGTCGTCGCTTCCGGCGCTTCGACTCCGCTTTGGGGCAGTTGTGGGCCTTTCGGCTTGCGCTGCCTTTTGTGCGGTCGTGTCGGCTACCGAGTTTGACGAGAAAACTGGGTAAAAATTATTACAATTTGCGGACGACGCTGGCGTATTTTCTAACTCTGAAGGAGTTACCTCTACGCCGGCGTTTTCCCCAACAACAATTTCAATTTCAATTTCAGGGGGCTCCTGCTGTGCCGCCACTGGCAGAGGAAGTGCCTCGACGTAAGCCGGGTCACTAATCCCTATTGTGGGAGCCGCAGGCGCCCCATTTTCTACCTCGTGGCCGCTTGAGCAGATTACCGTTATTTCGGTAATTGCCTCGTTTCCGCCACGAGGTTCGTTTAAAATGTTCGAATCTACATTATTTACATTTTTTAAATTTGAATTTGCGGTACTTACCCCTCGCGGAGTCACGATGTCGTGACCTTGCTCCCTCAGGTGGTGGAGGTGCCAGTACAGTAAGGTTGCTTTTGTCGCAACGATTCTGTAATAGTGCATCCTGCCTTCCTCGGTCCATCCGCGTATATCGTCGTCGTCTGAGAGCGCCGCCAAACTAGGTTGGCTGTGCACGAGGTGTTCAATCTCCTCGTACTTCACGTCCTCGATCGCCGGTTTATAGAAACTATCGAATAGCTCCTCCATTTTTTCGCTTTGATATTCTCGGGAGTGCCGGGCGGGCCCTTACTCTTAAACCGAGTCACAAGCTAAATAAAATAGAAACAGCTAGTGTAGCACCAATTGCACTAGCACGGCCCTATTAGCGTTCGTGGGTGTACTTTACGTAACGGCTAATTCAGAAAATTCGGTGGCAATGAGATGTTACCTCAGGGAGTGAGATTTGTTTGGCTTCTGCTTGTGTTTAAAATGGTTGACGATCCACCTAGAAGAATTGCGGCGCCAAAACTCAAAATAAAACAAATAGAACAGGAAAAGAGATTTATTTTTCGTATTATTAAATGAAATGGAAAGATAGTTACAAGATGGATAACTGGCACTGGTATTCGTCGACGTAACAATTTTATAATGATTGGAAAATTCCAATCCACACTCGTGTATCACTTCTGGATGGTGGTAGTATTGTTGCAGGCAGTGTGACAAAATTACCAGTAGCGATTAGCAATGTAAACTGATAATCAGTTGCTCAAAAAAAGAAATAACAAAAAAGTCTAAATGGAGACCAGTGAAGTAGCAACTCACAGTACCAACTTGTATAACAGTACAATATGCACAAAATTAAAGCAACGCAGCAAATAAATGACAACAAATATGCTAAAATAGAATCTTGCAAGCCACTTACCCAGTTTACCTTAGAGGTGACAAAAGGTTCTTTCGATACAGATCTGCCTCGATTCCTTGGTATTCAAATTGGTAACTGTTAGTAATCTACACAATAAATAGCTGCAAAATAACCATTAAAGCACATTATCGTCCACTGCGTGTATGTGAAGTAGTTGATACACAGTATTGGTACAGGAGCCAACCTCCACTAATATTATCTCCGACTTCACGGAAGCAATCGAAATGATATTTGCTACTGATTAAGTCACACTGATCGATATTATAATACGGATACTAAATCGATGTTGTTCCATATAATTGATCGTCATCGGTAGGGATTCGCAGTGACGGGAAGAGCTCCAGAATAATGAATATTTTCCAAAATTAAAATTTTAAAATTGCTCTCCAAAATGGCGTCCACAGCTGGATGTTATCTCTACCCCAATAATTCAAATAGTCATCCAAACGATGATTCCAAAATAACAGAAACTAATCGGCTTAAAAAATATCTCAATACCCTTAAGAATCCACAGGAAGGATTTCTTAATTGCAAATTTACGGGCTCTTGATATTCTACCGTGTTCAACTATTCGACTCGATGAATATATTCGAATTCGATTCTTCTCTTATCACCAAGTGAAAAATGTGTTTAGTTAGGCGATGTTCATACCTAACTTTAAATAAAGCCGAGTAAACACATCGAGCGGAGAACGTAATTGTAACATGCAAAATGCATGTTACACACTCCCCCCACTTAATGAAAACCCAGGAGGTTTTCAAAGAAAGATAAACCCCTGTGATCAACAAATTCAAAAGAAGACCACTTGTTTGAGCACATCACTACAATAGATATATATATTTTTCAAAAGTTCAAAGAAAGATCATTAATTGGAATACCGCCTTATTAGACTAAGTGAATTGTTACCAATGTTACAGTATTTTCATAAAAGTATAGTTATTACGGACATTGATGTTAAATGGTTTAATAACCCTAATGTCCCTTCGATGCGTCTAACATAAAAATCACAAATACAAAATTATGTTATAATTTGTGTGAATAGATTAACTTCCCTCTCAGGAGTTTGATTCCGAAAGTACAATTAGAGCTGATTCGATAGCAATTGCTACTACCAACCGCCTAAAATAAATTGTATCAAAAGAATAGTACAAATTAAGCAAATATGTCTCATATAAGAACAACACCTACTAAGAGATTAACATTTGTATTAATACCTAGGAATGTCAGTTCCCATAAAAAGGTTTGAGTGTAAGGCACACAATTATACCTTAAGGAATTTTGCGCAGTGGGAAAACTCATCCAATGCCATAGAGATTGGACAGGACTAATACTACCATAGTATTTAGCCTCAGGCGTCACAATGCTCTACAAATAATAACAATTAGGGTATTCACACTCCCTTGTATATTTACCATCGTTGTATATTTACAACGGCCAAATACCATAGCTGTGAACACACCTATTGTATTAGTCTTGTATTTGATGTGATATATGTAATACATAACCTCACAATTATTGTTTATGATATTGTTCTGTCAACCTTACTTTCGGCACATATTTAACACAATAGTGATTTACATATTAAAATGCCTAGAAAGTCAGAAAAAGAAAAATTATTTAATGCTATCTGCACGCAAGCTGCAGTAGATATAATCACTGTAGATTCAAGTAAGTATTCTGTGTATTGTCTTAATTGTTTTAAAAAACTTGCAAGTTTTCAGGTGACGATGAAGAATTAATGGATAAAATTGAAATTTTTAATAACGATATGATTACATTACTTAGTCATCGTAGAAGTGTACATTTAAATGTCCCTAAAACCCACAACTGGGCCGAGAGAGTTCTTTTAGAATTTGATGAAGGCAGATACTGTCAAATGCTACGTATGAGTGTAACTGAATTTGATTATATTTTAACATTGTTAAAAGATGACCCAATATTTAGTCGAAATTCTGTACCTCAACTTCCTGTAAAATTGCAACTGCAGATTGCATTATTTCGGTTAGGTTCTTATGGTGAAGGAGGATCCATAAGAAAAATAGCAACAATGTTTGGTGTAGGAGATGGTGGAACAATACAAAAAATAACTAAACGAGTTTTTAAAGCTATTCTGAAATTGAAAGCAAGTTTTATTAAGTGGCCAAGAGAAGCTGAAAGACTCCAAATAGTTGAAAAGACTATGGATGAACTTCCAGGATGCATTGGGTATATTGATGGAACAGAATTTAAATTAGCAGAATCACCTGCAAATAATCACGAAGTATTTTTTTCTCGAAAAAGACAGTATTCTATAAAAATGCAAGGAATTTGTGATTACAAATTGAGAATTCGACAAGCGACAATTGGGTATCATGGAAGTGTCCATGATACAAAAATATTTTCTGAATCTCCAATAGCACGTTCTCCCGAAAATTACTTTTCTAATTTACAGTGGATTGCTGGTGATTCTGCATATCCCTTACGGGAAAATATAATTACACCATTTCGAAGAAACAGCAACGAATTAACAAAAGAATCCAGAGATAAATATAATGAATATTTTTCAAGTTACAGGGTGCGTGTTGAAAATTGTTTTGGCAAATTAAAAGAAAAGTTTCCAAGTTTAAAAGAATTGAAATTTCGTTTGAAAGATGACAAAAATTACAAAGACTGCTGCGATTGGATTTTGGTATGCTGTATTTTGCACAATGCATTAATAGACTTTAACAGTCCTGAAAATGATCCGAGAATAATTCACATTAATAATTACCCAGAAGAATTTTATAACACTGAAAATTTGAGAAATGCTTTAGTGGATTACATAATTAATAAAAACAATTAAAAAAAAACTGAATTTTATTTTTTAATATAAATTACAATTTATTATTTTCTAATTGCTTTAAAGCTATTCTCTCTTTCATTTCTAATTCCTGCACTGCAATTCGTTCTTTCATCTCGAGTTCTCTCAAATTAAATCTTTCCTGGTTTTCAATTTCCTTTTCCTTTAATTCCAGTTCTTTTAAAATTTTAATTTCATTTAAGCGATGTTTTTCTTCGCTTAATTGAACTTCCCTCTCTCGTATCAACAATTCCTTTTCTTTTATGTTTATTTCTTTTTCCATTCTCACAACGTCTGCATCCAATTTTTGTTTTTTTATAGCCATAATATCGCTATGAGTTTTTAAAATGTCCGAAACTGCGGTACGAGAATAAATTCCTCTATTACTTGTTGAAGGGATCGTTGCACAACTTGCGTTATAGAGATCGTTATTGGAATCTGATGTTGCACTCCTTGGCGAAACGATATCTTCAATATCGTTGCAACTCATCGGTGACAAAAAAGACTCATCTAAGTCTTCTACTTCTGTATCAACAACGATAGGTTGAAATACTGATTCCCTGCAACCAAATATTTCTTCCAAATCGTCATAATTTGGGCACATTTTGAGCAATACATCTGCAAGGAATAAATTTATATAAGAATCCAATTTTAAAATTTACATTATTTTACCTTTAATTAATTGGCCTTCTTCTAATGCACCTGCACCAGTAGATTGCTCCCAGTTTTTTGCTTTCGTGTATGAAGTTTTTAAATTCCGTACTTTAAATCGTACGAGATTCCACGTAACGTTAACTACGCTACCAAATTCTTCTAAAAATTTTTTGTAGTATAGTTGAGCAGTTGGTTTCTAAAATTCCACAATCATACATAAAATATGTAATAATAAAGGTATCCAACAACTTACCTCAAACTTTCTATTGTTTTTTAAAAACTCGATTAACACGGAGAGCTCGGAATCATTCCATTTTTTGTTAGGTCCCTTCCTTAAACGAGTTGCTTTTTTCTATAAATTTGAACAAATAAAAACAAATAAAAACAAAATTACGTACCTATCCTTACTTTTCCATCTTGATTTTCAACCACAACATCTAAATTTTCGATATCCATTTTTAAATTTATAAAAAATAAAAGTAAACTTGTTGATGCACTAACCTAAACGTAACAAATACCACAACGTGACCACAACAAATACTTCTACACTTGATCAGCTGTTGTCCGCCATATTGGTTTTCAAATACAACGGTAGAAAAAACACGTTTGAGGGCTATTTAGAAATACAACACCCAGGGTGTATTTGCTCTTATGGGAAATAGCTATGCAACCATATACACCCTAGTAAACTTGTGTATATTTACTAGAGTGTAGAAATACAACGAAATATACAAGGGAGTGTGAATACCCTAAATGTCTTTTAAGAAGACAGCTCAATCTAAGCAACAAATGAGGTGGTGATCTGACAATCACAAAAAAACTACACCGTAAAAGAATCAAAAAAATTTTGGATTAATTTCCAAACTAAAACCCTAATGAGATTCTCATTAACTATTGCACACAAAATTAGTAACATGTATTCACTCAGGATTGGCCTTTAAATCTTTAACATGGAATACTCCAAGATTTTTACCTTGTAAGTCTTTCAAACGGTAAGTCAATGAACCGGTGACTTCAGCAACTTTACATTTTATGTACTTTGGCGCTAACTTTTTCGAAAAGTTGTCAACAGCGCTGGAAAGAGAAAAGTTCCTTTTCCATACTATATCATCCTTCTTGAAAGCTAAAGGACGTTTACGCAGATTATACCTTGCTTTGCTACGTTCATATGCTAGTTGCAATCTAGAGACCACAGATTTATAGAGTTCGCTATAGTTATTTACGTCAGAAACTACCCTTTCCTGATCACCTAATTGAAACTCATGGGGCTCCGCTTTATCTAGGCGACCGTAATAAGCACCACTATTTGGCACGGACCGACCTAAGTTAAGAAACGAGGGAGTGTACCCAGTAACTTCGTGAACCGCGTTTCTAATTGCATGTGCGACTTTGTACACATATTGATCCCAAGTACGATGATCGTCTTCAACAAAAGATCGCAGACATGTTCCTATCACGCGATTGGTTCGTTCTACTGCGTTGGACTGTGGGTGGTAAGAAGCTGAATACCACAACTTCTGTACCTCGTACTGGTTTATCAGGTCTTTAAACAGTTTACTAGTGAACTGTGTACCGTTGTCACACATAACAATCTGTGGAACTCCAAACAACAAGAAAGTCTCCTCAACCTTTTGTACTATAGCAGGTGCGGTGGCATGTCTTAATGGATGGACGATAACGAATTTCGAAAACCAATCAGATATGACTAACAAAAAGGAGTTCCCCTTTTTCGTCCGTGGGAATGGACCCATCAAATCCATAGACAATATCTGAAATGGATATTCGACTCGCTTCGCCTTAAATTAGAAGCTTTACTCGCGATACAAACTTCGCATTTAAGCACATAACGTGAAATATCGGATTTCATGCGTGGCCAATAGTACATTTCTGCAATTTTGTTAAAAGTTTTAAAATTACCGAGATGACCGCTAAGAGGATTGTCGTGACAATCGGACATCACTTCGCGACGGCGTGACTTAGGTACCAATAGCTTCCATTCTACCAAATTCGAAACAATATTGTGCTTGTTTGGTACAAACTTAAAAATGTAGCCATCCTCAACCTTAAAGTTTGGAAACTTTTGTGGTTGGGAATTAATTTTAACTATGAATGCTTGGTACCATTCGCTTTTGTCCTCAGGATTCAAAGTAATTAAGTGAATATTCACTGGCGCACGAGAAAGAGCATCGGCCACAACATTGAGTTTGCCTTTTCGATGGAGGATGGTAAAATCGAATTGATTCAGGCGTACTGACCAACGAGCGAGACGACCTAAAGGGCTTTTCACAGTCCCTAACCACTTAAGGGCTTGGTTGTCAGTAATCACCGTGAAATGAACTCCCTCAATGTATGACCTAAACTTTTCGATGCCGAATATTATGGCTGCGCATTCCTTCTCCATAGCGTGATAATTTTTCTCATGTTTGGTCAATGATCGACTTGCATAAGCAATAACCTTTTCATGTTCACCTTCTCCCTGAACTAAAATGGCACCTAGACCGTAATCTGAGGCGTCAGTTTGCACAAAAAAAGGTTGGCTAAAATCTGGGCTGCTCAATATAGGAGCTGAGATAAGATGGTTTTTTAAATTTCTGAAGGCATCTTCAGCTTCGTCCCCCCACAATACTTTTTGGCGTTTAGCTTTACCTTTCAGTAACCGCAAAATTGGCGCAACTATAGTTGAAAAATTTGGTATAAATCGTCGATACCAACCGGCCATGCCGAGAAAACGTTTAATTTCTGTCGCCGTATTGGGAGTTGGAAAGCTAACGATAGCCTCCACTTTATCAGGATCAGTTCGTAACCCTTTGCGATCTACTACAAAACCAAGGTATTTTATCGAGTCTCTACAAAACTCACATTTACTAAAATTAACCTTAAGACCTGCGTACTTAAGTTTATCAAAGACAAGTTGTAAAAGTGATAGGTGTTCTTCAAATGTTTTGGACACAATTATTATATCGTCGAGATATACAAAGATGTTGGGATAGTTAGCAAAAAGACGGTCCATTAATCTTTGCAGAGTTTGTGGACTATTTTTCAATCCGAAAGGAAGGACAGTAAATTCAAACAAGCCGCGTCGTGGCACAGTAAAAGCTGTCTTTTCCATTGACTCCGGAGCAAGAGGGATTTGCCAAAATGCTTTGCTCAAATCGATAGACGATAAGTAACTTGCATCCCCTAACTGGTTTAAAATGTCACTGATATAATGAAGAGGGTAAGCGTCAGATTTTGAGACTTCGTTCAGACGTCTAGCATCAAAGCAACAACGAGTTTCTCCGCTCTTCTTTTTAACCAAAACAATCGGCGAAGACCAAGCAGATTGTGAGGGTTGGATCGCGCCTAATTCTAGCATTTTGTCAACTTCTACATTAAGTTTGTCTAGCATCGCTGGTGACAAGGGATAATGACGTTGCTTGATGGGTCTAGCATCGCCGGTGTCGATTACATGTTCTACTAGAGAAGTGCGACCTAATTTTGGAGAACCTATTTGACTAAACTTAACTGTGATCGCCTCGAGTGCCGCTATCTGATCGGGTGTTAAATCTGATCTACTATTTATTCCTTGATCTTTCGATAAACTACTAACTTCAGGAGGAACGGTGAAAGTGTCTCTTTCAAAGTCAGTTTTCAATTTGAAAAGTTTACAAAAGTCGTAACCCAAGATCAGTGGATATTTTATTGAATTAACAACGATACAATCTAAAAATTTAGTAACACCTTCAACAGTAATAGGTAAACGAACAGAACCAATCACATCCTGTAATGTTCCATCGGCAGAACGCAGTGAAACTTTTTTCTCTTTATTCAATTGTAAGTCTAATTTGTGTAATAAATAAAGTCCGTCGTGGCCTAAAACTGACTGGTTGGCGCCCGGATCCATAAATCCTAAAACACTTTCGTCACTAATGGATAACGGAATATACGCCCTGTTATCTAATGGACGGTGCGTGAATAAAGCATTAATGTCTTTAGTGTGGGATTTACAAAACAAGCTAACCCGACCTAACCAATTTCTCCACTCGAGACTGTCAGCCTTAAGTCTAAAAGGACTTGGGACGTAAGGGCTGCGTCTTACTCCCGCCTTTCTGCGTTTTTTGAACATTTAGGACAATTTATATAGGTGACATCCTGCGTACCACAAACATAACAAAACAAGTTCCTCTCGGTTGAGGGACAACGCTGGTAAAAATGACCAGACTTTTTGCAATTAAAGCAGTGAGTGTGAGCTGGTGGAGTACGATGGTAATTTCGAGAGTAGTACGAACCTCGCCAAGAATTACTAGGCATCGCGTGAATTTCTGCTTTAACTGAAGTAGCAGCTGGTTCTACCTTTGAACTAGTATCACCCTTAAAATTCTTACTATGTCGCTCCTCTTCCGAGATCAATTTGCAAGCTTCCATTAAAGACTTGATTGAATTAATGGATTGAAATGCCAGCTGTATATGATATCGCGGCTGTAAATTCTTTTTCATGAGTTTTACCTGCTCATCTTCTGAAGGAACATGAGTTAGGCGACTAAATAGCCTACGCAAATGTGACACATATATAAAAGCTTGTTCATCGTACCCTTGGGTGCGATTTCTAATTTCTTCCCAAATAGCGTCGTCATAATCAATTGGCAAGTAATAATATTTTAACTCGGCTACTAATTCAATCCAATTGCTAACCGTAGGTTTGGTAGCTCGGCACCAAACTAAAGCATCACCCTCAAACAGGTCAAACGCGCTTTGAAAAAGCAACTCATCCGAAACCTCACGTGAAGTTTTCAACTCCTCGACTCTTTCGAGAAAACTAATAACTGTGGCAATATCGTTACTGCCTGAAAATTTTAAATTCCACCGACTAATAGCGTCGGGCTTGTGACGGCAATACGGAAGAGGTTCCTTAAATATGGTGCGCGGTGGCATCATATTTAAATTTGCAGCGGTAGGTGTTGGCATTTGATCATACTGATTTGGATCATTATTTTGGGCTACGACAGCATTAGGTTGAACATTTAAAGAATAATTGGTGGGGACTGACATAACGGATGGATTGAGCGTTGCTGCAGGCTGGCGAATAGCGTCTAAAACCTGAGGAGACAATTGATTTACAACTTGATCGGGAGTCAAATTTTTTAATTCGATGGCCAGATCATTAGCCTTAGCATGAGGAGATTGCATAATTGAATCGACTTTTTCAATAACTTTAACTAATTGCGTTTGCATACCTTGTACGCGGTTGCCTTCGTCCAAGGAAGAAACTTTAGGTACACAGATTGTTAATTTACCTAATATATGATTCAATTTAGCACTAAGCGATTCTCCTTCGTTCGTGTTAGGATCATCATAAAATAAATCTAACCTGGGTTGTAAAGTAGCAAATTGGTCAATACATGTTTTAAACAGTACTTCCATATCAATGCCTAACTCCGGATAAGTAGCTGTTACTCGTGGATCTAAACTTTCTGCTCTAAGCGCAGCTCTCAACTCCGCTCTGCGTTCGTCTACATTTTTTCCTTCGGGTTTTCTACCTCGAACCCTCAATTCCCACGCCAATTCGTCGGCTGATAAACGATTAATATATTTCATGTTCACAAAATGAATATACTTAAATAAAACAATAAATTCGCTCAAAATTACACAGTGCTGTTACCCTAAGAATAAGATTTAAAGTAAAGCGGAAATAAGAAATAGTATAGTATTATAGAGAAGAATTTAGGTGATCGAGATGTTATGTTGCTCACGACTATCAACACAAACAGAATCCTCGCGCCAAGCTTTAAACTTAGACGTTGAAGTCCAAAAAAATCTAGCCTAAACGTTGGTCGTCAATTTCGTGTAGCACCAATTGCACTAGCACGGCCCTATTAGCGTTCGTGGGTGTACTTTACGTAACGGCTAATTCAGAAAATTCGGTGGCAATGAGATGTTACCTCAGGGAGTGAGATTTGTTTGGCTTCTGCTTGTGTTTAAAATGGTTGACGATCCACCTAGAAGAATTGCGGCGCCAAAACTCAAAATAAAACAAATAGAACAGGAAAAGAGATTTATTTTTCGTATTATTAAATGAAATGGAAAGATAGTTACAAGATGGATAACTGGCACTGGTATTCGTCGACGTAACAATTTTATAATGATTGGAAAATTCCAATCCACACTCGTGTATCACTTCTGGATGGTGGTAGTATTGTTGCAGGCAGTGTGACAAAATTACCAGTAGCGATTAGCAATGTAAACTGATAATCAGTTGCTCAAAAAAAGAAATAACAAAAAAGTCTAAATGGAGACCAGTGAAGTAGCAACTCACAGTACCAACTTGTATAACAGTACAATATGCACAAAATTAAAGCAACGCAGCAAATAAATGACAACAAATATGCTAAAATAGAATCTTGCAAGCCACTTACCTAGTTTACCTTAGAGGTGACAAAAGGTTCTTTCGATACAGATCTGCCTCGATTCCTTGGTATTCAAATTGGTAACTGTTAGTAATCTACACAATAAATAGCTGCAAAATAACCATTAAAGCACATTATCGTCCACTGCGTGTATGTGAAGTAGTTGATACACAGTATTGGTACAGGAGCCAACCTCCACTAATATTATCTCCGACTTCACGGAAGCAATCGAAATGATATTTGCTACTGATTAAGTCACACTGATCGATATTATAATACGGATACTAAATCGATGTTGTTCCATATAATTGATCGTCATCGGTAGGGATTCGCAGTGACGGGAAGAGCTCCAGAATAATGAATATTTTCCAAAATTAAAATTTTAAAATTGCTCTCCAAAATGGCGTCCACAGCTGGATGTTATCTCTACCCCAATAATTCAAATAGTCATCCAAACGATGATTCCAAAATAACAGAAACTAATCGGCTTAAAAAATATCTCAATACCCTTAAGAATCCACAGGAAGGATTTCTTAATTGCAAATTTACGGGCTCTTGATATTCTACCGTGTTCAACTATTCGACTCGATGAATATATTCGAATTCGATTCTTCTCTTATCACCAAGTGAAAAATGTGTTTAGTTAGGCGATGTTCATACCTAACTTTAAATAAAGCCGAGTAAACACATCGAGCGGAGAACGTAATTGTAACATGCAAAATGCATGTTACACTAGTTCACTTTTTTATTCACGTTCACTGCTACGTTACTAACACGTCACGTTCACTCCACTACTTGTTGACTGTCACTGTCACCGAACTGACGTCATATCAATGTTTTTATATAATATTTGGAAACCACGAGTAATCGGTTTGCAAATTCCTCTAGAAAAAAAGTCGCCTTCACTGGGATTCGAACCTGGATGTGCTGGTCGGTAGCGGGCAGTGCTATCCATTTGCCCATAACGATCTTTGTTAAAAGTAATAATGCGATTTGCTATATGAGCTACTCTTTGAGTATTGCAAATTAAGAACGTGTTAAAATTTTTAAACCGTTGAATTATTAAAGAAAATATCGTAATTTAATAATTTTAAAAATTTTAAAAAGTCAAAAAAAAATTTTTGAAAATTTTGATTTTGAAAAATCGCACCCGTATGCAAAAAATTATCTAAAGCCGAATGTGCAAAAACATTTTCGGAACATTTAAAGATGACCCGAATGATTGCAGATTTATATCAACTTTGACACATGCCGAAATTGGCTGTAAAAACTCCATTTCGATTGTAAATTAATAAATAAACTTTTTATAAAATATATAAAATTTTTTATTTTGAGCATAGATAAAACGTCGTATTAGACTCGCACATAATGGCTATAATTCAGTCGGATGATTATCTCGCCTATGGCTCGCGTATAAACTTCATCCTCGTGAATTATAGTCTACATTATATGCTCGTTTAATAATATACTATTTCGTAAGAGTTACTTCAAAATGACTTTGTCATTACATAATACTGTGACATAATAATTATGATATAAATATGATGTCCACTTGACATAATGGTGATCCTGTAAAAGTAAAAGTATGTTGTTTTTGTTACATCAGTTTCACATAAAAAAGGGAATTGTTTCTTATGTAAGGATATGATTGTATTATTATATCACTTTTACGTCACAAAATTGTCACATAACTTATGTAATAGTATGACGTAGATAATACATAAAAGTATGACTTCAATCTTACGTCAAGGTATGATAAAATTATTACATAGGATGTACGTAACATCTAAGTCATAAAAATGACATGATTCGAGAGTCAAATTTTATGTCAGTATGATGTCATAATGATGTCATGCAACATGACATCATATGAGGATCACGAATAGAAGTCAATTTTATGTCAAATTGACGTAAAATTTCATTACTTCTATATGATTTACGTGTGACGTAAAAATTAAGTCATGTGTTCACTGAGAATGGCTTTTAATTTAAATAACAATGTACCTACACAATGAAATCAATGAACACAGAGAAAACAATGTATTCTATGAAATCAAAGCAGCAAAGGAACAATAAAAGAATTATTTTGAATTTTAGGTAGAGAATGAATTCGACAATTACAAATTTCATTTACAGAAAATATTTCTTACATCTATACAAAGCAAATTCGTACACATAAACTTCAATCTTGTAGCACTTTGCATTGAATAAAACAACCCGTTAACTTACAAAAATCCACCTTGTTTTTATTTAAAAAAAAAGAGATATTTAAAAATCTTCAAAAATTCGAAAACAGCACAGGAAAGCATAAAAAGGCACAAAAAAGGCACAAAATCTCATAAAACCCAAAAAAAGCATATAAAACATGGTCCCAAAAGGATCATTCTTTGATAAAGGCGCTTAGGTTATTTAAAAAATTTGAGCTGTTTTAAGTTTCCAGAAAAAGCAGTATATGGTAGCTGCAACCCTCTAGAAATGAGTAAAATACATTACGCTAGCTATCTGTAGTACAGTCGAGTCGCGAAATAGTGAATACCGTATATAGTGAACTACCGGAAATAGTGAACACAAAAATTTTAACATTGAGTGTATATGGGACTCCTATATAACGAACAGCGCGCTAGCGGTAACCCCGATACAGCGAACTGCGTACGAAATCGTGCAGTTTGAATGACACATTTATAAGGACTTCCCCCCAAGACTAAGAATTTACATTAGGTATCATATTTACACTTCATTTTACCCGTAAAGTTAGCATAGAACGCAATTTTTATACAGTGGCTCATAATGAAATCCGGACGCTCCTATGCTAGCAATATAAATTGTACTTTTTGAAAACCGATGCGACAATGTAAAAAAATGTATATGAACAAAAATGAAGAGAATGAAATTATCTACAAAAATTTCTGAAAAATATTTTTGTAAAAGCGATTTTTACATATTAAAAGTGTTTTCAAAAAGTACAATTTACATTGCTAGCATAGAAGCGTGTGGATTTCATTATGAGCCACTGTATGTTAAAAAATTTTATATGTTTTATATTTTTAAATAATATATTAGGTGAACATTTTGATAACAATGAAGAAAATATTCCACTAAGTGTTTTGAGAGTGCTTATTACTTAAAAATGAAACGTGCAAGAAAAACTGTTGGAACAGGAATATTATAAGGAATATAATCGAATATTATACAGGGAACGAAATTCAGATTGATTCTGATCCAGAAAAGGAAGACGAGGATGAGATGGTTTCTTATACTTTTCTATACTATACTCTATACTAAATCAAATTTTCATTTTCAAAATGTGATTTTATTGTAAATTTTGTAAATACCGAAATAGTGAACAACCCCGAAAAAGTGAAAGGTCTTTGCCATATTTAATTCACTATTTCGCGACTCGACTGTATATTTAATCTGTGGTTATATGGTGTGCATCTTACGCAGCTTTGTCTTGAAATTGTTAGCACCACAACCATAGCAAAAAATACCCCGCTTTTCTTTCGAGTACTTGCGGTGGGAATGTCCCGATTGTTTGCAATTCCAACGCATGAAGACTAAAGAAAAACTTGAACGTCCATTATCTGCTGACACTCTGACAGGGTCGATTCACTGGATGATTCACTTTTCGTTGCGGCACCACCCGTGCATAACAATCATTACGCATTTTTTGTACGTGAACTTTCTTTCATTTAAATCTTCATAAGTTTCTAACCCAATATGAGTCGAGAAAAACGGGTTTAAGTGTCGAATAATTTGCTCAATAATGTATTTTTCGAGCGATTGTTTATAAATTTTGTAACTTAACGCCTCAATTGCCATACTGAACGATAACATATTTTCGTCAGCGCCTTGCCTTTCCTTTCCTTTTGTCTTGTAATTCTTTCTTGAGTTGGTATTCATAAATAATCAGTCGGTAAAAGTTCTTGTTTCAATAACTTAACCAATCCATCCCAAGTGGTAATATTTTTCTTGACGATACGAAGCCATTTAATCGCACTTCTTCGAAAAGATCGTATGCTGAAATAAATAATTACTTATCATTAATCTTTCGGGCTTCTTGTAAGTTCTCGACTCTATTTAAAAATTATAATAAATCTTGTTCATCTTCGTGTCCTCTAAACTTAATTCCTATTTATAAATTGGAATGGTTTTCTTTCTAATCGTTTCTTTAACTGCATTTCATTTTAACTCGGACATCTCCATCTCCATCTTTCTTCGTTGTTGACCAATTCGCGAATTAAATTAACACGATTCGTTAAATATTCAAACGGCGAATTTCAAATTTCCTTATTTATTCTCGAAATATTTTCATCTTTGTTTTCAATAACGGCTTACGTAATGGCAACGCTAATAACTGAGTAAATTGTCATGAATTTTTATTTAACAATTCACAGAATTATTTTATTTTGATACAAAAAGTCTTTAGAGTGAAAGATTTACTTCTACGGGGATGAGAACCTAAAACTTTAGTTAAAAATTGAATGATATGTTGATTAATTCTAAAACAAAACAGATTTTAATAGAAAAAGCTTCTCGAGTAATGGGGAGGGCTAAATAAAACACAATTGCTTCGAATCGACTAGTTTCGGTCAAAACTTGACCATCCTCAGGCTATAATAGGGAAAAAATATACAATTAGTTACAAATTTGAAAGAGTAAAAGAGTTTAATGCGTCACCTCTCGATGCAGATGTAATTAGTGTAATAATGTCGTAAACAGATCCAACAACAGGGTAAAAAGCGGACATTGTGTGGCGGCCAATGTACAGGTAGTAGTCTTGAGTTAAAACGATTAGACAATTAATTAATTATAAAAGCGGGTAAAAAACGAAACGTTGAAAACCATATGAACACGTACACAAGTACAATAGATAAAAACATGTAAAACATTAACTAGTAACAAACCAAAAACACTATAAATTAGACGTTATAAAGCAAAATAATATCAAATAACCAATTTGAATTGCTGCAAATGTCGTACACGCGCCATCTAATGACGGAAATGAGAGACACAGTATGTAAACAAAACACAAAATACAAGAGAAAACAACAACAAATGTAAAGGCGAAGAACTATGTTGATTTTTTTTTGGTCTTTCTGTGGAAGATAGTAAGCAGGGATTTGAACGCTGTATTCATTTGCTCAAAATCAGTGATTTTGTTGACATTGTTGTTGGTGGTGATCACGTAGAAGGACTCTAAAAACAATCTTTTCGGGTAACACTGTTCTTCTGCCAATACCTTTACATCGCTCATGCTAAATTCGTGTTTGCTGTCGGTGAGATGTTCCGACAATCCAGTTTTCCCCGACGTCACCCTTGCATCGCATTTGTGTTATTTTAATCTTTCTGATAGAAGCTGTTTGGTCTGTCCGATGTAGGTAACTCCACATTTGCAAACTATTTTGTAGACCACGTTAATTTTGTATTTAAGGGCAATGGGATCCTTCACGTTGGAATAAATAAGATTACCGAGGTTAAAATTATTGTAGAAGGCCAGACAGATCTGTCCACTGTGTATAAAATCTTTCAAAGTGTGTTTGATGATTGAGATATGTTAGTAAATAGGAAGACGGCGTCGAAAGAAACCAGCACATAATCATCAGGCACGATGGAACCACAAATAATTTCTATAGCATCTATGGAGTTTCTGACATTAAATGGAAAAACAGGTACTGCGTTGGTAAGGATGGAGTTGAGAAACTTAGCCAGAGGAATCGATGGGGACTGTATGCAACTAATGACAGGTCGCAAAGGAATACCAGGTTTATGGGCATTTGGTAGTCCATAGGCTCGGGGGGGGGGGCAAGCATTGTAAGTAGTAAGCTTCTTTCTAGTGAAGTTGTCGATACAGTCATCATCACACAGCCTTTTAGCCATTCTGTTGAATTTCCTCTGGATGGAGGTGGTAGGCCTTATTTAGCCCTCCCCATTACCCGCGAAGCTTTTTCTATTATTATTGTGGGGTGAGAAGAAGTTTTTGCTTTAAAACAGATTTTAGTTACAAAATTTATTTCAAAATAAAAGTTTTACTTGCCTGGAAATTCGTTGAATGTACTACGTTTTATTTAGAAGAAAGATCATTTTAGACTAAAGAATCTTTAAATGAAAGGACAATAAAAGGTAATGACTAGCAAAGGCTGAAAAGGATAAATCAATTACGGCTTAAAAAGTTTGTAAAATTTTAAAGTGTTTGAAACTATTTGAACTTCGCGCTGCGAAATTGTCTCTAGGAGGGGACAAACTTGGAAAATTTGCAGCAATGCTGCGTAAAGGAGAATTTGTTAAAACATTGCGGCACCATTGAGCAAGCGAGAAAGTCGTTTAATAATTTGTAGTTCTGATAAAATTTGGACATTGTGATAACAAAAATGAAAAATTTGAAATAAAAAATAAAGCAGGCCGCAATCAATAAAAGTAAATACAACTTACATGGAATGGACAGTGAGTCAAAAGATGCTCCAGATCAATTATGAAGACCAAATGCGAGTAACCAGAAAACCACAACCAACATTTAACAACATATGGTGAGAAAACTATAGTGCACGTACGTCATAAAAACTTGAACAACGAACACCGTAAATTTAAAATTAAAATTATTTTATAATGTCATTCGGTGATAATTTTCTAGACCACGTTGAAATAATTACGAATTAAATATTAGAAAATTAAAACTAACGGCACATTTGTAAATCATTAACTGATCTTATGCAAGAAAAAGTCTGAAAATATCAACTAGATTTGTTACATGAATTTTATGTTATTGAAGTTTATTTTAATTTATTGTACCGAATTCTTTAATTTTAAGTTTGTATAGTTTGATCTATTTATATTAGATGGCGATTGGGTTAAGTTTTGATTCTTTGGGAACATGTTTGATTTTTGGAAAAATGTGCGTATGGAGAAGATAATAAGAACGGGGTTTTTAATTAAGAACGAAAAGCGATTTTGAAAGAAAGCTAGCAGTTTTGTTGTGAGTTCTCCTGAGTTCTCCTTGTGTGACCTGACAGCTTCTATTTCGGAAGAGTGCTCCATTTGGAAATTTTTCTTTATTGCACCTTTACGGGCACACGTGGGATATATTTTGGAATAATTAATTTTGATTGGAAATATTCCTAAAATAGTGGTTCTTCCTTCTTTCGTATTGTTGGATCTACGAGGATTGAGACTTGGAGCGTCCAATATTCCATCAAACTTCCACACAGCAACCAGTATAAGGTTAGACGTATCAGTTACTAACTTATTTTGATGATAACCAGCATAAGGGTCCGTTATATTATTACCTTCGGGATCTTTGCGTACCTACCCATTTGACGTCCTGTGTACATATTATCGCTTTCAACTTCTGATTTTATATATTATCCGGACCATCAACTTTTTGGATTTGGAATTGGTTACCGGATAACACCCGAAATTATCTATTTATTTTATACTACGTTTATCTATTTCGTTTCGTCATTATATTATTTTATTGATTGTTGCGTAAATTTCATTGTTATATATAATCAGTATTATTAAGTTTGAGCAGAAATTAATTTATTTTTATTTAGGAAAAGTTAAAGTTTGCCATCACGTAAACATCTTGTTTTGTAAAGCGATACGCAAAATTCGGATTTTGATTTAAACATTCGGGGCACACCTATGTTAGTGTGAAATTACCGCGACTCAAAAGAATTGCAATTCTCCGGGTCTTGAGCGACACTTATATTTTTTTAATTAATGACAATCGTTTGAAGAGTTTTTTTTTACCTAAGAGTTTATTTAGGAAATTTCAAAAGTATAAACTTTGCGTAGAACTAATAAACAACTGTGAATTGATCTCGTATGGTGCGCAACGACTTTTCTCTTCATATTTAGTTAATTTAAATTATTATTATCAGTGGTAATTGTAAGACATTGTTGATCATTCTTTTTTTTTGTTGTCCATTAATAAATCTTATTGTGCTCGATGTAATCTGTGGTGGTTTCTTTTATTTACTTAATATTTTTTTTCCTCGTAAATTGGCTTACATCTCTGTGGTTAGTAATTACCAAATAAGTTCTCTGGAATCCTGAAATTTAATTACTTGGCGCCCTACCTAACTACTTCGTATAACCATAGAGCACCTGAGCTAGCCCAGGGAAATCTTTTGTACCCATTGAGTTACAAAAATCCCATGGGCCCTGAGATAAGTTATGGTGATAACTTAGTTGGCAATTTACGTTTATAATTTTTCAGGGTACACATTTTGAATTCATAAAATCTTGAATTGTGGTAAAACTTTTTATTGAAATTCTATAATTGTGTTTTTAAGTATTAAATATTGCATAGACATATCATTGAATTTTATTGAAATTAATCAAAAAAATAAATACAAAAGAGTTTCATCGTCTCAAAATGATCTGTGTACCCCAGCTAAGTAAACAGGAGGGTGAAAATTAATGAATTTTATAAGGTTGGGGGCATGTCATTATATTCGTGCAACCAAAATCTTTGAAAAGCCATTAGCTTCTTACTTATTAGATTAAAATTTTTACGTCGCTACTAAAGATAATCATCTCAAGAGATTCTCAATTGCTCGAGAATATTAATTTGTATTTGAATGAAATCGAAAGCTCGAAAAACGTAACCCCAGAGCATAAGGCAAAATGTAAATTGTTTTTAATATAAAGAGATTTTTAAACATAAAATCAATTTTTGTCGAATATTTTAATTTTTATTATTAAGCATTGTAGATACATTGTAAAAATTTTATTTTCACTCACAATATTAAAAACTATACAAAATTTGCAAATCAAAAATGCGAATTTGATCATTGCCTATATTACAATATAATTTATCATACACCACCGATTTTCAAAATATTAAAAGCAAAATTAATATATTACTTAAATAAATTAATTTTTAAGTTGTGATAGTATATAATAAAATTCAATATTCTTTGATTGAACAAGTTAATTAAACAATATTTAATAATAACTAAATATTTTTATTTAATTAAGGGGTAAAACCACTGTAAAAGCTTTAAAAGCTTTTTTTTGCATACAAAGAAAGGTAGTAAAGTAATAATATTCGTGGTAGTTATTAAAGTATATATTTAGGTTTTCAGCAAAAAATTTTCATCTAAAAATATTAAAAAATGGCGACACCGTAGTCATTCTCATGAGGGTTGTTGAATTTGAGGCGCTCTGCGGCACGCAGTGTAGCATGTTCAAATTTGAATCTAAAAAAAAAAAAATCACTTAATCTACATATTCATAGCTAGAGAAATACGTAGGGGATTTTAAAAATATTGATTTTTGTGTGATTGACGAGCATTTAAATGAAAACTTTCAATTTTCGGCACAAAAATCGATAATCATTTGTTAATAAATAATGTATTAATCAACTTATTGAAAATGCCCTACGTATTTCTCTTCAAAATTGTATTATAGAGATATTGTTAAAAATTCGAATGAAAAGAACAAAAATTGTTGGAGTTATGCTGCGTGCCGTTTTGAAAAATCGTGTTTCGAGATAAACCGTGTTTAATGTTGAAGTGTGTTATAGACATACAAAAATTAAAAATTTGACCTTTCAAAATTGTTTTACCTTTAATCTGCTATCCCAGGACCATAAAGCTGCCCTTCTACATTAAAATATTCCTCCTCGTTCTCTTTCCTGGAAGATTTTATGTTGGATCGTGCGTCTTTTGCCGCATCTGTCAAAGACTGCTCGGCGTGTTTGATCCGCTTAGAATCGGCTTCAAGACAAAAATTATACGATTCTACGCCAATATCCATCTCCAACATTTTAAATATTTGTAGAATTGTTGTCAGACCATCATTAAAATTGCACACAGCAATATTCGTCGCTATATTTAAGACTGTTTTGCCACTTGAATATGATTTAGGAGCCAAATGCCAGACAGTAACATTAAAACTTTCGTTGCTATTTTGTGTGTAACCTCCCAAGCAACGATTTAGCAATTCATCTCGGCTCAACTCCTGAAAAATAGGTTCAACGGCTTTAAAAAATATCTCAGAAAGCGGTGGCTTATGATAAAAGTGGTCCAAAGAATCCGCTGCTTGCGCCTTCTTCCACTTACACCAAGACTCTGAGCACTTCTTGTGCTGCGGATTTTTGTCGGTTGATAACATATGATTTAAGGTAGCCCAGATGTCATTATTTATATTTTCTACGGAGTTCGAATTTCGACGTATAGCCAAGCCATAATAAATTGTTAATCGATCAATTAATTTGGCAGTCAATTTACCTTTTCCTCCGAGACCTTTCACATTTTTTTTAAAATTTCTCAATCGAGTGCCCATTCTCTTTTGTACGTGATCAATACATTCCTTCTTTATCACTTCAAAATTTTTGTACGGATTTTTATCCTTTATGCCTTTAAAGGTTTTGCTATCACCATCACCAATGTAGTTTGCGTACTTGAGGTCATACAAAGTTTCGGAGCGTACAAACATCTCGACGACAGCGTCTACTTCCATCTTACCAGATGAGCCTTCATGATTCGCTTGGCATTTATCGGCGTGTCCTATAAGCCAATCTTCATAGGCAGTTGTATCTAACTTGTTTTTCCAGTACTCACAAGTTTTACAGTACTTGGACTTTACGGGAACAGTCACTTAACCCTCATCACGATTTTCAAAATTTCAACTGCACTATAGGAAAGAGGACACTTTTATAGGTAGAATAAAAAAAAAGAAATGGGAGGATGTGGCATTAATTTTCGAAATAATCGATTTTAAAGATGTAAAATTTACATGTATTTTAGATACACCTTTTAACACGGCTGCATGATTAGACATTTTTGTGTAAGGCAAAATAATTTAAAAAAATCCCTGAAGAATGACAGAACTCGCCAAGGGTGGAACTCGAAGCCGTAGAACTCGTCCGGGTGTCGACCGGAATTAACATAACATTAAGAGTATGCTAAAGCACTCGTACCGTCAACAAAATGAAGAATAGGAACGGAACGTGCAAGTTGACCGTGGCTCGACACGTTGCAACGGGGTGTATCGGGTTACAACTACCTACTTTTAATAACTTTAAAATGCCGTTTTTTCGAAAATTAATACCACATCCTCCCATTTTTTTTTATGTATTCTATCAATAAAAGTGTTCTCTTTCCTATAGTGCAATTGAAATTTTGAAAATCATGATGAGGGTTAAGTGACTGTACCCGACTTTACTTCAACATCAATGATTTTGCCAGTAAACCATCCAATTAGTGATGTGATACCGAAGAGCGATGAAAATCCACGTTTTCTCCACGAACCATCATTGGAAACAGTTATCCCTTGGACTTGTTCATTTTATTTGCTTTTCCTTTTCTCTTCTTGCGCAGCATTCTTCATACTACTGTCTCGTACTGTTGCCGTTGCGACCAAAATTATATCCACTAATCTATCATAAAACGATTGAAATATCGGTCGTGGCAATTCCATAAATGCACAAAACTTCTTTATGCCATGTAGCCCTATTCCAAGTAGTCGCATTGCTAGCACAATTCGACGGTTAATTTCATAAGCATTTCGTATGAATTTACAACTTGGAATTTCTACATCTGGGCATTTCGGACAAGCTATAACTATTTTAAAGCCTAAGCCCCGAGGACTTCTTTCATGAAAGGAGATGTCTGAATTGCACGTTTTACACTTCACGTGTTGTGTAATAAGAGAAAAAACGGCAAAAAAGCTTATGATCCTATAGCCAAATTTGTATTTAACATCAAACTCTTTATCGCAAACTTTTAGTTTCTTTGCAGAAGTACTAGCTCCTTGTAAATCACTCTCAGCTTCATATCTATTCAGCGGTCGTCTCAATGACGTATTGGTCCTATGCCGCGTTAGATAAGATTTTTTCGTACCTTTCTTGCTTCGGTATACTTTTGAGTCACTCATTGTAACTTACAAACACTTTTAAAAACACAAATCAACACCAGTAAAAATCAACACTACACACAAAAACCGTGATTTCAAAATAAAAATTGTATATTTGCAACAAAATCAAAAATACGTAACAAAATGTAAATATGTTGGTCAAAAAAGCAAAATTACATCCTTCTTGAACAAATACTGACACTACACTAAACAAATCGAAAAGTAAGTAATTGGGCTCAACTTTTCCAGTAAGGATAAATTCATAGCAGGTATGCGTTTTACAGGAATCCGACACGCTTGGGGTAGAGCTAAAATTTTCAATAAAAAGCAGTATTTTTTGGAAATATTTTTATTGTTTCATATTCTAGAAGGTTCAAAGTATCTTTTAAGCGAATAAAAAAAAAATTGATTTTCTGAAAAAGTTACTATGGTTTTACCCCTTAATAATACTTAATATTTAATTTTCCGATGAAAACGTTAATCTACGTTGAAGGCTCAATAATAAAAACATTATTAAATACTGTTTAATTAACTTGATCAATCAAAGATTATTGAATTTTATTATATTACTTAAATTACTACAAAAATAAACATCAAAAATCATAACGTTAATACTAATATTCACACAGTTTCAAAAACGATAAACTTTAATCCCCTGATAAACAAACACGAAAAAGCTATACTGGGCTAGATAATCGAATGCTACAGCAACTTTAATAAAATTCAACAATAATTGTTATTGTAGCAAAAGAGACAATTCCGATATTGGCACTATATAAGCAATAAATTAATGTCCAACATATAATTTAATCTGAATCGTCTTCAAGTTTTAAATAAGCGTATCTATTAGAAACTGTAAGATTCTGAGTCTCTGGTTCTTTCAATTTTGGCAACTTACGGTCGTAGTTGTCCCTGTTAACAATAAAAATTAGTTAATTACAATAAATAATAATTCTTCAATAATTACCTTGCTCTATTAACCCTTTTTTTCAAGTTTATGAGAACGATCAACGTTACGATTTGGTGGTGGGCCACATCTTCTATCTTCGGTTTTACGAGATGGAGATGCACTTTTACGTGGTTGTAAACGATCAGGATATCTTTTATAATCTGATGTAGACTTTCTTGGCTCATTCGCCGTCCAATTTCTATATGGTGATTCCCTCCTACGAGCAGGAGAATTTCGTCTGATAGGTGACTGGTAAGCACGTTCTCGAGATCTATTACGTGACTTAGGCGAAGAATGTCCTCGTTCAAGAAAGTTACGCTTATACTCTGGGGACGGGTCTCGAGATGGAGGGCTTCTGGCACGACATGGTGAACGCCTATTTGATGGTATTTCTATAGAATTTTTTTCTGATTTTATTCGAAGAGACACAATTTCTATTATCAGGTGAGTAATTCCTTCTATTCGAAGAAGAATTTTTGCGTGATGAAGAATCTCTCTTTGTCGAATAATCACTTTGAGGTGATGTTTGCCTTGAACCCCTTAGTGGTGGTGACCCTGCTCTTGGAGACCTCCTGCGTGGTGATCTCCTTCTAGTGGACTCTCCTTTTTTGACCTAGTTAAAAACGCCATTAATTTACAAGTCAATGATTAAATCACTAAAATTTTGAATTAAAACTATAAAATTGTTTAATTCTGCAACAGAAAAAAGTTCTCTACATTACACTCGGACCAAAACAAAGATAAATTTGATAAAAACAAAAACGTAACGTAATGTAATAAAAATTGAACATCAGATGACTTTGTGATCTTTGGACATTCTGCTACAAATTTGGCGGTCTTACAGTCTGAGTCTTTTCTTTGTAACTTTTTCTTGTTTCCAAACTTAAAAATATAAGTAAAAAATTGTATATCTAAATGTATCTATGACTTGACTAAAAATTAACAACAAAAATTGTTTACCTTATAACGTATAAAATTTACTTCGGATCTACCCCAATTTCCGCCACGTTGATCTTTATTTGCGTTTGCCTTGTCGAGTTTACCTTCAATTTCCTTCTCTCTAGCGCTGGTATCGACGGGACGTGCACTTCCAAATATTGAACTAGCTGAGGGCACTGTCATATTAGTGTTTTGATTAGCAGCTGACGGTTCGGCAGATTCAATTGGGGCATTTGAAGGTGCTATACTTCTGTTCTAGGTCATCACCTAGGTCATCTATCATTCATCTCATCATTCTAGGTCATCACCATCACTTCTATTATTTCCACGTGAAAATCTGATATTTGATATCTTCAATTTCTGTCTTTCTAGCGCTGGTATCAACGGGACGTGCACTCCCAAATATTGAATTAGCCGAGGACACTGTAATATTTGTGTTTTGATTAGCAGCTAAAGGTTCGGCAGATTCAATTGGGGCATTTAAAGGTGCTATACTTTTGGGATGCAAATTTAGCTTTAGTCTAGTTCTAGGTTCACCACCATCACTTCTATTATTTCTATATGGTTCACCATCAATTCTGTTGCTTCCACGTGGAAATCTAATATCTGATATCTTCAATTTCCTTCTCTGTAGCGCTGGTATCGACGGGACAAGCACTTCCAAATATTGAACTAGCTGAAGGCACTGTAATATTAGTATTTGTAAATTTAAAAATAAAATAGAGTTAAAATTAAATTAAATATTATAAAAAAATGGTGAAAAATTAAAATGAAGTTAACCTTTTGACTCAAAAATGCGCACTCAGTAAATGTTGCAATATTGTGAATTTGAAATAGAGGAAAACCTTAAAAATTAAAATAAATATTTCTTACCACAATTATCTTCAACCTCGTCGGCCCAATTGGTATTCCTTAACGAGGTTGGTCCAGGAGTCTCCTAACGCAAATCAGTCAAGGTAAGAGTTTTGACTTTAGTTTTCTTACACTTTTTACCTACAATAAAAAAAGAATTTTAAAATTAACGGAACGGTTCAAAAAGCTTTAGCGGAGAACCACGCGGTAACTTCATGGCCGATGCAATTCGTTCGTTCTACTGTTATTATGCAAAATACTAATATGAAAAACCTTTTGTTCTTTTTTAATTAACTTAGATCTTTTGTGGTCTCACTGTTTTCAATTATTTTATTAGTAACTTATTTAAATAATTTTATGCCACATTTAACTCTCCATATTACGAGAAAATTATAACTCGCAATTTTTCAGGCAAAATTTCATTAAATTTCATTAACTTTCAAACTTTCATTAACAGTATCGTCAGGGCTTTTTTTTGTAGCGTGTCGAAAGGGGGAAAATCTTAAATAAAACACCACCAGCCCGTGCTGGGTGGTAGTGTGGGGTCAACCCACTAAAAACCCCCTCCCGGATGCCAGCGGGATTTTGGCACAGCAGTTCTTCCTCAAAATTTTCAGTCATTATGCGAGTTATCCCGCTCGCGATCTTTGTCCATTCAGCCTCCCTCCAGAGCATCTCGTCTATTAGGGAGTCAGAGTTTCAGAGTCAGAGTCAGAGAAAATGGTATATCTGGCGTCATTGTCTTCCCTACAGTAGTAACAGGTGGGACTAGCTACCTTCTTGAATTTGTGCAGGTATATCTTAAAGCAGCCATGACCGGTCAGGGCCCGGATCAGCTGGTGGTTTAATTCGTCGAATGTTCTATCAACCCATGGCTGAATAATTGGAACGAGTCTTCTCGGCCACTCCCCTTTTTTACTGTTAGCCCACCTGCACTGCCATTCGCGCATCAAGCTGTCGCGCGAGGCACGTCTTTCGGCTGTCGTCTTTGCCTGGGCATTAAAGTTCTCTGTGCGCTCGACCGCGAGCCGACTAATCGAGGGCACGGCCGCAACAACCAAAATGGCTTCGGTTGAAACTGTGCGGTACGCGGACGCAATATGAATGTTTACTTTTCGTTGAATTCGCTCGTAGTGTTGGCGGGGTAGAATGCCACCTTCATAGCTTCGTGCAACAACGGGACTCCATAAAGCATTATCAAATGAGCGACACAACCCAGCACTCGCCGCTTGCAATATGACGGGCCTCCAATATTGGGTATCAATCGCGATAGTACCACTACCAGCCCGGTCGCTTTTTTCGCAGTCTCGTGCACGTGGACATCAAACTTGAGTCTTTTGTCTAGATGGACGCCTAGGACTTTAACAGATTTTTTGGCACAACCGCACAATCACCCAACATCACGTCAAGCTGACCGCACTTGCGTTTAACATTTAGGAGCACGGCTTCTGTTTTCTCCGGCACCAGCTTTAGACCCCTATCTTGTATCCAGCTCCCTATTGTTGCTAGTGCATCGTTAGCTATGGCCGTTACGTCGTTCTCCTTTCTGGCGGTTACAAGTAGGGTGAGGTCATCGGCGAAGTCCACCGTTGTCGCCCCCACGGAAGACGCAGTCGAAGAACGCCATTACGTACATCGTAAGAATCGTACATTACGTTCCACAAAGTTGGTCCTAGGACGGAACCCTGCTGGACTCCGCTTGGGATGGTTATCTCTTCTCTTACAAGTGCTTCTTCTATTAAAAGCGTTCTGTCACTAAGATAGCTTTTAATGACGTTGACTAGGTATGGCTCTATGCCTATGTTTTCTAGCTGCCCGACGATTTTTCCTCATCTCGCAGAATTGAATGCATTGCGGACATCAAGATTGACAAGGACGCAATGCTCTCGCGTTCACCACGTGCCGCCGTTAGCTTTTCTGGCTCTGTCTAATATTGCTCTCAGAGCGTGAATCGTGGATCTTCCTCTCCTAAACTCGTACTGCAAATCAGGTAGTGCCCCCCTTAGATCGATTTGAGGCGGTAATCGTAGTAGCACCAGCTGCTCATACACATACCCAGGCCGTCAATCAGGTATATTGGGCGATTTGACGAAGGATTATCTAAGGAAAAATAAGGAGTAAGGAGTCTCGGGTTGAGTTGGGAGGTAATTCAAACAGTAGATTTGTTCGTCGACGTTTCGGAAAAGTTTATTTTTCCATTCTCAAGACTACAATGGAGGCATATATAAGTCACAAAATTACAGATAACAATAATAATAATAACAACTCACCGAAGAACAAAAAAGGTAGATAATGTTCGATGTACACCTAGATGAAAACAAACGCCATGGCCCAGGGCCAACACATTCAGCGAAGTCAACAAGTTTCGAGTGTAAAACATTCAACATAACAAAACATAAAAAATAACTTCACAATGTAAAAATAGAAAACCATGTAAAACAAATAAATGAATAAATAACTATGTACAAATTAAAATTCAAAAATAGGCAACTAACGTTAAAATACAATAAACACACGATCAAAAAATACAGATAAATAATCTAAAATTAAAAATTGCACCAAAATGTGTTGTCCTCTTATTATCCGATATGCGCAGATAAATGGCAGGTAGGTAGGCAACCCATTGTATAGAGAAACCAAAAGATCGACGACTGGTGAGACGCTGTGGAACCAAACAATGGGTGCCATGACGAAAAATATATTCACAAGGCGAAAACAGGTGAAAAACGGAATAGTGAGTTGTGTAAAAAGTAGTCAAAACGTCAATAAAGTCGCAACAAAGTGTGCGATGTTCCTTAGGAGCACCTGAGTCAAGAGGGCAAAAAGCGGTGAAGGGGGATCTCGTTTCCTGTGGGTAAGATTAAAGGGATCGAAAAAAACCACAAAATATAAAAACTTTGAGAATATCCACAGAAGGGGTCACAGCAAACTGTCTCGGCATCCAACGAAGAGCACCGTGAATTGGTATAATCAGGCCGGTGCAGCAATCGCTGCAGTGGCGGAACAAAAACAGGGGGATGGAGAAAGGCTACCATTCCAGGTAAACAAATCACTCATTAGTAGATAGGAGAGAACAAAAACATGTAGTATGAACAATTAACTATTCACAGGGAGAATCGTGTGCCCCCACCTTGACACCTGACGAAGAGCACAGCGGCGAATAAACCGGCCGGTGCAGCAACCGCTGCAGCGGCAGAAAAAACACAAAGGAGTGAAAAGAAGCAAGGCGGCGACCAAAAGGTAAGCAAACATCACCTGGTATCCCTATGTTTAGTCTCAAAGTCGTTAAGTATGGCCTTGTACGCATCGTTAATATTCCGGAAGTCCGTTTGTTTGTTCATGTTATCACGTGTGGTGGATATGTAGGCCCCCTCCAAGAACGTTCTCTTGTAATAATTTTTCTCCGTGGCCAGGACAGTAACATCGTTGAGCGTGAAGGAGTGTGATGTGTCAATTATGTGTTCGGAGAGTCCCGTCTTACCCAGATTGTGTTTTATATCCTGCATATGTTGTTTCACTCGGTTGGATAGCCTTTGCTTAGTCTGACCAATATAACACTTTCCACACTCACACGTGATCTTATAAACTACGCCTGCTTGATCTGGGATGGGGATTTTGTCCTTCGTTCTGGAGAACAATATTTTGTGCAGGTTGAAATCATTATGGAACGTCAACTTCATCTCACCATTCTTGAGTATATCACCCAGAGCATTTTTGATTTGATGTTCTAGATAGGGGTGGTATGTGATCTTGTTGTATGTAGTCCTCTGCGTGGGATCATCTGGATCAATAGGGGAGTGAGGAGGCACATTGGTGACCTCCTTGAAGAGAAGCCGGTTGAGCAAACGAGATGGATAACCGTTCTTTAGAAGTTGATGTTTCAGATCGTTGAGCCTCGTAAAAACAATTTCCCTCGGTATGCAGGTCAGTATACGGTGTTTAAGGGTATTGACCACGCTAACTTTCTGCTTAATAGGGTGTGAGGAGGCAAAGTTGAGAAGTCGGTCTGTAGACGATGGCTTTCTATAAATATCAGTTGTAAGAGTTCCATCATCTTTCCTTGTTATAAGCAGGTCCAGGAAGGGTATTGACATATTAGACTCCAGTTCATAGGTAAAAGTAAGTCGCTTGTCAAAACTATTTAGTATCTTGATACAGTTTCGTATTTCCGTAGTCGGAACAGCTGTAAGTATGTCATCAACATATAAAAGCAGGAAAGGAATCTCGAAGTCAATCGTCCCGAAAAAATTGCAGAGATTCCGTTCAATGTTGGCAACACGAGGGAGGCCAAGGAGAGAGTAACAAGTGGTATTATACCTCCCAACTACGTACTGGTGTCCTTTGACGTGAACTCCCTGTTCACCAACATCTCTAAAGAGTCCGTCTTAAATTCCATTAATAACAACTGGGATCTTATTTCTCCTCACACACCCATCCCAGCTAATATTTTTACTGGTCTTGTGGCCTCCATTTTTGACAACAGCTACTTCAGTTTCCAGAACACGTTTTACTCCCAACTTGTTGGTACTGCGATGGGTGATCCATGTAGCCCTTTTCTGTCGGGCCTTGTTATGAACGACCTTCTCTGCAATTTTTTCGGGACGATTGACTTCGAGATTCCTTTCCTGCTTTTATATGTTGATGACATACTTACAGCTGTTCCGACTACGGAAATACGAAACTGTATCAAGATACTAAATAGTTTTGACAAGCGACTTACTTTTACCTATGAACTGGAGTCTAATATGTCAATACCCTTCCTGGACCTGCTTATAACAAGGAAAGATGATGGAACTCTTACAACTGATATTTATAGAAAGCCATCGTCTACAGACCGACTTCTCAACTTTGCCTCCTCACACCCTATTAAGCAGAAAGTTAGCGTGGTCAATACCCTTAAACACCGTATACTGACCTGCATACCGAGGGAAATTGTTTTTACGAGGCTCAACGATCTGAAACATCAACTTCTAAAGAACGGTTATCCATCTCGTTTGCTCAACCGGCTTCTCTTCAAGGAGGTCACCAATGTGCCTCCTCACTCCCCTATTGATCCAGATGATCCCACGCAGAGGACTACATACAACAAGATCACATACCACCCCTATCTAGAACATCAAATCAAAAATGCTCTGGGTGATATACTCAAGAATGGTGAGATGAAGTTGACGTTCCATAATGATTTCAACCTGCACAAAATATTGTTCTCCAGAACGAAGGACAAAATCCCCATCCCAGATCAAGCAGGCGTAGTTTATAAGATCACGTGTGAGTGTGGAAAGTGTTATATTGGTCAGACTAAGCAAAGGCTATCCAACCGAGTGAAACAACATATGCAGGATATAAAACACAATCTGGGTAAGACGGGACTCTCCGAACACATAATTGACACATCACACTCCTTCACGCTCAACGATGTTACTGTCCTGGCCACGGAGAAAAATTATTACAAGAGAACGTTCTTGGAGGGGGCCTACATATCCACCACACGTGATAACATGAACAAACAAACGGACTTCCGGAATATTAACGATGCGTACAAGGCCATACTTAACGACTTTGAGACTAAACATAGGGATACCAGGTGATGTTTGCTTACCTTTTGGTCGCCGCCTTGCTTCTTTTCTCTCCTTTGTGTTTTTTCTGCCGCTGCAGCGGTTGCTGCACCGGCCGGTTTATTCGCCGCTGTGCTCTTCGTCAGGTGTCAAGGTGGGGGCACACGATTCTCCCTGTGAATAGTTAATTGTTCATACTACATGTTTTTGTTCTCTCCTATCTACTAATGAGTGATTTGTTTACCTGGAATGGTAGCCTTTCTCCATCCCCCTGTTTTTGTTCCGCCACTGCAGCGATTGCTGCACCGGCCTGATTATACCAATTCACGGTGCTCTTCGTTGGATGCCGAGACAGTTTGCTGTGACCCCTTCTGTGGATATTCTCAAAGTTTTTATATTTTGTGGTTTTTTTCGATCCCTTTAATCTTACCCACAGGAAACGAGATCCCCCTTCACCGCTTTTTGCCCTCTTGACTCAGGTGCTCCTAAGGAACATCGCACACTTTGTTGCGACTTTATTGACGTTTTGACTACTTTTTACACAACTCACTATTCCGTTTTTCACCTGTTTTCGCCTTGTGAATATATTTTTCGTCATGGCACCCATTGTTTGGTTCCACAGCGTCTCACCAGTCGTCGATCTTTTGGTTTCTCTATACAATGGGTTGCCTACCTACCTGCCATTTATCTGCGCATATCGGATAATAAGAGGACAACACATTTTGGTGCAATTTTTAATTTTAGATTATTTATCTGTATTTTTTGATCGTGTGTTTATTGTATTTTAACGTTAGTTGCCTATTTTTGAATTTTAATTTGTACATAGTTATTTATTCATTTATTTGTTTTACATGGTTTTCTATTTTTACATTGTGAAGTTATTTTTTATGTTTTGTTATGTTGAATGTTTTACACTCGAAACTTGTTGACTTCGCTGAATGTGTTGGCCCTGGGCCATGGCGTTTGTTTTCATCTAGGTGTACATCGAACATTATCTACCTTTTTTGTTCTTCGGTGAGTTGTTATTATTATTATTGTTATCTGTAATTTTGTGACTTATATATGCCTCCATTGTAGTCTTGAGAATGGAAAAATAAACTTTTCCGAAACGTCGACGAACAAATCTACTGTTTGAATTACCTCCCAACTCAACCCGAGACTCCTTACTCCTTATTATTACGTTATTGGGTGAGAACTACTGTTTTATCGATTATCTAAGGGCTTGTTCTCCTTTCTTAGAAGTACCAGTCTAGCTTTCACCTAGTCTAACTGGGTGATGGCGTTGAGTATAAACATTGTTTATTCTTTACGAACGCGAGTTTTAACTTATCTATCGAAATGTTTTGGGGTTTTTCGCAGACTAACACTTCAAAATATTTGTCTTTTTTAACCAACACTTTAAATGGTCCGTAATAAGAAGCTTGCAAAGGTTTACGGACACGATCCACACGCACAAACACATATGTATTTCACTTCGATGAACGTCTTTGGGATGTAACTGACGTAATTTCTGTGACTCGATGTATGGTGATACTGTAAGTCGTTCATTCTCCTTTTGATTATCTCGACTAAATCCTGTGGTGGAATTAGATTTAGAGTTGCTGGTTTGTCAATGAAATCGCTGGGTAGTCGTAGGTTGGTTCCATAAACAAGTTTTGCTGGTGAAGCTTCTAACTCTTCTTTTATGGTGGCGCGGATACCTAAGAGCACAATCGGTAGCGGTAAGGTCTATGTGGTTTCGTGGCACATTAACAATGCTTTGAGTTGCCTGTGGAAGTGTTCCACTAAGCCGTTTCACTGTGGGTGGTATGCCGTAGTCCTTGTTTTGTAACCATCAGTGAGTGTTGTCAAGTTCCTAAATAATTCAGATTCAAATTGTGTGCCTCTGTCTGTTGTTATTTGTTCAGGAACGCCAAAACATGCAATCCAATAATCGTAAAATGTTTTTGCACATGTCTCCGCAGTTATGTTTGCGAAAGGTACTGACTCCGATCATCTGGTAAAGCGATCAATCATAGTAAAGAAATACTGCTTACCTTCCGACGGTGGTAGTGGTGCTACAGTGTCGATATGGACGTGTGCGAAACTTTGAATCAGGTGTGGCAAATGTTCCGATTGGTGCTTTTGTGTGCTTGCTAATCTTCCTACGTTGACATGGTATGCACATTTAGGTCCGGTGCGTGATGTTTTTTTTCATACTTGGCCAAAAATATTTGTTGGTAATAAGCTTGAGTGTGGCCCTCTTGCTTGGATGTGCACAATTATGCACATTTTCAAATATTTTCTTCCGAAATTTGTCAGGTATGTACACCCGGTGTTTATCTGTGGTGGTTTCGTACTGCAAATATATCTCTGGTTCGTATGTTGGCAGTCTTGAAAATTTGTATTTTCCACCATTAATCAACTCTCTTAGTTCCTCACCATCTTCTTGTGCTTTACCCAGTTCGTCGGTGTTGAGGTTCTCTTGGCTAACTGCTTCGATTCGCTACAATGGGTCGGCTAGTATGTTATGAATACCTTTCACGTGTGGAATATCTGTACTAAATTGTGAAATGAAGTCCAGCTGCCGAATCTGACGAGAGTTAGTTTTCTCTAATTTTTGTGTGAAAGCGTAAGTTAGCGGCTTGTGATCCGTATAAATGACAAAGTCTCGACCTTCCAGAAAATGTCGAAATTGTTTGATGCCATTGTAGATCGCTAATAATTCTCTGTCGTAGGTACTATAATTTCTTTTGGTCGAAGAGAGTTTCTTTAAGAAGGAAAGAGATTGGCCGAAAGGATTCATCTTCGTGTTGTTGAAGAACCTCTTCGATGGCCGTATCGGATGCGTCTACCGATAAAAACAATTTGGAAGTGCTATTCGGAAATGTGATAAATGTAGCTTCTGCTAAATCAGCTTTCGTTCTCTCAAATGCGGTAGTTGCTTCTTCAGTCCAAGATAACGGTGCGTCGTTTTTTGATAGATTATTGATGAGTAATTGATGAGTAAGCACCGATACTTGGACATGTGAAGCCTTGGACAACCACCTTGGGTAATAATTTACCATTCCCAAGAAGCGTTGTAATTGTTTCTTGGTTTTAGGTTGTGGGAAATTTGAAATATCTTGGACCTTGCTCGAAAGAGGTTGGATGCCCTCTTTGGATATCTGAAAACCTAGAAATGTTTATGAAAAAAAATGGATGACTAGGACTCTTTATGGAAGGCCCAGCAATTTCTTCCTTCCCACACGGTTGAAAATCAAAATTCCCAACCTTTCATTTCGTGAGGATACCCAAGATGGAAAAACTAGCTCTTTTCTTTACTTCCAATAATTGGAGTCTTTAAAACGGTACATGAGCACAAAATTAAATCAAAAAATCAAAAATATTTGAAGCGAGCGTCGGCTATATCGACGAACGCAGCTAACGATTATCAAAAAATATTATTGGTGTTGTACAGCTTTGCAGATGAAAGAAACGAAAAGAAAGTAATAAGGTAAAAACTTATCTTATTGCTGCTGGTGAGTGATCGCTATCGCTCGATCTTTCGGGTGTTGTAGAAAATCCAATGGCGAAAAAAAATTCAAGGAACACAATTTTCTTAAAATCGGCGTAAATCCCCAAAAAAGAGCGGTGGTAACTCCAGTAATTTTTACTACACAAAAATTACCAATAACTACCCAAAGTCAAAAGTCAAAAACCAACTTTTTCGCCGACCAAAATCTGCCTCTCACTTGTAATCACCCCGCACCTTTTCTCCCTATCTCTCGCCATACGCCTCAAACGTCTTGGCTCGCAATATTCTCGTATTATTAAAAATACAAATACGAGGTGTAGTCAAAAAAATCTAACAAAATTCAAAATTTTGTTACATGTTATTTTTTCTGCTCCAAAAGTGCATTTACCTGGATTGATCACAATCCGTATTCGCTCAATCTTTGAAAAACCGCTTCGACGTGCTGCAGATGTTCTTCTTCGGATGTTGATGCAATTAAGATGTCATTGGCGTAGGCGTACGCGAAATCTAACTCTCGTAGTACTACATGGATAAATCGTTGGAAGATTTGACTTGCGTTTCGCAAACCGAATGGTGTTCTCTTGAACTCGAACAGGCAAAAGGAGTTGTGACAGCAATTTTTGGTCGATCGTCTGGGTTTATCGGAATTTGGTGGTATGCCTTCGCAAAATCCATCGTTGTAAATATCTGTTTGTCATTCAAGTTGTGGCTGAAGTCTTGCATGGGAGGGATTGGGTATCAATTTACGATAGTGGCTGCATCACTTCCTGTAGTCTCCGCATGGACGCCATTCTTGGTTCTTTTTCGATACCATGTGTAATGAGCTTGCCCACGGTTATGATGATGGCTGGATGATATCTGCTTCGAGTAGCTTTTGGAATTTTTTTTGAGCGATTTTTAACTTATCTGGTGCAAGCCTTTGGGGTTTGGAATACGTTGTTGGAGCTTAAGTTTCGATAAGTGCACCGTGTTTCAAAGCCTCAAAATTCGGAGATGGGCGAATTATATTCGAATATTTGCTGATTAAACAGTGGAATTTACTGCTACCCCAGATTGTATGTATATTCGAACAATCTACTAAGCGGTATTCTTTTATTGCCACTTGGGAAGTTAAGTTGTCGAATAGTTTTCTAGTGCGTAAGTCGACAGTTATTCCGAAGTGGTGTAGTTACGTCGGCTACCACAAATGTCCAATTAAAATTTCTGCGTAACCCTAAATCAATTTTCAGATCTTTATTGCCAAATACTTAAATTTTGGATCCGTTGGCTGCTTGAAGTGCAAATGTGCTTGGTTCTTGATTGACTTGCGGTGAGAGTAAATTGAAGTCGGAGCCGGTGTCGATCAGAAATTTCGTGCCCGTGGCTTTGTCTTTGATGAACAAATGACTTGTTTTGTGTTAGACAAGAGCCGTCGCCTCTACTGTCCGCTGAAGTTTTTTTTCTTGAAGTTACATGGTGATGATCATTTTTTGGCGTTTGTACCAAATCGAGCGTGGTACCAACAGGTTCCCGCGGGTCTTGGGCGACTTCTGTTCCTGTTGCGTCTTTGACTGTGCTTTCGTCGCAACATTGTCTTAATTTCTTCAATCTCTGCTGATAATTGTTGTAAACTGATTGCTGTTGGCTGTCTTGTTCTCTTTGGCGACTGGTTTTTGCTTAAGCTGGACACCGTTGGTGTCCATAATTTTTTAGTTGTTGAGCCGTCTTCCAATGCTTAGTGATGCACAATAGATTACAGTCTTCGTTTTCCTGCAACATAATTTCCAACTCTACCAATGAATTTCCTATAGAATGTACATTTTGATGGATGACAGTAAAATTTCTCTATTGAACATTTGAGTCAACAATACAAAGGTTATTAAGTTGTCTTTTTATAGTTCCGGGGGCATTGCTTTTACCTACACACTTCCTTGTTTGTTATAAGGCTATGTCATAATTCACATTTAGTTTCATTTGATTCACTATCCCATTATAGTAAGGACATACTCTGCTTTTTGCCGAGTTGTTTATGCCATACTTAGTTTTAAAATTTTTATTGCTTCTAATGCAATTTGCACACTTAAGTTCTTCTTCTTTGCATACACAAAGATTAGTTTCGTGTGAACCTGCACATCATGGTGGAATCCCCGCATCCCTGAACGGAGATTTCTGCTGCCGTGCACAGGCCAAGTGTATCAAATACGGCATGGAACACCAAACTGCGATGTGTCAGAAGCTCTGCGAGAAACCGACCGTCACCACTTGGCAAATTACAAGAGATGCCCCATCTACCCCAAGCAAAGAAGACCTGGAGCACCCAGAGGTTACCACAGCCAATCGCAGGCCTAAAAACAAAGCTACATATTTACAACAAGACAGATCATAGAGAAACAAAAAGACAACGAGAGATGCACGTACTACGTTTGCTTCATAGATCTTGAAAAAGCATTTGATAAAGCGCCTAGGGAACAAATTTGAAAGATATTGAAAGAGAGAAAAGTTAGCAAACTTAATACAGGCAATACGGAGCATTTACAGAAAAACAACGAACTATATAAGAACGGGTAACTTGAAATCAGAGAAATTTAACACTAACTTGAGACAAGGTAGAGTACTGAGCCCGGTGTTATTTGTGTTAATAATGGACGAGATAATGAAAGAAACAAAGAACTGCAACAAAAAAGCTAAAAATAGAATACAGAAATATGCAGCCGGTAGAAATAATGGAATGTGCTTTTGCGGATGACTTGATAATGTTTGCAAGTAGCGAACAAAACTTACAACATAATCTGGACACATGGGAAGCGGCATTAGATGGTAAAATTTTGAAAATAAACGTAGACAAAACCAGAGTGATCATTGGGAAACAGTGGCGGTTTTAAAGAACATGCAAGGTAGGTCCGGCCTATCCAAAATTTAATGTACATAATAAATAACATGTCTTTTATGTATAATATAATTAATATATTAATATAGCGGACAATTAATTTTTGATTATCATTATTTACATTTAAAATTGCAATTACAGCTCCAAAAACGAGCGCGTTTTATATTTTTATTTATATCTGCTTCAAAGTATTATAGCGTAGGCACTGGCCTAGCTTGGTCCATATAGCGCAATGTAACAGTAGGACCATGATGCCAGATACAGCAATACTATAGCTTCAATAGCGTGCGCTTAGGCCCGGGCCTACCAGATACCTGCAGTTATAGGATACCACCCGATAAACAGTTTTTCTTATCGGACACACGTGAGCGGCATTTTAAAGCTTATTAGATGACAAAAATGAAAATTTATCTCAAATTAAGCGGTATTTTGCACTTTGTAGTGTATTTTTATTATTGCAAAAATAGTTTAAGCGGTAGGTATTGCTATTGCTACAAAGTGCTAAGATCGTCTATCTTCACTTGAGCTGTTATCAATACAAAAAGACGTAAGAAAATATAAATAACTTAAGAAAATATTCAGACCTTTCGCATTTTTTATCTATTCGTAAAATATTGCTGGCCTACCCAAAATTTTTCTCCACGAGCCGCCACTGTTGTGAAGAACAGAAGAACAGTTAATCTAGTTCAGTTCTAGATCTTAATCTAGATCAGTTAAATCTACATATATGAGAAACAAATAGAACAGGTTAGTCAATTTAAATATTTCGGTGTGCTGATAGAAGAAAATAGAAACTATAAGACTGAAATAAATAATAGAGTTGATGCAGCGGCAAGCGTATACCATACAATAAGTAAAACAATGGTTAACAAAAAAAAATATTAAAGAAGACAAAGATGACAGTATACGAAACCATTTACTTGCCGACACTAACATTTGGGTGCGAGTCATGGAATATATAAATCAAAGAATTAAAAGAAAAATACAAGCAACTGAAATAAAATACTTGCAAAGAGTGGAAGGTGTTACATGAATGGACTGAATAAAAAACAAAGAAATAAGAAATAGACTTCTGGTAAAACCAGCAAGTGAAACAATAGCATGTCAACAGTTGAGATTGTTTGGGTACCTAAACAGAATGGAAGAAGATGTTAAGAAGGGTGTGGCAAACAAAGACAAATCGGAAAAGAAAAAGAGGTAGACCAACAAAAAAATAGAATGACAACATAGGACAGTTATTGATGGAAAGCGGAAAAATGTTGAAGGAAGCAGAAAAAGCAGCTTTAAATGCAACAGAATGGCAAAAGTTTGTAAACAAATTTAAATAAAAGTGAAATGAACTACCTCAACATTTTCGGGTATAAGTGAGGAATTTTGGTTTTGATTGATTGATTGAATAATTTAAAAATAATTATTTGCATCGTGAAGGAATATCGGTGGTATTTTCGTTATGATCTCTTTTTCTTTAGTTGGAGTTTTTAGCGGTTGACTTATGCCGCCATGTCTTTGGTCTGGATACAATTATTTTTCCAGATGGTCTGGCAAGTAGTATTTGTTTTGTATTAAAAATTGTTCGCTGTTCCATTTATAGCGTTTTTCTAACTTTTAATTGCTTATAATTTTATAATATTAATTTAAACAATATTTCTAAAATTTTAAATATTTTTTTGTTTATTTATTATCGCAAGTTTATTCGCGTAAGGAACGTTTTAAACACATCTACTTCATTTGCTTTTTACATCGACATTCAGTAAGTTCCTAGCGATTAAAGTAGTCTTTTAACGTACTATATTCATCAAAACAAAGTAGCCAGTAAAGTAAATTAAGAAAAAAATCGTAAATTAAACATGTATCATTAAATAAACAGTAATTAAAATGTAACGAGGTTTCGGTAAAACTGAACTACCGCAATACTGTTTGAATCTCGTTTACGTAATGTTGCACTCGTAACAAAGCAAAAGTTAAAAATTACCTATAAATACTAAAATTTACATACCAGAAGGTTTGGTGCTTGATGCGCTGGTTTCAGTTTAGCGGTCGAATGATCATGGCGATGAAAAACTTCTTTAAAATGACTAAAGCCGTGTACAAACATTCCAAAATTGCTAGTTTTCCTGAAGTATATTTCTATAAAAACAGCACTTGGCAAATTGCTAAATGAAGCTCAATAATGAGAATTAAAAAATAGTCACAAAATAATTCCACATAACCACTTCAATAAATACTAGAAGAAACGCTCCAATTCACAACCGAACAAAACAGAAGTAAAACTTATATGTGCGATATTCTGACGCCACCAGTGTTGCCAACAGTTAAACTAGCTGTCCACCAGATTCAACTTCTGAAACCACCAGAAAACCACTAACAAAAATCTGCACCATCATGGTCGGTTTCACATTTATATGATTCTTTGATACCGATTTGTTTTATAACTTTTATTGCAATTTTATAATCATTACAGCATTTTACTCCCAATCTTAAACTACATCTAGATTTCCCGTGAGCATCTTTAAAATGCGATACTTTATTCAAAATTTTTTTGTAGCGATTGAACATCAACTCTTGCTATAAATTCTGCACTTTTATTCAACTGAGTCATTATGTCAATTAGATTGTCTTTGTTATAATTAAGTGCTTGTTCAACACTTCTTATTCGGGAAATCTTTTTGATCAATGTAAAATTTTCCGGTAACCTGTTTTTTATTTCTTCAATCAGATTTACTATAAATGTTATGCACCGATTCCGCATCATTTCTTCTTCTTGTCGTGATAATCCTTTTATTAATAAAATATTAATAAAAATTATTGTTTAGTTATCATTATCTTATCTGGGCGCTAAAATGCTCTAAAATTATTAACGATCATGTTTGGGTACTGCTTCAACTACCCTAAGTGCTTCACCACTTGTCCTAAGTACATCTTCACGAAGAACACTTCTAGAATCTGATGTTCTACGTGGCCCAAATACATCTTCACAAAAAACACTTCTAGAAGTTGATGTTCTACGTTGCCCAATTACATCTTCAACTACGACGCCAGACCGTGTTAGTGTTGACATACAATAGTAACAAAAGAACATCTGTCTCAACCCCGCAAATAGGAACTTCTATAAATAAAAGAATATTAAACACTAACAATATTGCTGAGAAGTTTACTCAAAGAAAAAATTTGAAAAATAACTGGGATGAAGAAATCTTCAAAAAAAATAAAAATTTTAAATATAGAAGAAATGACAAAACAAAAAGTACTGAAGAAAACTGAAGTAGAACACGAAACTGCAAAAGTACAATTAGAAACGGTTCAAATAAAAAATCGATATTTGAATTTGATGGAAAAATAAATTGAAATCTTAAATTGTCAGCAATAAAAAAAGTAATGAATGTTATTTACCTAAGTAAAATGAGTGTTTATAATATATCTTCTTAAGGCATTTCCTGCAATATCACTTGCTAAATTGGTGATGTTATTTGTTGGTTCTTCTAGTGCAAAAGTTACTTCTTCATTGCATCAATCACTGTTTAGTATAGCAATGTTATTTAGAACCGCAGTTGCAACAATTATTGCTAACGTTGTGTTAATATTGATTCTAATAGGCCTATTCACTAACTCCAATCGAAAAGTTTTTGATGATCGAGAAGTCTGTGATGGAAAAGGGCGTGTCCTCGATCACGGTAAAAATGGTATTCAGTAACTACCACTTTTCGATATCGAAAAAACCAGATCAGTTATCGACAACTTATTTTATTATTAGCATCTGTTGGCAATCCTGATGTACAGTTTAACCTAAACCACGATACACTTGACCTAAACTAATGTGTAAACTAACCTTAAAATTAAACGTCAGTTGATAAAATTTTTATTACTGTAACTGTAAATACTGAAAATGTACGCTGTATAATATAAAAAGATTGTTGTGACCAATCACTTTTCATTTCAATTGCTTATTCGTATAAATTTTAATAGTTGGTAATAACAATTTATTTTATATATAAACAAAATGATGTTTTTAATAAAGTCATTTCATTTTAAACTGTTGAACAATAATTATTATAAATACGAACATAACATGGCACAATTTCAAGCACGTTCAAATAGGGTAAGCATATAGCAACAATCGCTTTTCATTAAAATTTTAAAAAGCAATGAAGCTTTTCGCAACAACAAAAATACACCAAATCATCCCAATGCTATCGAAGAAGCATGGGATGGTTTGGTTACATCGTTAAATTCGTGTGGGAATGGACCAGTTAAATCCAAAGCAGAATGGAAAACGGTAAGTAAATTTATTTATTAATCACTCTTGTTTAATGTTCATGTTTTCAAACAAGAAATAATTTTAATTTAAAATCATAAAATATATTGAAATAATTATTTTTCAGACATTTGCCGACTGGAAATGTAATGTCAGAAAAAAAGCAAGGTACATCCTTAACCACAGCCGAGGAACTGGTGGAGGTCCCCCGGAAAAGCAATTATCAAACATTGAGCAACAATTGTTGGATGCTACGGGAATTGTTCTTGTGCTAGGTGCTGCAGAGTTAGGTGAAGCAGGCGTTGGTACACAAGTAATTGCTCCAGAAGAAGCCACTTTACAAGGCCCTTCTGCAGATGTAACAATTGATGAGCATTTGCCCGCCTCATCTGACGATGTAGCAGAGAGCTTAGAAACAAGCAGATTATCACCTCGGGGGACAAGGAGAGGCATAAAAAGGCCTCGTCAAGTGTAAGTTTGCAATTAATTATAAGATTTGTGGTGAATAATCAATTTTGCATTTTCACAGGAGTAGTCGTTCAAGAGAAATGGATAGGATTCCAAACGAAGTTTGAACAAATGCTAGAGTGACAAATGACACTCTAGCCAGCATCGATAAATCATTGAAAACTATCGCGGAATTTTTTAATACCAACAATCCAATTTTAAAAAAATGTTAAGAGAGTAAAAAATAATGCGAGGTTTTAATATTTTTTTTTATTAAATGAAATTATGATTAATAAAATTGTTTTGTATTATTTGGCCTTCACGTAACTAACTTTCTTGCGGAGGTGCTAATTCATTTTCGTCATCATCGTACTCAACATTGTCTAGTCTGTTTAGTGCCGGTACCTCTATGTTGTGTTGGATACTCACATAATGCAATACACAACAAGCATAAATAATTTTTCCTGCAGTGATTGGACAATAGTGCAAGATTCGATGTTTTAAGAGGCATCGAAAACGCATTTTCAAAACCCCAATACATCTTTCGATGGTATTTCGAGCAGATTTTAATGTAACGGTATACCTGCTCTGTGGGGTATCTGGTGCTGCACCATTGATAGGTGTGAACAACCATGGTTCCAGGGGATAACCTGAATCACCTATCAACCATGCAGATCGTTCACCTGTAACAATTGAAATATTTTATTTAAATTATTACACTTAAGTAAATTAGTACACACCTTGCAAATATTGTTTCTGTAGTTGATGACGGATTGCCGAGATTAACCATATTCCAGAATCATGAACAGATCCTGGAAACCTTGCATTTACTGCGAGTAATTTCAGATTAGTGTCACATATAACTTGCACATTAATGCTATGGTAACCCTTCCTGTTGATGTACACTCGTCCTGGAAATTGTTCGTCATTTGCAGGAGAAGCTACAATGGCTACATGTGTACAATCAATCACGCCAATTGTACCACCAAGCTCAAACTTATTAAAAAATTGAATTTTAATGTTTTGTTTTTCTTCGTTAGTAGTGGGAAACTTTATCCAAACATTTACTAAAAGATTGCATATTAACGTTGAAACAATATTTAAACACCGACTCATACTTGCCTGACTCAGACCAAATAAATAATTTGAACCTGTAGGCTTTTGGTATGAGCCATGTGCATAAAAATAAAGTGACGATAATATTTTGATCATTGGTGGAATTGCTGTGATTCTTTCACTTTGTAGATTTGGAGTAAGACATTCACATAAATGTCTTACTAGCGGTTTTGTAAGACCAAAAATCTTTGAAAATTTTCGTCTGTTAAATTAAAAAGATCACTTGTATCCCTTAACTCCCGATTCCGAATGCGATAATTTTCCCTAGAAAAGTTTTATAAATATTTTTATATATTTATATATTAAACAATTTATACCTGTTTACATTTTCTTCTTCTTCATTAGCTAACCACAACAATAAATCCATAATAATATAACCAAATAGAACTTATAACGATAAAACTAATAACGATTTGCACTTAAATGAAATCATGAAATACAATACAATATTACGAGTTTGTTTTGAAGGTTATGATGGTTATGATTCTAATGCGCACGAGTAATGAACTTCTCGATCGATCGCAGCGCTTCTCGGGCTCTTCGAGGCTAACGAAAAGTTTTCGATCGATCGATAGCATTCAATTCGATCGAAGCCCTTACTGAATACGAATTTGGGCACTTATCGATCGATCGAAAACTTTTTCATTCGATCGATCGTTAACTTAGCTTAGTGAATAGGGGTGTAAGTCCCATTGAAAGACAAGCAAATAGCCTTTTCCAAACCCCAAATGCACGTTCAAAACAATTTTTTGTTTAAATATGTGCAGCATTGAAATTTAATTCTGCTTATGTATTAGGCATATCAAATTTTTAGCATAAACCAAAAAATGCACAAAACACTTTTTCGAAAACTAAAATGTTTAAGTTATCACAATATAAAAATACACTGTATGTATATTATCGCAAACGTTTTCACCATACTATGGCATCATCAGGCGATGAACTAGAAGAAGAAAGGAGAAAAATCCGTATTTATCGATAAATTGCAAGAGAAAAGTAGAGGGAGTAAGAGAAGGAGGTAATTTTTTTAAAAAAGTAATTATGTGTGAATTTACTAGAGGGTGGTGTAAATTTGATACAAAAGAGAAAAAAGGAAAAAAAGGGGGGAAAAATGTAAGTAGATGTGAGGTAAGTTAGAAGGGGGGGGGGGAAGTATTATTTATTAAAAATGTTTAGTAGGAGTGAGTTATTTAAATCAGATTGACTATTAAGTAATGAAGATGAATATTTTAATTTATTAATTTCCATAGCACTGGGACAGCATTTTTGGTAATACACACATGTTGCATAAAAACGAAGGGCTATAAGAATTTTTTTTCCCACTGTTAAGGTAGTAGATCTGCTATCTTCTTTTTTCAAGTTTCTCATGTAGTAGATCAACCAGGAAGTTTACCGTTTCTTTACATAATCGGAATTTGTCCTTAAATTCGGTATCATTATATATTGTCGTGTAACCGATTTGGTTACGGGGATACAAGCATAAAATGTTAATTTAAAATCATAGGTTCAGTTCCTGTAATATTTAAAAATTTTTGTAAGAAATTGAGAATTAAAATAAATTTGTATGAGAAGGAGAAGGGCGGACCTGCGTGGAGAGTCCAGCCGGAGAGAGAAAAGACGGCGGGCGAGATTTTTGTAAAACGGCGTTAATATTTAAGTTGATGAGTTTTTTTTGTAAAATTGATTTTAAAATAAATTTTTAGTTATTTGAGAATTTTCGAAGTGATTAATTTTTCTTGAAGGAAGTGAACCCAACAACTGAGAAAGTCTCATCTCTCCGCTGATACGGCGACACCGTGGTCTTCTTAAAAGGTGTTGTGTAAGGACATATTGGTATTTTTTAAAAATTGACACAACATCTAATTGGCGTCCAACGTGGTAGGCAATTGTGTCGGTGATCATTTTTTGGACACCTCAGTTTGGTGAGTGTTTAAGTGATAAATTAAAATTCGAGACCTTTGGGTGTAAAAATTTGGAAAACGGGTGCAACGTGTGCAAAATTACGGTTTTTATTTAATGCGGACAATTTTTAAAAGTTTATTAAAAAGAGAAGGTCAAAGAAACATTTGGTTTAAAATACACGAAATTAGATTAAATATTGACAAGAGGGAGATAAAAATTAAAATATTTGGTCGAAAGATAAAAAGTTATTTGAACATTATTACATTTAAAAATTTGTTAAATTAATAAAGAATAGAAATGGAACAAGAAAATCCATCCATCCAAGAGGAAGAAAATCCTGATACAGAAGGGAATAGTCGAATAGTAATGAGCATTAGTGACTCACCAGTGAACTCTCCCAAATATGCCAGTACTAGGCGAGGTACTGAAAATATGGAAATGCCAGAACCAGAGGATTGGATGGCAAATTTACAAAAACTTATCATGGAAAATAACAAAAAAGACAAAGAGGAACGAAGAAGAGAAAGGCAACAAGACAAAGAGGAACAAAGAAGATAAAGGCAACAAGACAAAGAAGATAAAAAAAAGGACACAAAAGAAATGATGGAGTCCTTAGAGAAAAATAAAAAAGAAATCGTACAAATCTTTGAACAGAAATTCCAGGTCATAGAGAAAAATCTAGAAGCTACTAACACACGAGTGGATAAGGTAGAAAGTGAGGTGATTCATTTAAAGGAATGCGTGATAACAAAAAATCAATTAGAACTAGAATTAAACAACCGACAAAATTTTCTAGAAAACAAATTCGAGAGCAAACTAGAAAATTTGGAAGAAAACCTGAAGGAGAGAATTCTAAACACAACCATCGATCCCGATTCACAAATTTATCAAACAATTGCAAAAGTAAACCAAATGGAGAACAATGTAATTGCCAACACAAATAATATTGTAGAAATTCATCAGAAGGTAACATTGCAATCCTTCAATCAAGATAAACTGACACAAGATTTTACCAAGCAGTTGGAAGATGCGAGAAAGGAGCTTGATACGCTGAAGTTAACCAATCAAACTTTTTCATATGGTCCGATCAGTACCACCGTTAATCGATCGATCCATGAAATTTCGTGTTATGTTAGTAAGGACCCCAAATTAAAATTTTATGGACAAAGTGGAAGTCACCCAAAACAGTTTATAAAACATGCGAAGTCAATAACAGATCAAATTATGGATCCAGAGCAGCTAAAATGTGTCATCAGTTCAATGATGAAAGGTAACGCAGAGGAGTGGTATGGTATTGTTCAAGATTGTTTTAGAACTTTCAAGGAATTTGAAAAAATTTTTTTATCGAGGTATTGGGATGATCAAGCGCAAGAACGCGTACGAAATGAGTTAATGGTAGGAAAGTACTCTGGGGTCGGCAATCGTAATGAATATGCGGAAAGGATTATAAATTCGGTGCAGCAGTTAGATCCTCCTTTTATCAAAGGTGATGTAATACGCTATCTCTCACGTCATTTTGATAGGGAAATTATAAATCGGGTGACAGTAGAAAACATAACTAATCTTAAAGATTTCAGCGCTTTATTACGTAGATTTGATGATAATTATGTTCCGCACAGATTAGATACTCGAGGTAATATAAACAGTTTTAATAGGCGGTATGTTAATTATCCGAAATACCCTAATCAAGATCATCATGATAGAAACCAAAATAGCAGGTTCTATCAACACAATTATTCAAATTCTTTTCCGTATACGAGACATGATTCGCAAAGAAAATTTAACGGCCATAATTCAAATAACCACGATTATTATCGGCGAAATGAGGGGCGCAATAATGATAACTCAAATTCGCGAAATTATCAAAATAATGGACACCCAAATAGGCAGTACAGTAGGTACGATTTTAGGCCAGAATTTCGTAGACAAAGGGAAAATGATGAATCAGGTAACAACATGCCGACAAATAATCGGGAAATTAATGTTAACAACCTAATCACGCAAGAAACGCAAGATACCGCAAGGGCTGTATCTAGTACCAATGAAAATTTTTAGTAACAGACAACTTAGCAAACATCCAGATAAACACTTATCAACATCCGCGAGAGTTTATCTTGGATGAAGATATTCAACGCTCGGAAATTGAAACTTTAAAAAATTTACCATTTATCTATGCTACAATAAACAACATTCAATTTTTATGTCTCATCGATACAGGAGCTGAGTTGTCTTTGGTTAACCAAGAATTAATAGAAAGCAATTTAGGAAATTTCAAAAAACAAATTATTAGGTCAAAACAGGTTAATTTAGTAACCGCAAATAACAAAAAATTTTCTAGCATCAATAAAAGCGTAATGGTCAAAATAAAAATAGGAAATCATGCTGTGGAAGATTGTTTATTAATGATGAAAGGTCTAAACTTAAATTGCATTTTAGGCATTGATTTAATTCAGAAATTTAACATGATCATTGATGCCTTCAATAAAATCATTCGCATAGGTCAAGAAGAATTCAAATGGGTAAGCAGTACTTTATTAAGCCAAATTTCTAATAATAATGTCGAAGTTAATAGACATATCAGTCAAATTAGTCAAGGACGAGAAGATTTTTCAGGAAATTATGGACAAGGAAAGTGCATCAGTAACTTGTTAGAGGAAAACGTTAATTCAAATAAGAAATGGAAAGGTCGATTAATAAATTGCAGAGAGGGTTACATTCACATAATCAAAGGTTTGTTAGAGGAAAATCAACAACTTGTAAATGAACAGCCTAGTGTAGCAAAGAATTACGTTCATAAACTACAAATTATGAAGGATAAATCATTTAAAACGAGAACATATCCGATACCCTTTGCGTACAAAAATCAAGTTCTGGATGAAATCAATAAAATGCTGAATGATGGAATAATTAAAAAGGCTTCAACATCGTACGTCAATCCTTTGGTGGTGGTTAAAAAGAAAGATGGAAGCATTTGCATTTGCCTTGATGCTAGAAATTTAAATTTAATCACGAAACCGCAATATGAGTCTCCCGAAGGAATGGACACATTGTTAGCTAGGTTGGGAAACAAATTTATTGGTTACTGTTGCATATCCCATCCCACGATTTTAACTTTTTCCTATTGACTATTGGAAAGAGAACAATTTTCTGAGTATATTAACACAAAAATTATTGTGGATTATGCAATAGTTATCGAAATAACAGCATTTTAAAATTACGAAAAGCAGGCAAATGTAATATGATATACCCGATGTGTGACGGTCGGTCTCACGTTGAGGTACGGTCTCGTCGGTGACGGTCTCATTTTGTTGACGGTACGTGTGCTTTAATATAGTCTTAATGTTGTGTTCATTGGATGTCGACACCCGTACGAGTTCTATGGCTTCGAGTTCCACCCTTGGCGAGTTCTGTCATTTTTCAGGAATATTTTTAATTTTTTTTGCGTAAGGTGAAAAAATAAAACAGGCCCGGAGGGCGCCGAAGGCGTCCGGAGGGTCAGTTTTATTTTTTTGCCTTACACAAAAATGTCTAATCATGCAGCCGTGTTAAAAGGTGTATCTAAAATACATGTAAATTTTACATTTTTAAAATCAATTTTTTTCGAAAACTTTTGCATAATCCTACAAAATTTCTGTTCTAGTATGCTTAGAAAAGTGTCCTTTTACCAATATTCAATAGGAAAAAGTTAAAATCGTGTGATAGGAATTCCGACAGATCCCAAAAAAACTATTTTCACAATGATTTTAAGATCTGTAGGCGTGGACGTAATTAATGCAATTGAAGCAGTACTTTTAAAATGTACCATTGCGCCGCTAGCGCGGTTGCAGTTTGCAGCGGGGGCAGTTATCAAAGTCGCCCTATGATATCAAAGTCGCTCCATTTTACGGTACGTATAGCCAGCTGGAATATAGCTTCTTGGATAAGAAAAGATCAGGAAATAGTGATGGAAATGAAACAACACAGAATCGACATATGTGCACTCTCTGAAACTAAAAGGAAGGGTAAAGAAACAAAGCAATACCAGAATGACGTACTGATCTACAGCGGCAAAACGGGAGCAGAGAGAGCTACATCCAGTGTTGGATTGCTCATACATGGAAGGTTTGAACAAAATATAGAAAATATTGCATACGTTAATCATCGGATACTTGAAGTTACATTAAAGTTGGATTAAGAATGTGTGCATTTGATCTCTGTGTATGCCCTAGACTAAAATAAAGAAACGGAAGAAGTGATAACCTCTTATGACAATTTGCAGACGATTTTCGACGAAACACCACTAAACGAGAAAACCCTTATTACAGGAGATCTGAATGCTAGAATTGGAAACAACATCATATTGGAAGTAAAATAGAGATTCGATGAAAAAGAGATTAACAAGAATGGTAAACATCTCGTGGAATTCAGTGCCCTAAATAAGCGCAGAATTAATAATACGTTCTTCCCTCTCAAAGAGCAGCATAAAGTCATTTGGTTAAACACCAGAAGTCATAAATCCAAGATTGATTATATAATATCTATAACAGAACAGTTTACCTAAGCCAAATCATATATGTGAGAGCATTAACATCAGCAAATATTGAATTCGATCATAGTCTTATGTTTGGCAAAATACGTATAAATGCCCAGCTCAATGAAACACCAACTCTAAAAACAGTTGGAAAACTAAATATTAAATCAATTAACACAAGAAAGCACACGTAGTTTATACGCAAAAAAACTAAGCAAAAAAATACTTCGCAATAACATATCTGGTGACGAAGAAATCGACCTAAGCTGGAATAAATCACAAATGAATTTTACTCACAATCAGGATGCAAATGAAGCTTTAGACACAAGGAAAATCACAACAAATAAGAACAAAAGTGCAAAACCATGGTTCACCGAAGAGGACAGGATCGTTGCTAAAGAGAAAAAAAAGGTCTACCTGCCTTTCCGAAGCAATACATCACCCCAACAGTATCAGGAATATATTATGATTAGGAACAGAGTAAACTCCAGTATTAGAGATCTAAAGCGAAATTACTAGAAAGTATTTGCAAAAGGTATGGAATATGACCTGTGTGGCATCCAAAAGAAAATTTTTAATAAAAAATTGGTGCCAATCGTTAGTGCTTTGTTAGTGCTTGTTTGTGTTTCCGTTCATGCTTCCGAAGTTTGTGCCTCAACGGTCTCTGTTATTATAATCGCCGTTCATGTTGTTGGGAATTTACTTTCACACTACGCCTCAGCTTGAAGATCCCAAATACTGGCACCTTGCGTTACTCGCTGATAAGGAGATTTCTACTAAAACACGGACGAACTTCGGAACTAATTTCGTCCGCTGCACTTAATGCAAACCCTTAGAACAAAGATTAAATCAACTGTCTTTGTTGACGTTTCAAATCAAAGTCCCATCGTTTTGCACGACGTTTGTAATGCAAGCAAGCTAGGGATACACCTCAAGCTGCTCGTGAATGATTCCCATAGTCGTACGGTGCGACCGACAATCTGAAAACAGTATAAAAAAATCGGAAGATTTATGAAAATTTGAAGTTGCTTTCAAATACAAAAATTAAAATAATCAATAGATAAGTGGTTTAGGTAATGTAGCTCGATATTAATCATATCAAATTTTTAGAATAAACCAAAACATGCACAAAACACTTTTTAGATATAAAATGTTTAAGTTAACATAATATAAATACACCGTATGTATATAATCGCAAACGCTTTCACCATACTATGACATCATCAGGCGATGAAATAGAAAGAGAAACGAGAAAATTTCCGTATTTATAGACCAAATTGCAAGAAAAAAGAGAGAAGGTAGGAGGGGAGGTACTTTTAAAAAAATGGTATATTTTTGTGTGAATTTACCAGAGGGTAGGGATATAATTAATATAAAAGAGAAATAATATAAGTGGACGTAGGGTAAGTTAGAACGGGGGGGGGGAGGTATTGTTTATTAAAAATGTTTAGTAGAGATGAGTTATTTAAATCAGATTGAATATTTAGTAATGAAGATGAATATTTTAATTTATTAATTTCCATAGCTTCCAAAAATTCCAGTTTTTTCTGGTATTGCAAGTCTGTGGGATCGTGTGTGTTCAACAAATTGTGTTTTGAAAGATCTACCGGTATGACCAATGTATTTTTGAGAGCCCATAAACCCCTGATTTAGTTAACATATCTGCTTTTGATTTCGCATTATTAATAAATTTGTTAAGTTTATTGTCCGTTTTAAAAGCGATGTTATAATTTTTATTTTTTAAATATTCTACAATTTTGTTTAACTTGTTTCCGAGAAAAGTAATGACATAATTATACATAACAGCTCTGCGCATCCTTGCATTGCATTACATGCATTAAATGCATTGTAACTTTAGATGTTATAGTGATATTTTCTACATCACTTCAGGAACCCATTGGAAAATTAAAATTATGTATAGCACAACATCTAGTTCATTTTTGGAAATTAATACTTTATGATTTCTCTAGTTTAAAACTAGAATTTAATAATTTAATTAATAATTACAAAAAGCTGAATAATTTATTTCAGGAAATCTCGTATGGAATCTCATGCTAATGAAATATTACGGTCAATGATGACATTTCGGCCATTGACGTCAATGACCGGACAATGACGTCAATGCCCTGTCTAGCCGAGCATTGACGTTAACGCCCGGCTATTGAAATTAATGACCATGCATTTGGAGCGATGTTGACATTTAAAATTGTTAATATATTTTTTTTTGTTAATAAATAATTATAATACATTATAATGCAATGAATACAACATAATTTCAAATGTTCAAAAAGTATTTTTTCCACGATATCATCATTGTCCGATCCTTTTTGGCCAATGACGTCATTGCCTGGCCAAAGACGTAAATATCACAATCACATGAAAATATTTACATCATTGCCCACCGTTAACGGGCAATGACGTCAATAGCCGGACAATGACGTCAATGGCTGGCATACTTGGGCATTGACGTCGTTGTCCGACCATTGACGTCAACGGCCGATTTACATCATTGACCGTAACACATATATACTGTAATGATATTTTTTGCAATGCGTGGCAAACTGCAAATAACCACGACTAATCTCTACGGCTTTACAAGTCGGAGAGCTAAGACTTCTCAGGGGCGGATTCAAACTGACGATTATTGTCTTCCGTTTTTAAAATAAAACAGTCTGGGCGCCAATTTAGCTGTAATTATCTCACAACTTCTTCAAAAATAATTAAAATAAAAATTCCTATCCAAAAATTAAATATTCCAAAATAAATTATTGTTTAATTTAATTCAAATATAATTCAATGTGAGTAAATAATAAATTCTTCAAAAACCAATTTTTGTATCGTAAATAAATTTAAATTTAATTCAATGTAAAGTAAATGTAAAATTTTATTGGGCTCGCACTTTCAATTTTAACGCTTATCCAAATCGCCTTCTTATCACCATCGCACATTCGCTCGCACTTACAAATGCAATTTTAATTCTTCAAATTTTAAATAATTCATATCCAATTTTTAATTTCAATTGCTCTTGTTAAATTAACCAAATTAATCAAATCAATCAAAACCATCAAATCAACTACCGCTCGGTAGCAACGTATCAAAACTTATACCAATTCCAAAATATCAAAATAATCAAAAAATTACGCAATAATGCATTCGCATCAAAATCATTTATTCAAATCAAAATCAAAATTATTACTCACAAAAATATAACTTACAAATTTAAACTTATATCAAAAAATTTCAATAATGGCCTCGAGTTAACATGGCACAACATGCTCGGGCAGTCGCTATCGGCGAAAAGGCAAATATCCTCGTCGGTTCGCCCCCACCTGTCCAATTCTACAATCTTACAACTTAAAATTATTTAAATAAAATTTTTATCAAATGTACAGGGTAGGTGCGAATCCTCTTTTTCACCACAATACGTTGATAATTATTAGAATATAAGTTTTCGCAAGTAGAAATTAAATATAATCAAATAACAATAACAAGTACAGATAATAATAAACGGCCCACGCGCGGTTTGATTAACGATTTGGGTTTAATTTGGAGGACTATTACTGGTAATCTAGATCAAACTGATGCTTAATGATATGATGCTAACATTTCACAAATTAAAAAAAAATGAAAATCAAGTCAAATTTATAGTCGAACAACAACGTTAGTATTACCGAGAGGGCATTGAAAGTAATGCAATAAATTACAAAGCAATCAATATTGCATGCAATACAATTATGAAATGAAATGAAATGAAATAATGTAAAATGTTACTAATTACCATGGATTTCAAGAAAATAGATAGTTTTGTCTTGATGAACACTATTACTTTCGGCAGTAAAAATATTAATACAAATTTTAGATAATGTAGATAATTTAAGAAAATGTAAATAAAAGTTTAGAAAATTCTATTACTTTTGCGAAATTAAAGTTATTACATCCGTCAATAATTATGCACGATGAACTAAATATAGAATATCGAAAATAAATTTGAACTTAACTAATTTAAAATTGCCTTATAATTTGGAAGAAGAGAACCTCCTAAATTATTATTCAATACTAAAAGATATACAAAATATATAGTAACTTTAAATTAACAGTTATATACCCAAATAAAAATATTACAAAATCATCTTTTGTCGGAAGTTATTCAGATCCATTTACTTAAATTTATCTTGTTAATAACGTCACACTTTACAATTTTGTTACTAAAATTAAAATAAATTGCTTTTACTGCTTATTAACAATTATATATAATTACCTTGTTGAAGCTATCGCGAATACATTTTTTGTTATTTTGGTTATATTATCGCCGTTATCGCATAGTAATCGTGCTAGTGTTACTTTTTTAATTTCCACCAATTGAGCTGAAATTCAACATGTTATATATTTTATTCTCTATATATCAGCAATAACCGAATTTCTAACCGAAAGAAAGCGGATCGGGCTGGTTTTCATTTTCGTACCAAAAACGGTCGCCCCATTTTAAACGATAAAACTGTTCCAAAGTAATACACAAATTCGTGGGGCCCATTCTAGTCGAAGATACTATGTTTTCTAAAGCCGCTCCAATAAACAAATCAATATCAGTAACATTTTTATAAACATTTTTTAATTTATCAATTTTCTATAAATTTAAAATTGTAAAATAATTAATTCAGAAATTCAAAACCTACCGATTCTTCAATGTACTTTTTTAAATCATCAAAATTTTTAACTTTATCACCAGTACACATTTGAAGATAATGAATGTACGGTGCCAAACCATGATCTCTTCCCCGTATTATATCGTTACTTGCTAAATCTAGTCCATGAGGAGCAGGAAACTTTAACAATTTCGTGGTCATCTAAAATTATTAAAACAACGTAATTCTTTTAAAAGTTCTGGATCGAAATTTTACCCTTTTTGAAAAATGATCTCCGAAAGTTTGCATAGGCTGATAGACTAACCCAAATAAAAATCGATCAAAATTTTTATGTCGAGATAAAATGCACGGTCTATTTAACCATTCGGTTATTTCCTCGCGGTCTTCTACTTCACCGTTATTGTTTACCAAACTAAAAAATTAAACACCATAAATATAATATTTAGAATTTACAATTTAATTAACAAACTTAAGAAGACCTTGTATTCCCGAGTGTGAAAAACGAAACGCTGCAGCTGAAAAGCTGTTTATGATTATTGGTTTGACTTGATCCATATATTTTGTATGCAATCCTGCTGTCGGTTTTAATTTGAATTTTTTCATGTTATGTTCACCGATATATAAAGGTAGCCATTCATTGTAAGTGATGTGCTGTAAAATTGCGATGACGATAGTTCTGGTCTCTTGGTATAATTTTTCGTCGTCCCACATAGGATTGAGTTTATGAAGTTCACCAGCAATTCGATTGTGTTCGCGAAGTAACAACGTTTGTAAAGCTGTTAATTGTGGATTTTGATTTACCCTAACATCACCTAAAGAAGATCAGCATAGCATTGCAACATAGCAAAAATATAATATTATTATCCAAGAGAGGTAGGTGGGTTTTATAATATCCCTTGGGTCAAAATGAATAATTTGGTTCACTTCCGATCAAGTAATATGACATTGAAATTTTCAATAATAAATATTACCGTAAGATGTGAGAAATAAAAACAAATAAAGTAAGTAAATAAAGTCAAAAAATCTCGGCGACTGGTCAACTCGGCTACCGGTTAACTCGGAGTTGATTCGTTCAATAGGTTATTTATCCGAATCTTAATTACAATGAGAACATAAATACAACTTTACTATCTATATTTATTGGCATTTAGTTTATTGAATATAACTTGGTGGTAAAATTTGTTAGTTAAAATTTGTTTTTACAAGGTTCGAAACCTTTACTTTTATTTTAAAAAGTTTGATACTCTTAATTTAAAAAAATATTATTACTATGTTTATGAAATTCTGGAATTAAATTATATGTTTATCAACGATTTCTTTATTAATTTCGTGAAAATCTGTTAATAGATAGATAAGGTTTTTGTTTCTGCGAATAATAAGCAAGAACTTTTAAAATTATGTTAAACTCGGGGTAACAAAATTAACGAAGACGGATATTGATGATAATAGTGTTCTAGGCCGAGCAAAACCGTACAGAACAAACTTAAAGGAGAGAGAAATCATTAGGCATTAGGCTTTTGATGTGATTAATCACGAGTTGCTTCTCTCTAAGTTGTTGTATTACGGTTGTGGCATTTCGGCTACCGTTCTTTTGCGGAATTATTTGGCTGGTTAAAATCAGATGGTCAGACTGAACGGATATTTGTCTGGAGAGCTGACCATAACCAGTGGCGTGCCGCAGGGTAGCATTTTGGGTCCGCATTATTTTACCATTTTCACTCCTTATCTTTCCAGTGGTTTTTCTTTTGACATGGTGTACACTTGTATGCTGATAACTCTCGAATATATCTCTCCCGTAAACCAATCTTTGTTGACATTATTGTTCAATCTTTGAATAATAATTTAGCTTTGATTAAACTATGGTCAGACGACAACGGGTTGATCCTTAATCTCAATAAAACGGTTTGTTTACGCATGGGAAGTGCATACTGCTGTACTCTGGCTGACAACACTAGATTTGTTGATGTGAATCTTGATGGTTGCGTACTGGAGTTTAGTGAGAATGTTAGGCACCTTGGCGTAATTTGCGACAGTAATTTGACCTTTGTAGCGTACGTAATTAAGATTTTTGGTATTGCATACTTTAAACCCTAATTCTTGCATAGGTACAAGTATCTTCTTCATGCGATGATTAAGTTACAGCTAGTGCAGAGTTTGATATTGTGTCACCTGGATTACTGCAGTGTGGTTTCCTTTGAATACCTTACTGCTAACTTGAAACGTAAACTTCAAGTTCTGCAGAACTCTTGTATTAGATTCACTTGTAACATTGACTTCGACAGCCATGTTACACCTTACTATAGTTCAATGAATTTTGTACGGTTGGTAAGGTTTACACTCGTTTTGAACTTCTGTTTGCTGAAGAATATTTCAGAAAGCTAACTGCGACCAGGAAACAGCAAAGTACAAGCCACCAAGGAATTTACTTCGTGTATTATGTCAGTAAAAAGACAACCGAGGTAGAAAGTAAATTTCAGTCGTCAAAATTAGAATTAACGGCGATTGTGTATTGTATAGAGCGGTTAAGGAACTTGTACCACTGAAATAAGGGTTGACGCCTAATTCGCTAAATAAACCGCAGGGTCGAGGGGGTTCTTAAAGTCAACCGTTTAAGAAGGTACAAAAAGTTTGCTCAAGCTCAAAGCTCTTCCCTATTTTTATAACGCTTACTGGAGTAGTATTTACGTTTGTGCACCGGTGGCGTCAAGCAATTTGGTAAGAAACACCCGGAGCTTGATGGAGCTTGGAAATTGCTAACCACAAAAATAGAATGTACTGGGGGAGAGCTGCAATGAAGAGAAAAAGAAGATAACAGAGAAAGGAGAGAAAAATAACCATAAACCAATTCGGAGAGTACTAATAATATATTTACAAACAATCAAGAAAACTGTCAACGTATAAACGTACAGACGTAATTATATCACAAATTCAATGACAAAAAAATAATGATAAATTAATTCCTTATCTTCTACCTGCTTAATGCTATATTAGTTAACTGAGCCACATCAAGCACTTAACGGCTCGCACGCAAAATTTATAAATATCCTACACTAAATTTAACCAGGATCTATTACTGGTCTTCAATTTGCCAGATTATCAAACAGTTAGTTAAACGAAGTTAGTTATACAAAGTCGACCGTACCACGCTTAAGGTTGATCAACCAAACTGGAACGATGTATTTTAGCACTATGGACTTAGGCTCCGTTGTTGACAAAAAAATAAATGCTCGAGTTTTGCGGACGTCCTTACAGGACCGAATTTCTAACTGAAGTTCAAGTAATTAAATTCTAAGTAATATAAAAAAAACAAGAAAATCAACAACAACGGTAAAATACAGAACAAATACAAATAAATTAATAATAAATGCTACGGTTGTAGAAGAATGGAGTCTGAGCTGTTCGGTAACAAAACAAAAACAAAATTTTAATAAAATTTATCTGACCTTATACAGTTGTTCTTCGGTCGGTAGAAAGATAATGTCGATAACCACGCCTGAACATAATTAGCTAATCTCCAAATTTCGCAAAATAGCGGCTTTTACCAAAGATGAAATGATTGATAGCTGCCAACCATAATCCAGGGTAATTATCTCCAAAGATTTTCCAGCACCAGCAGTTCCACAAGATTAAAAGCAGCGCAAATCAATTTGAACCCAATAAAATTTGGTAATGGTTCCACTTCTTCGGCAAATCGTAATCGATATAAACAATCAAAAGGGAATCTTCGACCAAAAATCGTAATAACGTACTAATCTTAACAACGAAAAAAAACGCAAAGCTTCCAAATAAAAGTGACAACACTTAGTCAACTTAATGAGAAGAAATTTTTGTAGGATTCACCACTTGCCACCAACTTCTTAACTTGGAAAACTAGAACTTCCTAATCAAAATCTACCACACTTCCGATTATTAACTTTCTAACCTTCCAGTCTTTCAAAATCTAATCTCCGTAGTCCACATTTTTTGTTTCTTATCTTCAATTTTTAAAACATTTAATTTCCAAATTATTCCTACACCGACATCTAAATAAAACGTTATAAATCAAAATTGAAGATTTCTGTACAACATAAAATTTTACTTTTCAAAATTTGCAAAATTTGCTCAAGTGCAAATTATACATGTAACAAACTTTCGGGAACTGTCAGAATTTCCTCATCACGAATTTCAAAATTTTAACTGCGCTATAGGAAAGAGGACAGTTTTCTAAGCATATTAGAACAAAAATTTTCAAGGATTATGCAAAAGTTTTCGAAAAAACTCGATTTTAAAAATGTAAAATTTACATGTATTTTAGATACACCTTTTAACACGGCTGCATGATTAGCCGATTTTGTGTAAGGCAAAAAAATTTAAAGATATCCCTGAAAAATGACAAAACTCGCCAAGGGTGGAACTCGAAGCCATAGAACTCGCCCGGGTGTCGACCGCGTCTGACAACAACATTAAGAGTATATCAAAGCACACGTACCGTCAACAAAATGAAGAGCAGGGAAATCAACGTGAGACCGATCGTCACGCATCGGGGTATATCATATTACATCTCCGTGCTTTTCGTAATTTTAAAATGCCGTTTTTTCGAAAACTAATGCATAAACCTTGGAAATTTTTGTTGCATTATACTCAGAAAATTGTCCTCTTTCTAATAGTGCAGTTGAAATTTTTAAATTCGTGATGAGGAAATTCTGACAGTAACCAAACTTTCTAATTGGATTACATTTTATAGTTTACACCGATTGTCCACTGTTAGTATTATCGTGTTACGAAGTAATTTAATCGCCCCTGCTGTGTTAGTTTGTAAATTTTATTAATTTTATTTTTGAAAGTTTGTAATTTTGTAAATGCGAGGTTGGCGGAAAACAGAGAAAAGTAGGGGCTTTTGATTATGGCCGTCTGAGCGATTGGTTAATTTTTAACTCCGAAGATTTTGAATATTTTGTTGCAATTGGAATTGTTTTTTTAATATTATAATTAGAATATTTTTTTTTATTTACCCAGAATATTTACAATCTGTCTTACGACAATAAGTAAATTATTTGACAATTATTTAAACATAAATAACATGTTTTAGCAAAAACCCAGTGGTTTTTACCTTTATAAAATTAATTCATATAAATTAAGTTTTGTACGGGGTAATCAATAGTTTATACAACAGAGTAAATTTTAATCTTTATATCTGCTTATTAGATCTTGAGGTTTGAATCGCTTGAGTTTACGCTTGGCTGGTTGATCTTTCATCAAGTTTGCTGCCAATTAATTTGGATGTTCACTGAGTCTGCTTTTATACTTGTTGCTAAAAGCGACAATTTCTTCTTTTTGTCTTTAATCGTTTTGCCAATATTTTTTGAAACGTTTTGACAGAACAGGAAGCAAGCTTATGGGCCTGTAAGATGTCACTTCTTCCGGATTTTTTTCTGGTTTTAGGATCATGATTATTTGCGCTACCTCCCATTGGAGAGGAAAGTAGCTAAGCCTTAATGAAGAATTAAGCAATATCGTGATGAATTTTATTGCTTTCATTGTTAGTTCTTGCAATATTCTACCAGTTATTAAGTCGTAGCCTGGTGATTTTTTGTGGTTAATTTGTTTCAGTATAGTATTCTTCACTTCATTAGTTTTTATTTTTTTCATCAAAACTTTTTTTAGACGTTTTGCAAATATTTTTGCTATTTCCTCATCAGTTCTGGCCCATTTTTCATCTTGTAATTTGATTGGGGAAATATGACTTTGTGGTTGTTTTATTTTTCTAGTCGCCTTCCACAAGGAATACTCGCTGGCTCCCGTTACTGTTTTCCTGGTATTCTTTAATAGCTACATTTTTTTCTTCATCTATTAGGTTTTTAAGTTCTTTAGTGATTTTATTAAGCTTAGCTTTGTCGTGAGGAGATCTTGTTGTTTTCCAAGTCTTTCGCAGTTGCCGTTTTTCTGCAACTTACTTTTTAACAGTTGTAGTGCAAGGTGGAGTTTTTCTCGTCGTTTCAAACTTAGGGGTGGCCTCCCATGCGGCTTCCTATATCTTTCTATTAAGATTTTCTATTGCTGTTTCGAGTTCTTCTTCAGTTTTTAGCGATACTTTACAGATGATTTGCTCGTTTATGATAAGAGGTAATCATTTATGATAATGATAAGAGGGTTTTTGTTTTTTTATTATTGATGAGTTGACAGTAACTATCACAGGAGAGTGATCTGAGGACATATCTAAACAAGATTCGGCTTTTATGTCATTTGCATTTATTCCTTTGGTTACACAGAAATCAATCATATCAGGAGTTTTTCTACGATCTGCAGGCTAATAGGTGGACTCTCCAGTTGACCGTTTGAAGATTATCTTTTTTCAGAGCTAAGTATAGCTGTCTACCCTTTGGTGTGCGATTATGTGATCTGGAGCCCCACCACGGATGTTTAGCATTATAATCTCCTGCGATAAATCTATTTCCGAGTGTTTTAAAAAATTGTGTAAATTGCTCCTGTTTGATTGCGTAGTTTTGGGGACAGTAGATAGCTGTGAGTGTGATTGGTCCAATGCAGTCTTCAATACTAATGCTGGTTGCTTGTAGATATTCTTGTTTGAATTGTTCTTGTTCTTTGTGTTTAATTGATGACTTAATTATGATTGCAGTACCCCCATAAGCTGTACCACCCGGGCGCTGTGTGCTATAAATGTTTATTTCCCTCTATTTTGAGATAACTCTTTTTTGTAAAATGTGTTTCGGAAATCATCATTACGTCTATGTTTAGATTAATTAAAAAAGTTTTAAGTTCTGGCACTCTTTGAACCAGACTGTTGGCGATCCAGACTGCGATTTTTAGTGTGGGGATCATTATGGCATTTTGCTAATGAAGGCTGTGAGAAGGTTTCATATAGTGTTCATCTTACTCATTAGTTGTGTTAACATGTTTTCTTGGCCAATGTTAGATTTTTGTATTGGTGCTAACGGTGATTGTTGAGGGTACGTATTTTCAGGTTGTTGTTGGGGATTACCAAGCAGCTGCAGTTGGGCATTACCAGGTTGCTGTTATTGAGGGTCTCCAAATTGTTGATTTCCTCTTACTTGTTGCGCATATTATAATCTTCCTACTGTGGTGTTCGAAAAATTGTAATGTTGACTATTTTTAATTTGTTTATTTCTAAGTTGAGAAAACATTTTTTGTATTAATTGTTTGTGTATTACATAATCTTTGTAGTTAGCGGGGTGTTCCTCACCACAGTTGCAACACTTGACGTCTGTACCTCTTTTCTTTTTCGGGCAATCTCTGGTAAAATGTTTGTGTAGACACCTAACGCAGTTAAAAAATTTTGTAAGTTTGATTTTTTATTATTAAAAGTGATTTATTTCTTAAGATAAAATTATAATTTTGGACTTAGTGTTGGTTTAGTTGGAAAATTTGAAAATTATAATAAGTATTTAAAAAGAACCACGAGTGGCTTGGAAGATATCACATTTGGTTGATTATTTGAATTTATAAGTTCGATCCTCGACCAAGAATGCAAATTTTTACAGTTTAAAATAATTTCAATTTCAAGTTTTAAAAATTGAATATTGGTATTGCACTTAGCGAATATGACGTGGAATTAAAATACAGACCAGAATAAGTAATGCGGATGCGTTATCGCGAACACCGGTAAATGACGCGTGCGACACAATGCACGAAATCTACAAGAGTTCTACCATGATGCAAACTTTAAATAAAAATCAAAATATTTTTTTAATTCACGGAGTTGGTTGGGGTAATAGAGATTCTTAAGAAACAAGTTTAAAATTGAACAAGTTACGAGTTACGAATTGTGGGATAGGAAATTATATTCTATAATAAAAACTGACGAGAGAGAAAAATTGCTATTCGTAATTCTGCGTTTTTTGCTTACAAGCATCGCGATTAAATATCACAATTTGTTAGGACATTTTACCGTCGATCGTACGTGCAAGAAAGTTAGGGAAAATTAGGGAAAAACTGTAATGTTGAGTAGGTTATTTTATCTTTTTCCGTCAGTAAATTTAAATATTAATTATTTTATTTCAAAACTTAATCCTTACTCAATCTATCTCACGGATGACGCAACGCCATTTTATATTTAGTTCTCATAAGTTCCGCTTTAAATAGCTTCTGCGCTTTCCGCTACCGATTATAATTTAGTGGGGGTTTGTCCTTTCTCGTAGAACTACGTCTTTTGCTGAACATAATTTCCTCTTAGTTGTGAATTTTGAAAAGTATTAGTGACGCACGCATTCTCCAGCCCGTACTACTTCACCAACAGAAGACTCCACGCCGATGCCAAGATGGAAACCATCGACGTGCACATTAAAAAGCCAGGCGGAAAAATTGTACAAGATCGCGAGATTCTCGGACAATCCTCTCATCTCACAGCTAGGACAGTACCAACCAGACCGCAATCTAGGACACAGCCGGCCAAATTACATCCTTATCCGCCCGTCAGCCGGGGTGTTAGTAATCCTAATCTTTACATGTTTGTTTTAGGTTCCCACCAAGCACCGGGTACATCAAACACCCAGGTGCCAAGAAACCATGCAAAGACGCTCGGAATTACACCAAATCGCTCGCCCCGCTTTATCGACACCAAGAGACCAAGTTCATCAAATGCTAGAGACCCAAATCCACGGATCGCAGACGCACTCCACTCAGCCACCCTTCTGACCGAATACCCACGCCTCCAGAAAAGTTCTTCGCAACACCTAGGACCCCGCAAATCAAGGAAAACTATACCCATGGACCAATAACCCAGCCTGATCAAGCTTAGCGCTTCAAATGAGGAACCACATCTCAATAAATTCCAACGCCCGTTGCCCACATCAGTTGAAGGAGATAAACGGTTACCCCGTGGTACCTCCATATTGCCAAGAAGTTCATCGTTCATCAATTTTGTCGGGCTATGAATTGTCGGAGGTTGATCATTTAGTCGTTCTGCTGTATAGCAAATCTGCACAATTCCAAAATTCGTAAAACAACTTTACCGGCATATGTTATTTGTGTTGTCTAACTTACCGACAACAACATTAATTGTACGTTTTTATATTAGGTAACTAAGTGAGATTAATTTTCGTTTTTGTGATATATTAAAATTATCTCATATTTCTGACTTATATGTATGCTAAATTTAAGATTATCCATTCATTATTTAGATTTAAGTTCATTAATTCACAATGTGAATCAAAATTATTATGTGAGCTTAATTATTTTTATGTAACAAAACTTTCTTTTATCTACCAAATCTACCTTCTATCTTTATCTACCTTCATTAAGAACCCTACTCACAACAGTAGCTCCAAATAACTTTGAAATCAAAACTCTTTCCCAAGACGAAGTCAAAATTCAGCCAAAGAATTCAGAGGCGTACACCAACATCGTCAAAGCACTGGATGAGAAGAAAACAGAATACGAGTATCACACATACAAATTAAAACACGAGCGAAGTTTTCAAGTTGTGCTAAGAGGTATTCACTCTTCAAGTGAAGCAAATGAAATCAAGAAAGAAATTGAAAAGCTAGGACACTCAGTAGTAAGCGTTCATAATATCAAACATGCCACAACCAAAGCACCATTACATTTGTTCTATATCGACCTAAAACCATGTGAAAGTAACAAAAGCATATACAAAGTAGAGAGACTATTGGATTCAGTAGTTAAATTTGAACCCCCACGACCAAAACGTCAGATCCCACAGTGTCAAAGATGCCAAAGATACGGTCACACTAAGGGATTCTACCATAGATCACCCAGATGCGTTAAATGTGCTGGAGACCATATAACCAGCGATTGTCAAAGAAAGGAAAGAAGTGTAGATGTAAAGTGCGTCTTATGCGATGGGAAGCATCCTGCAAATTACAAAGGATGTACAATATACAAGGAGTTACAGAAGCAAGCGTTTCCCCCACTTAGGAACAAACAAGAGAAGCTAGCTAACAACATTCCACCTACACAACAAACTTATCAACAAGTACCCTTTGCACAAATTGTACAAGGAAGAACTGAACCCAACCAACACACATACAACAATATCCAGTCACAACAAATACATCAACAACAACAAATACTCCAACAGCCAAATGAAATGACGGAACTCAAAATCATGATGAAAAATCTTATGCAACAAATGAGCACCATACTAAATCTACTAACAACACTCGTCACCAAAACAGTTAATGGCCAAACACCTTAAACTTACTATTTGGAACGCCAACGGACTCTCACAACATAGACAGGAAATTATAAAATTTATTACACAATACGAAATAGATATTATGTTAATATCTGAAACACATTTCACTAGTAAATCTTTTTTTAAAATACCTAATTTTGCAGTATATTCAACCCAACACCCCGATGGAACAGCACGTGGAGGGGCAGCTGTCATTATTAAAAATTCAATCAAACACCACGCTCTGGACAATTATCAGAAAGAACATCTACAGGCATCCAGCGTCTCAATAGAAGACTGGATTGGTCCACTAACAATAACAGCTGTCTACTGCCCTCCGAAGCACTCAATCAAGGCACAACAATTCGAACATTTCTACAACACTCTCGGCCACAGATTCATTGCTGGAGGAGATTATAACGCAAAGCATCCTCAATGGGGTTCTAGACTGCCGACTCCCAAAGGACGAGAGCTGCTGAAGGTGATGCAGAAAAACAATTTGCGACACTTATCAACAGGCCAACCTACGTACTGGCCATCCGATCAAAGAAAATTACCGGATTGCATTGACTTTTGTGTGGTGAAAGGAATACCAGATGGTTGCTTGAAGGCGGAGTCCAATCTTGATCTATCATCTGACCACTCCCCGATAATAGTCACTATAAGTACAAAAGTACTCAATAAAACAAAAACTCCGTCGTTGTGCTCCAAAAAAACAAACTGGATATATTTCAAATACCTGGTAGAAACAAACCTCCAAACACAAATTCCACTAAAAACAGGAAATGATATAGAAGAAGCCATCGAACACCTAAATAAAACATTGCAACAGGCAGGTTGGAGCTCCACACCAGAAACCAAAATACATAACTTCACTAACGAGTGTCCCGCGACCATAAACCAAAAAATCAAAGAAAAACGTCAATTAAGAAAACGGTGGCAAATAACAAGATGTCCTCACGACAAATCTAAACTTAACAAAGCAGTCAAAGAATAGAAGCACCTATTACAAGAAGATAAAAATAATTATATAAAAAACTACTTAGAAAGCCTAACTCCAACAGAGGCAACTGATTATTCTTTGTATGTAAACCAGTATGGACATACGGAATCCAACTATGGGGTTCAGCATCTAACTCCAACGTAGAAATCCTAGAAAGGTTTCAATCAAAAACACTCCGCATGATCTCCGATGCTCCTTGGTTTATTCCAAACAAGGTAATTCTTCGTGATCTTGAGATACCCATCGTAAAGGAGGAAATTGAAAATTCTAGTAAACAATACCATGCAAGACTTAGTGCTCATCCCAGCAAACTAGTGAAAAAACTAAATACACGAACCAACAACATCAGCAGGTTAAAACGACGAAATATTGGTGATTGGTTAAATAGACTTTAATTATTTAATTATTTTTACAGCCAGTGCAATAAACTTTGATCATTATTTTTGATAAGTTATTCATTACTAACACCAACCAAAATAAGACACTTAATGTGATTGTATGGATAAAGGGACGCGTCATTGGACAATCTCTACATGTTAAAATATAATGTCAAACTAATTACTTATTATCCAACAGGATAGATTGTAAATTATTATTGAGTTAAATAAAAAAAAAAAAAAATCTACCAAATTATTCTGAATTGGCGCCAATTAAGCATACAGTTTTACATTCGATTATTTGTTTTTGATCTACCTTTTCTTGTTTTTCCATCATATTTAGATGAGAATTCTTTCTCGAACCGGACTCAACTGAAGATAAGATTTCTTTTTGACTTTTGTCCGAGTGGCGCCCTTTATTTTGTTTTCTACCGGATTTGATTTAGATCTTTCGATTAAGCTTGGACTCAGGATTTTCCTGAATTTTACCAATCCACGATCTCGCTTCGACTAGAGCTGGCGGCAATTCTGTTCATCCAAGTAAGTTTTAAAAAATTTCCCTCTTATTGTGTCCTATCGGCCAATTTGGCCCGTTACAAAACCCTATTGCAACGATTCATATAGATTATGTCGGGCCATTCATAAAAGATGAGTCGAGGAACGTAAATATATCTTGGCGATGGTAGCTGAGTTCACAAAATATGTGATTTTGCAACTTACGCGCTAGAAAATTTTATCAAGCAATTTAGAATTTCCGATTAGAGAATCGTGTCAGATCGAGGAAGTAGCTTTACTTCAAGAAACTTTCGAAAATTTATAGTTAAACATGGAATTAAACATACACTAAATAGTAGTCAGTAGTCAAGGGCAAATGGGCAAGGAAAGAGAGAGAGAGAGAGAGTAAATCGGACATTAATTCCTGCGATTATGACGACAATGAATAATGAAGACGAGGTAATTTCTGTGGTCGAGCGAAATTTAAATATCGCACCAAATCAAACGACAAGTAAATTTCCCTTTGAGATTTTACATGTGTATTTACCAAAATTTTATGACAGTCTTTTGACAGCGATTGCGGAAATTGACGCGACGTGGACTCTAAGTACGGAAATCCAGAAGAAGGTGCGGAACACGATTATAAGCGAACAAATTAAACAAAAACGGCACCACGATAGCAAACGTTTTAAAGGGGTGATCTTTAGTTTGTTAAAATTTTTCCTACTAACTAATATGCGGATGTTTAAAATTTTGTCCTTAAACTATTGTACTATGTACAATAATATAATTATTGTATTATAAATTAGAAAGCTTTTGTATTTCTTTTAAGTCTAGAGAGTGTAACGTTACAAAAGTCGTTACGTTAAAGTAATAAATTATTAAGCTAGTCTAATAATTACGACGCACTCATTAGAGGTTGTAATCAACCAAGCGCTCGACCATGATAAGAGGCTTTTTGATTTTGAGAACGAACCTGGTGCGACGTTTTTAATAAAAGACAAATTATTATTAATAATTGGGAGTTAACGACTAAAATTTGGAAAAATTTAGATTGGAAGTTGTATCATTTTTTTTGAATGAAATTAATATTGAAAGTCTGGTTGGAGACTAGAATAATTATTGTCGTAATTAACGGAAGAAAATTTGCAAAGTCAGGAATAATCAGCATATAAACTATTTATCAAATTCCTACGTTGGGTTTGAAATCTAAATTGGTGGATATACTACATTCGTCGTATCCGGACAGTAGCACCTGGATGGAACTACCGAATTTTCACCATTTGGATTGACCACTTATTTTTGTAGATAGATAATTACTGCTGCTGATTAAACCTTAGTTTTATGCAATCAGATTTTTGGTTTGTCCGATCGTCTACTTGTTTTCAGTTGGTCAACTTAGTTAGCTTGAGTTGGACTATTTGTGGTTTGCGGATTACTTGTGTGAATAGCATTTATCTGTTTTAGTAGTTTTTGTTTCATTGACACAGATCCGGATCCAGAAAAGAGCTCTTGGAAGGAAGTCGGATCAATTAACATATTTGTGTTTCTGCGATTACTCAATAGCAGGTTAGAAAGGAGTAGGACTGGGTAAGTGCTGTTCATTTAGTATTTTACAATCATTTGTTGTCTAACGACACATCAAGCCTTGCACCGAACTAGTTGATTAGCTTTGGATGAGTGGATATTGATGGCACTCTATCTATTTGGTTGCAGGCGACCATCAGTCAATCAGCAGTAGATTGCTTTTTTCTTTTACACGCCTTCAGCGTTTACTGTTTGGAACCTAGAGTCCAGGATTTATTGTATGACTATTGTACATCTGTGTTTTGCGTAGCTAAATCTTTCATCTTATCTATAATATTGAATAAATCTCCTTCATTCTGTTTGTTGAGTTTTATTTCAATATTTGGCGCCCTAAGAGCAATTCATTTCGAAGTTGATAGTATCGCCATTTTCACCATTTGTGATAACCCAATTCCAGGAACAATCTACCGAAGAACCTGCGATTGGTGGACACACCTACCCATCGCTTGAAGAACTGCGGGTTAAATCCCAATAGCTGACCAACCGTGTAATAAGAACTACGGTTAACTAAGTGGCATCTTGTTAGCGCTCACTTTAGGCTACAAGATGTAGATGTAATATTGTAAATAATCTGTTATTTGGTTGGCCTGTTATAAGGTTGGCCATAGAGATTGCAGAGTAAGGATTTTTTGGTCAAAAATGGCCGACGCAGCGGACGTGTAATTTGTGAGTCCGTTGAATTTTAATTTGAATTAATTGAGCAATTTTATAATTTGTGAAATTAAAAGTAAAACTCATAATTGGATTTGGTAATTTAAAAGAATGTTTAAATGATTTTGAAAATAAAAATAAAACAGAAGCTGTAATTACATATTTTAAGATAAAAGAAATGGAATGGAATTAGATAAAATTTGTAATTGTGATAAATAAATTAATTAAATGGTAAAATTTTATAAATAAGAGATCTACAAATTTTTGTGATAAGAAGACAGCTTGTCGCCGCAACGTGGAGCAGTAATTATATCTTTTTTGGAACAAAGGTGAAGAGAATTATTTAGAACCTACGAACCCCGGGCAACTTTTTCAGTTTCTCCCAGTCAGTGTGAAACCGTGGTAAGTAAGTTTGGTGATTATAATTACGAAAGTCACCATTATTTTAATTTATAAAAAATAAGTAATAGCAAACGGAATAATTTTAATTTAAATTGCTAATATAGTAATCGTGCGGCGACTTTTTCTATTACATTACGAAAAACTTTCATATGAAAATAAATTTACTAACTTCCCTGCTATGTAGACAAATATAATAGTCCAGCAAGATCAACTTACGGATTTCTAAGTAAACATTGTAAGTGTCAATTACTTGATCAGTTGTGAAAAATTATATTAATCAATTGTATAAGTACCCGCAACAAAAGATATGTTAGACTCCGTAGCTAGGCACACTGCGGAAGTTTTTCTAAATTGTACGTTTGGCAAAAATTCTTTTTTCTCGTTCATTACATGATGTTTCATGGTACCATTTTTTAATTCGCGTAATCTATTTGCTTCTTCTAAAGTAGAGCCGTAAATTTGTGATCCGTCAATAAAGTGAGTAACACTATTAACCTTTTATTAAATATAAGATAAAATTGGAAAAAAATTTCATGTTAACAACTCACCTGTTGTGCTGCACCTTGTTTGCAGCAGTAATTGAAATTAATCACCACATGACGTCGGTTTTCGATACAATTAACGTTAAATTGGGAGTAATACGGATCGTCTGGGGGAATTTCTATTGGTAAACAAGCATCGTTGAATTCTTTGTCTTTTTTTTGCTTACAGCAAGCTTCGTTTGTACCTAAAATACAATATGTAGTATTAATAAATATTTCCCACTTTGTTTGTTCCTACCTTGAGAAAAAGTGATTGACATATCGTGTGCGACTATTTGTCCCCATTGCATTGTCATCAACGAAGCTTGCTGATCATCTGAACCTTTATCGGGAAAAAATGTTGTGCTTAGAATTCTTACCAAAGGTTTCTTGACTCCATTTGAGTCAAGCGTTATGGAAAAATTATCGTCTTCATAGTTAAAAGGTAATAAACGAATGTATGGAGTCTCCGTCATTCCCCATGTGGGATTTTTTAAATTATTACAAGATCCATCAAAAGAACGATATTTGCTGGTTTCATTGCAAGGTTTATCTAATGGAAAACATTGGATCCTGCAAAATATTAAACCTTTTTAAACGAGGGTATTTCTTTAGTTTAAAATTATATTATGCAGAATACGTTTAAAAATAATCGACAACATTTCACAGAAAATGTATATAAACAATATTAGGCCTATTGCATATAACTTTTCCTCAATTGAATGAAAAAAAAACTTGGACAAAAAATGTATTTTTTGCGTTTTCTATTACCAGCTAAGAGTATACATCGATCGTTAATAAAGTTCCATAAGTAAATTACAAAATTACCATAAATTGTCGATTCTTTATAGCGATACCTTGTATATTAAGAAAAAACTGAAAAAATATTCTTTTAGATGAGCATACCCATTTGTTTTTCCAGAACTAGAGAATATTGAATCTACATTTTCTCGAACCTCATTTTCTTTACCTAAAAACTGAATTTAAATAATAAATGAAAAGCAGCGTATACGTTTATCTTACCACAAGGATCACAGACGGGACATTTAATGGTAGACGTTAACAGTTTCTCGTTAACACAAATATCACATCCATAAACAACAAGAAATAACAACATAAATAATAGGATCCACTTCGTTAAGAACATTTTATTGTTTGCACGTAAAATGAATCTTAAAGTTGAAAGTTGAAGTTGCTTAAATTTAATGACCTCACTTAGTTTATAACAAATAATAAAAATTGCTATTTTTTAAAACCAACCTCAAACGTGAAATGATTTTAGAGAAAGAAAAGTTGCGAGAATAATTATTTTTAATTTTACAATAAAAAATACAAATTTAATGTCCCACTGGAAAGTTGGAAAATAATTAAAAAACAATAGACCATTTTTTTAACAGGGCAGTAGGCATAATAAAGTAATCATTTTTATATTAGAAATCATTTTTTATCGTCTCCTTAACAATTCGTTTATCTTCAATTATTATGAAGGTGTGGAACAGTAATTATTACTGTAAAGAACAATGAAACAGTAAAAGTTTTGTTATTTCTTATTGACTTGTTATTATAATTAATTATTGTATAAAGAAAACTAATAAAACTAAGTAGCAATCCAAGTGTTGCATAATATAATTTTCATACCCACCTGTTCCACCACCAACTGCCTTCGAAAATTTGATTTGTGTTCTTTAGCAAATTTAGTACCTATTGTTTTTACATATTATTTTGTTTGTAGCACTAAAACATCGTTTGCTAAAATTTCATAGTAAATATTAACGGACAGACGTGTATATACAAACTAGAGATTATTTATAAAAGATTAGTTATAATATTTTCTTTACTACCTCAAATATAATAAGATCAATAAATTACTCTGTAAAGAGTAATTGCATTTTCTCTTCACCATCACAATCATCAGTACACCCCCAACCACGGGGGTCTCTAATACTAACATGGAACAAACAAATATCCACAACACATCCACCTACTCAAACATACTCAAAAATCAAATTACCTTCAAACATCCAAAGAAAGATCAAGCAATAATACTAAATTCAATAAATGGAACAAAATAAAAGACTACGTATATGCCATAGACAAAATTATCAAACCATTAAACGTTATCGCAGCGTCACGTGCATCGAACGAACGAATTTGTATTTATCTAAAAACTAAAGAACATATGGAACAACTATTACTTTCTACAAAATATATCAATATTGACGACAAACCAATTCAAATAAAACGACTCATTGCACCATCAAAAAAACTCACTTTATCATATGTATCACCTACCATGTAACAATTTATTGTAATAATTGCTGTCAGGGCTCCTTGTGCACTCTTGCTCCGGACGCCTATGGGACTCTCCCGTGCGCAACCTTCGCGGCGCGTCTTGACCTTAGAAAGTTGGGAGATGGGTCGTAAAGGGGGACTTGGTTTTTGAACGTGAGCGAGTGAGGAAGTCAAGCTTCGAAAACGTTCCGGGTGAATATTGGACTCGGCTGAATATTTGTTAAAATTAAGCGAGTGCCTTAACGTCCATTTTCCGGAAGTTGGAACGAAGAGTAGCAAACTCATTGCTAAGTCATTAGTCAAGTATTATCAGGTTCCATTGGGAATTTTTATAACCTGGAAATCAAGTTCGATATATTCAATTTGCTAACATCTCCATCTAACCTCATCATAAGAATCGTTCGTGAAACTACAAGTGCAAGGTAGTAGCGATTCCTTATCTTGTCTTTGTGGCCGTCGACGACCAGTTTGTTTGTGTGTACGCGATTCAGTGTGGTGCGTATATGTTTAGTGCGTCATTCGAGCTACTGTTCGGGTCTCCTCTTCGATCGTCCGCTCGTTTATGCAGTGGTGCAATTGTTCTTTCATTTCAACCAGCAGCGAGGAGGTTAATCACGTCGTCAACGGCACGTTATTGGAAAGTACAGCGGGATTCGGTGGTGCTATTCTTGTGACCAAATATCTTGTAAATTTACCTGAGCGCTTGGGTAAGTACCAATTTTGCATTACTGTTTTCTTGTCTGTACTGAGTTCCATCGGTTGGTATTCCATTGTGTTACGACGTGATTTGTTTCTAGTGTGGCTGCCGATTCAGAATTATTTATGTTGGAGGTTGTTGTCGCAGCAATATCGCGAAAAGATTAATTGTATTATTTTGTTTAATATACTGTTGTTAAATAAAACGAGGTTTTATTTGGAAGTGGTTGGAAGCAATTTTTACTTACAGGACCTACGCTCTGCCTCCGATTATATAAGAGCGAGTTTAATATCTGGGCCTCATCACACGAGATTAATTATTACTGGAGAAGTTCTATTCCAGGTGTGGTGATAAACCGCTATCACCCAAGGGGGAAAACGGCTTTTCATTATAACCATACCAAACACAATTTTAGAAGAATTCCTAAAAATTGAACTGAAACTCAAACAAACATCTTCGATCAATTTCATAAAATACCTAGATGATCCAGAATACAATCATATAATTAGCTTCAGAAGATACGTTTATGTTGAAAAAACTGAAGATGAGCAAAATATACCAATCTCGAGTATAATCATAATCACACACGAGAATGATAACTACCGAATTTGCATACACCATGAAGATCAGAAATGTCCGCGATGCAACCAATTTGGGCACACAACTGCAAACTGAAATATACATCTTCTAACCAATACCGAAATTATTGAACTTCCGCAAACGAGCGATTCCAAACTTCCTGAATCAGTAACCAACTTAGAAACAATTGAAAATCAAAATGAAATTCAAATAGCAGACTCCCAAATAACAAATTCAAAACGTGCACTGCAAACAACTTCCACAGAGACATCGCCTGAAATCATGGAAGCGACTCAAGAGATTTCTTTCAAACATCCACTAATACCAAATAATACCCTCACAGAAAAACAACAAATAAATAAAAATAATAGGATTAAAAAACAACCAAAAAAGCAAAAAAAAAATGAAGACAATAATCTAACTACTGCCGAATTACTAAAACCAATAAAAGAAGAACTTATGAAAAACCCCACAACAATATGATTATACATACGAAAAATTCGAAAACTTCTATAAAGAAATACACGGATCAAAAAGTCCTCTAGAAGTAGCACCCAAATTCAATCCAAACATTGAACGTGTAACATGTAACATGGTAAAATTAAATACAGATTTACACGCATAATCTCAAACATAAAAAGCTCAAAAAAAAGAAAATGACACATTTTTCTCATTATCTAACCAAGACTGCTAAACAACACATAATACAATGAAACTGCAATGGCCTATACGCAAACTTGCTAGCATTACAAATACTAATTCAAGATCACCAATCAAACATAAGAAACAAACTTTAAAAACAACTAAATACCTAAATTAAAAAATTATCAAATCTACTATAAAAATAGACTTCAAACTACACATGCTAGCGGAGGAGTAGCTATTTGCATCAATAATGAACTACACTCCAAACAAATACAACTAAATACAAATTTGGAAGCTATAGCTATAAATACTATAATAAAAAAAATAACAACAATATGTTCAATCTATCTTCCAAACTCCACGGAATTTACCTCCGATAATTTGGAAGAAATTATTACTCAACTTTCGACACCATACATCTTATTGGGTGACTTTAATGGACATAACACCATATGGGGCTCAGAAAAAACTAATAAAAGAGGTACCATAATAGAAAAAATTCTAAAGCGACCAGATATAATTTTACTTAATGACGGCCAACACACTTATCTGGCCCTGGCTATAGTGGGAAATATACCAGCATTGACGTCACATTTGCACATGCAAAGATAGCTCCCATAATAACATGAAAACCACTGACCAGTGCATATGGAAGCGATCATTTTCCAATAAAATTGGAAATCCAATCAAACGAAGAATCGACACAAACTGGAAACTTAACTAGATGGAATCTAAAAAAAGCTAATTGGGAAAAATTCAATAAAAAAATCGAAATAAAATTAAGGACCCATTATGAGTAAGACGAAAATCGAGAAGTGGATGAAATGTTAAAGTTTTTCAATGCAACAATACTAGACGCCGCAAGGGAGTTTATCCCAAGAGCATCAACTTATAAGCGATCATATCAAGTACCCTGGTGGAATGATACATGCAAAGAAATATCAATACGAAAAAAGAAAATGTACAATTACTACAAAAGACACCAATCAATTGAAAACTTTATAAAACTCAACAAAATAAGAGCTCAAGTCAAACTAATCTTTCGTAACAGTAAAAAGGAATCTTGGAAACACTTTATATCTACCATAAATTCCACCACAACAACACATGAAATCCCTCTCTGTCTATGGGTCCAAAGGCCCCATGACTGCATCCTAAGAGCAGCCCTTATCGCCTGCTCCTCCACATAAATATCTAGCGGAGGAAGGCATAGAAGAGTCTCCAATGCCATAGTGGGTGCTGCTCGCATCACTTCTGTCACAGCCAAGCAGACTGATCTCTGCAGCCGATATAGAGAGGACGCTGTTGTTTCTAGTTTGGTCCTGGGCCACCAAACAAGTACTCCATAGCTTAGCATAGGCCTTATTATGGCAGTGTAGAGCCTGAGGGCGATCTTTGGAGAGAAGCCCCACGAACTTCCCATTGCCCTTCGACACTGCCAGAAGGCTATGCCAGCGCTGGTGATTTTTGCAGTAATATGGTTGTCCCAATTTAGTTTCCTGTCAAGTATGATTCCCAGATACTTGACCTCGGATGCCATTTTGAGAGGGGTTCCTTTTAAGCTGGGCATTTTCATGTTCCTCAGCTTTCGTTTTCTGGTGAACAGGACAAGCTCTGTCTTGGTCGGGTTAACCGAGAGAGATTGTTCCGTGCACCATTTTTCTAAGATTCCAAGAGCATCCTGCATCAACTCACACAGGACATTCTCGAACTTTCCTATAAGCAGTATGGCTATATCATCTGCGTATCCAATGGTATAGTAACCATGTTTATTGAGACGACGCAAAAGGCTGTCCACTACAAAGTACCACAAAAGTGGCGACAGTACGCCTCCCTGCGGGCAGCCCTTGGTGACAACGCCTTTTATACTCGCATCACCCACTCCAATCATAACCGCCCTGCTGCCCAGCATAGAGCTGATCCACCTTACGATGGTACAGGGAACGCCATGACCTTGTAGGGATGCCGTAATGCTTTTGAATGTGGCCTTATCAAAAGCTCCTTCTATATCTATAAACGCCCCTAGGGTACATTCCTGAGACTGTAACGATTTCTCGATACATTCCACAACTTTATGTAGTGCGGACTCAGTTGATCTTTCTGGATTGCATGTATGTTGATTCGGATGTAGTGGGTTATGCACCAACACACTATTTTGAATTTCTCTGTCGGACAGTTTTCCAGTGTCTTTAAAAAAACCGAGGTCAGACTTACTGGCCTAAAAGATTTGGCCAGTGAGTAATCAGCTCGACCTGGCTTGGGTATGAAGACAACCTTAACCTTCCGCTACTTTTTCGGTGTGTAGGCATGCGCAAAGCATGCTCTATATACCTTCACCAGGGGACAGAGCAAGTAGTCCGGGCCCCACTGAAGTAGAGCCGGATACACTCCATCTAATCCCGGCGATTTGTAAGGGCTGAAGGTTTTAATTGCCCAGGCCACTTTGATCGGGTTTACGATCTAGATTGCAATTTCCCAATCCGTCCTAGTCGGTGTCCGAGTTGTGTGCTCAGTCCACTCGTAGTCCGGGACGGTTTTGCTATCGGGAAAGTGTGTTTGTAGCAGTACTTTGGCAGTCTCCTCGAGGCTCTCTGTATAGGTGCCATCTGACTTACGCCACCTGATCTGACCATCACCATCTGACTTACCAAGACTTACGCTGTTTTTGGCGAATCATCTTCTTGTACTCTAACTGGAGGGTTTTAAATTCCTCCCAGTCAGACCCATTCTTTGATTTTTTTGCCTTGTTGCAAAGTTTCGTAACCGCCTTCCGCAGCCGACTCAGCTCGCTGCACCACCAAGGTGTTGCACGTTTTTCTGAATCAGCTACCGTCAGCGGGCACGAGGCTTTGAAAGCTTTTGTGAGAGATTCCTGTAGTACTCTACTACATGTCTCAATCTCCTCAATACTGTCTAAATTGACCTTTGTGGTAATTGACCTTGGCATATCAGTCTCTAGAGTGCCCGACAGGACGTCTAAAAAGGCATTCCTGTCCAGCTTCCTAGGATTCCTAAACTGCCTGGGTTCCACCTTAACTGCTTTAATCTTAAAGCATATCCATCTATGGTCTGACATAGTCAGTTGTTTAGACACATGCTATTCCATTATGTGTGTAGAAATGTCTGACGTTGCCAAGGTGATATCGATCACCAATTGGCGTTGGGGCGACACATAGAATGTTGGTGTGTCCCCCCGGTTGAGAATTTCTAGGTTTGTACCAATAAGATACTCAAATAAAGACTTCTCTCTATTGTTACAATCTCCACTTCCCCATGAACTATGATGAGAGTTAGAGTCGCAACTTATAATGAGGGGTCTTTTATGTTGCTCACAATAACTCACTAGGTCCACCATCTTTTGAGAGAGCGGCGGATTCTGTGAGTCAATTGGAAGATATACAGATGCCAAAACGACATCTTTTGGACCTTCCCCAAGGTCACAGCTCAGCCGGATAGCTGTTAGATCACTGTCACCAAACTGCGGTAAGGGGTTGGCCTGAATATTGCCCGGTATGAATATACAAGTCCTGGGTTTGTTCGAAAGGCTGCCCGTGAAGACATTACCTTTCAGAGCAGAAAGGCCTATAATTCTGCCTTTTGCCACGTGTGGCTCTTGTATAAGAGCTATGGTATCTATATAGCTAGCCAAGCGGCGGCAAAGAGTCGCCGTCGCCGCTCTGCTGTGCTGTAGGTTAATTTGTGTAAATCTCCATTCCACCAAGGCAGCCATTAGACTTTCTTGATGGAGGGATCTTCTGCTGGAACAGCTGAAGCTGCCGCCTGAGATTTCTCTTGGATGCCCAAGAGTTCAAGCTCTGCAGCCACTTGTTTCACAATTTTTGCTGGTGCTGCGTTCTCAGCAATACGTTGCACCTTTATTTTGAGAGTAGAGAACCTGTAGCTCAGCTTCCCCTTGTCTCCGAATGTTGCGGCGTCCCTCTCGCTAACACCAAAGACAATGAGTTTCCCCAAAGGATCGCTTTTGTCGGTGTCACCACACACCACTCATCAATTTAACCCGAAGGTTTTGAGCCTCCCAAGCCGTCGGATCACCTCCCCAGTTGGTTCAGGTTTCCCCGGAATCCAAATGGTGGCTTTAGACGGCCTAGGCAACTCGTCGACCTGGGTCACTTTCAGTTTGGCTCCCTCCCAAAGTTGTGGGAGTTCTGCCACAGTTGTTTTTAACCACTTCAGGGAACCGTCGTCGTCGCAGGTAATCCTAAGGATTTGCCCCGAATAACGGAACTCCCCAAATGTGGGTACTATTACCCCTCTTTCCTGAGCCACCTGGATGGTCCTGTCAAGGGTTTAGTTGAGATGTGTCTCAATAATATCCTTCTGGGCCTCAGTGAGTTTGCCCAGAAGGTTGGAACGGTCGATCACTGCTACTCGAAGGTGCTTGGTAGCCGCCTCCTTGTAGGTGCTTGATCCCGTTGCTGTTTCGGAGGTTTTCAGCACGGACATTTTGGCCTTCTTCCTCTGATTACTCAGAGGCGATGGCTGGGATTTCCGCGACCTTAGCCTCTTCATTGCCTCACCTTTTTGAGGGAATTTTACTTCACCTCTTTTTGGTGGTGCTGGTGTTTTTACCGTTCTCGGTCCGTGCTGTGTGCTATCCTTACCCTGAGGTTTGGACAGCCCAGTCCGTTCGTGTGCGGTTTTCTTTTTCTGCAAGCCGGCTTCCTCAGCCGCAGTCTGCATTTTAGCTTTTTTGCGGCGTTTCCTCTCGGCACCGCAAAGTCTGTGCTTTTTAGGGCGAGACTCCGCAGCGTCGCCGTCAGGGTCATCCTTTTGGGACGTCCCCGTCTTGTCCCCGGAAGGTACGACCACATTTGGTCGTACCAAATGTGGTACAATCTTTTTGTACCGTCAGAGTGTGACGTACTCACCGCAGTGTGTGTTTTTGACAGTGCGTCCTCGAGGGGCGCATCTGCCTGATTTGTTTTGGTTTGGTTTGTTTCATTCTCCATGTAAGAACCTATGAGTTTCATCCTCCAAAACTCCCCACCCACCACGGAGCCACAAAGGGGACATCGCCAGGACGCCAGGGCTACTAAGAGGATATAGCTCCCGACAAGGCAGAGTGTTTGCACACCCCGTCCTTGCCTAAGAACTCGTCCTGCCAATCCTCTGATGGAGGACAGCACAGCCGGTTGATCTGGGTGGACTAGTCCAGACCGCCCGTTTAAGTGGAAATCGAGGCCAAAGAGGAGTGTTGCCAAGTCCAGAGGAACTACATCCGCCCCCAGACAGACTCAGCCTCCAGGATCCTTTTATCCCACCTTACGGGTTTCCACGCACGGCAAAAACACGCGGGTACCTGTAATTAGGCTCGTTTCTCCACGACGACCGCCATCCCGATTCATTGACTCGAGTTCAAACACAGAGGGTTTTAGACCTCGGCCCGAACCCCTTGAGCCAAAACAGATCGAACGCGAGGGAGTTTTAGAATCCTAACAGGTGCACGCCCGCTGCTTCCTTAAAACACTCAAGCCTCCTCACCACGTCAAGGTTCAGGTACATTAGAGGAGGGGTAATGACATCATAACAGAGCAAAAGAAAATATTGTAAACCATTTAGCCGCAACCTTTTCATGAAAGGTATAACATCAAGTAATACAGCTGAAAACAACATAATAAGTCATGATAGTGAAAATAAAGAACCCTATAACATGCTCATCACAATGTATGAACTAGATATAATAATCAAAAATGCCCCAAATAAGAGCCCAGGACCAGATGATACAAATTTTTACAAAATCTTCCAATAGATGGAAGAAATTATTTACTAAAATTCTTTAACACTATATGGCTAAAAAAAACCTACCAAAAACAATGGAACAAATCACTTATTCTCCTACTACTAAAATCTGGAAAAAACAAACTACAAGCCGAAAACTATAGACTAATATCGTTAACAAGTTGCGTTAGAGAAACTCTGCAAAAAATTATAAACAATCGTCTAATGTGGTATCTTGAAAAGAATGATCTTCTAGAAAAAAAATCAAAGCGCCTTTTGTCAAGGACATTGCACAACAGAACAACAAATTAAACTAGCTACATGCATTCAAGATAGTCTATCATTAAAACAACATATCATAACAATATATTTCGATCTAAGTAAGGCTTTTGACACAATATTTAATCTCTCATAATATTTAAACACTCTTTCTAGCTGCAGTAAACAATATCTTATCAAATAATATTCGACTACTAAACTGATATTTGCAGGCGATCTAATAATTTACTACAGACACAAAAATTTTAACGAAATATCAACCCTACTACAAAAAATATCCGCCAACCTAGAAAAATGGACCACATTAAATGGTTTTACTATGTCATCTTCCAAAAGTCATTGCATTCATTTTTGTCGCTCAAATCGATGCAACCAAAACCCAATAATAAAACTATATAATACACCATTAGAATACAAAAATGAATTAAAATACCTAGGGTTGACCTTTGATAAAAGACTAACCTGGATCCCATACTTAAAAAACTTAAAAACATAATGTCACAAAAGTAAGCAAATCCTAAAAGTATTATCTCACCATGATTGTTGGGGATCAGATAATCAAGCTTTAATGAAAATTTTTAAATTCTTAATTAGATCAAAACTAGATTATGCATGCATAATATATCAAAGTGCAAACAAAAATATCTTAAAAATGATAGATTCTACCTACAATGAAGGATTACGAATTATAACAGGCGCCTTTCGAACAACTCCCCTAATCAGCATCTATAATGAGAGTGGAGAATTACCACCAAATTTCCGGCGAGAACAACTTACCCTAAACTTTCTTGCAAACACAACTACTCTATTCAAAAAATTCAATAGCAGAAGACATCTTAAACATCAGTTACCAAAATATATATCGCCTCCAACAAAAAATAAATCCACTCTTACGAATAACAATTAAAAATATTTTAAACAAATACAACATAAACCTACCACCCATCGAAACAAGAAAGCATTACAAAACACCACCGTGGACAATACCAAAGCCAAACATAAATTTCCAACTTACCAAATTTTCAAAAAATGAAACGCCACCTGACATCTTAAAATCAACTTCCTGGAAATAAAACAATTGCTCCACTACAATTACTTACCAATTTATATAGATAGCTTTAAAACAAACTCAAAAACATCTTGTGCCTTCATTTATAAAAATTTAAATGAAAAATATAGATTACCTAACATCTCCAGCATCTATAACGCTGAACCCTACGCCATCAAAAAAGCCCTACAACAAAAATTTAACAAAAGCGAAAAATCAATTCTTATCTACTGAGATTCGCAAAGCGCTCTGCAAGAAATCAAAAATATAAACAACTCTAATCCATATATCCAAGATATCTATGAAAAACTATATGAGCTACACTCAAACAACTACCAAATTTAATTTATATGGATTCCCTCCCACATTGGAATTCAAGGAAACGAAGCAGCAGATACCAGCGCTAAAGACGCACAAACCAATGCAGCACAACACAAAAACAAATCAACTCGTGAGGATCTGAGGCAATATTTCAAAATCCTCATAAGAAATAAATGTGAAGAAGAATGGAAAAATCAACCTTTCGCAAACTAAGTAAGAGAAATTAAAACCACTACTCTTAAAGAACTCCCACTAAATATAAATAGAAAAAACCAAATAATTTACAACAGGTTAAGAATGGGTTATACAAATATCACACACTTATACAGGGTGGCTCAATTTCGATCCCTCTTATGGGAAAATCGGTAACTATTGGAAATATCGAAAAATGGATGGCGCATCCTCGATCTCTTTTTTTGCGAAAAGCCCAATGGACAAAACCGGAGTTGGCTATCTTTTTTTGTTTTCGAGTTATAGCCAAAAATCCGATTATTGGACTTTTTGATAAATGTCGATATCTCGGTTGTTTTTGAAGTTTCCAAAAAAGTGTTAACACTTTTCCTTTTTTAAGGGCAATAAAATGGGCTAGAGAGATTGTAAATATCTAAGTTAGTTTCCGAGTTATAATATAAAGTTGTGTTTTTTTAAATAGAAACCATAGTTGAATGTGATATTTTTGAATAGAATTTTTATCCCCTTTTCAATGATGTATAACATGTGGGGTTTATTATTACGGTTTCATCCCATTTTCTTAAAAAATGTAATAAAAATAAAATATATCAAAAAATTAAATATGATAATAACATTTTTAATAAAAAAATCACCAAAAAAATTGAAGCACCTAACAAAAATTAAAGTAAGTATTCAAATTGAAGTCCATTGTTTTCAATACATAAATTACATCTCTTCCTCACACTCTTAATTGCATTGTGTATGTGGACATTTAATACTGAATTAACATATTCTGTAAGCTTTTGTTTTAGTTCGTCGATGTTATTACTTTTATTCTTATATAAGTTGTCTTTAAGATAACCCCAAAAAAAAAAATCTAATGGTGTCAAATCAGGAGAACGTGGTGTCTAACTCACCGGACCGTTAGTTCCTATCCAGTTGTTTCCAAAATTGCTATTTAGTAATTTTTTAACAATTCTGGAATTATGGGGTGGTGCACCATCTTCTTGGTAATACAAATATCTTCTTTGTTCGTTTAAGAGTTCATAATATTGTTGGCCATTTAGATTTACTCTATACGTATGGTATACTAAAACACGATTGCCAACTAGAGCACACCACACACTAAAACCGAACCGTCCTTGCATTTGGACGTCAACAGTACGGTGAGAATTAACATCAGACCAATAGTGTTCGTTATGCTTGTTAAATATACCAGCACTGCTAATGTAAGCTTCATCTGTCCAAATCACACGTTTGAAGAAATTTTCATCTTGTTGACATTTTAGCCCATACCAATTACAAAATTCCAACCGTCTCTGAGCATCTCCTGGTTGTAGATAATGTTGTTTTCGTATTACATAAGGCCTGAATTTATGTTTTTTTAGTATCCGCAAAGATTTACATCTTGAAATTCCTGATTTAGTTTCAATTTGACAACTCGAAACTGAAGGATTTTCAACTACAGCTGCAATTACATTAATGGCAGTTTCTTGAGCATTTTGAATATTGCAATTTCCTGATCTAGGCTTGTTAAAATTTCCATAATTAATAAGATTTCCTTTCAATCTATTAAAAATACAGATCTCTGGTTGTCTTCTTTCGGGATAACTATTGAAATATTCTGCACTTCCAAGACCAGCATTATTGTTATTTTTAATGTAGCACTCCAACATATCAAATTTTTCAAAGTTTTCATAAGCCATTTTATATTTACGTAAAATGACCAGTAAATAATAATATATTGTAACGAAAATTAAAACGTTTATTTATTTCTAAAAGGGCTACTACAAATATTTACAGATACGGTTAATAACAATTACTAAACTAAGATTAACACTAACACTAATTACACTAGAATTTATTTACACTATAATTTATATTTAACACTAGGTCTATATTTATTTAAAAACTCTGTATAACGTTATCACTTCACTGTATTTATGTTCACTTGATTTATGTTAACAGTCGCGCCTTCAAACTGGAATTGATTCGTGACAGGAAATCGCGCTGCATTTATACTTAAATGCAGCCTTCCAGAAAATTCCATAACCATCCAGGAATTTCTAATCACTTCTTTGCGCTTCTCGATTGATATCGAAGCATTATTTATTCAACAAAAAATTCTCAGATCCCCCCCCCACTGCTACAAAATTTAAACATTAATATTGAAGTCAGGGAAAACGGACAATGTTTAATATGGAATATATAAACAGGTTTCGTAAGTGGAACAAATCTCCGTTTCCCCTGACTTCAAAATTAATGTTCAAATTTTGTAACGGTGGGGGGGGGGGGTCTGAGAATTTGTTGTTGAATGAAAAAGAAAAAATTAATTTTTTCTTTGTAAAGGGAACAGTAGTTTTTAAAGTAAGGTGCTTTTATTATTAAGTTTTATTTTTAGAATTGTTTTACAGTCAGGGGTTTTTAAAATTTTTAATTTTTATTTTATTTCACTCTTTTTGGAGTATATTTTGTCAAAATGTATAGAGAAAGTAATATATGTTTTAAACCGCTTCCTGATCCTGTCAGCCGATGTGGTAGCGCGAATAGTTAGCAAATAATATGAATTTAACAGCCATAATGATGGTGAATTTTCAGCCAAAATGGTAGTAAATTTATATTAATATTAGTTATTAGTTAGTTAATACAGAGGACTGTGCAGGGGTGAGTGCATAAATTTTGGGGATTGGAGGGGGAGGGGGTGTAGAGATTTCTGAGATAGAATTTCTTCTCATGGGTGAAAATTGTATTTGACCAGCCAGGAATACTTCCCTGGTCTTTACAAACATGCTGTCAAAAATGTACGTAGCTACCTGTAACCGTTCGGGAGATATGGTGACACAAACATATATATTGTGACGTAATAAATTATATTTTTAATTATCTCTAATTTTTAAAAATTCATGTAACCAAAAACATCACACTTTCTTCAAAATTTTTATCTTTCACTTACTTTCAAATTAAAAACAAACCACTATCAAAAAACAAAATCATTTATTATTCTTAAATTCAAAATTTTTCACAAAAATTTAACGGAACAAAATTTAAACCTCCGCTGCGGTGGCCATCTTTTTTTCAAAGGCATCTTATCTTCCTTTTCTACTGCCAACTTTAGTTTTCAAAGTTATACCTCCCAAAATTCAAATTCAAATATTTTATAAATTTAAATCAAAATTCATAGCAAATTAACAGGGTAGGCAAAACTTTGGTTCGGAACATTGTAACAAATTTTAATAATTTGTTTTCTTTTGCCTTGCGCACGTCACTGCGTTTAAGCTTAGCGCGTCGCCTATGATTTTTCAAAAACTGCGAGTTTTGATAACGCTTTCGCTAGGTCGTTTTGATAACACGTTTGACACGGTTAAGGTGATATCTCGTCTGTATTAGGTAAAATATTTTAAATTTTAAATCGGTTTTTTATCATTTAATGATTTTAGGAAGCACCTTTCTTTCTTGTTATGAATTTAGATACACCAACTATTCCGATAATAATTGGATAAGAACGAAAATTGCAAGAATTGAAATATTTTTAATCACAACTGCTTATCATTATAATTTGGTTTGTGCCATTTTTTGGTTTAATTACGGACGGTAATTTTCAACGCAGTTGAAGATTCTTCATTTTTCCTTACTTTACATCACGTCTCGAAGTTGTGACTCCCAGAGTTCCTTCTTTTTGGTTCAAGTGCATAGGTACCGCAAACTTCCAAGCGTTAACGGCTCAACGTCATTTTTTCCGAAGTTCGAGAGCTGGACAACGATAGCGATTACTTGCATCACTTCATAAGCTGTTGGTTTCCGTTAGGTGGAAAATTTTGTATTGATAAACTTTGTAATTACCCGGGTAAGTGTTTTTTCTTTTTTAACCCAACGAGCCACTTTTGCGAGCAGCTTTGATTTCTCATTCGACACTATAATATTTTTTGAGTGTCATCATAGTTTTCGACAATGGTTTGTCAATGCACCCGAACATTCGTTTAAGGACGATTTTTTTTGTCATAACTTTTTGCCAACTACGCCGATAATTGTAAACGATTGACAACCTCGTATACTTTTTTTGATCGCTTGTATTTGGAGTTAATAAATACGCTTTGTTTTAATTTGTGTTTCTTTTCGGGGAAGCCGTACTGCAGTATTCAATTGAATTCACACTCTCGCTCACCGCCCTAAATCGGTTAGCTTTAACATCGTGGGCCTCTTCACTATTTTTTTAAAAATCTGGATTTTTCCAGAGTGTGAAGAAAATACTGTCTTCCTGCAAGGGCAGGTAGAATTTTTATTTACAACATGACAATATATTGAGATGTAATTTATTCAAATTATTTAATTTAAAATTTTTTTTCAATAATATCTTCTAATTAATAATAATGCGTTAAATTTCAATTTTCGTTACGATAAAATGTTCAAAATGGGAATACAAAATTTATACGATACCGTTATCTCAGTCCGGCTTATCAATTAAATTTTATTGTTCCTTCAATAAATTTTCAATATAATAATGTAAAATTTTTATTTACCAAACTTTTAATTATATTTTCAATTGTAATTGTAATTGTCATCCAATTCCACCTTTTTCAATCTTTTCTTTAATTAGCTCCTGTTTAATTTTAATTTTCAAAACCACTCAAAAATCTTTCAAAATTGATTTAATCCGACTACAAATCTTAATAAAACACTCTTGATCCATAAAAAAATCACTTTTATATTTCAAAAACTACAGAACTTATCAAATATTTCTCGGACTCACAAATCATACGTCCATCACGTCGGCCATTTTTTGCAAAAGGCCTTGAATTTTTGGTGATTCGTCCCCACCTTGCTAATTTTACAATCTTACAACTTAAAATCAATTTAAACATAACTTAAATAAATAAATGAATTTTTACCAAAATGTATAGGGTGGGTCCGAATCACTTTTGAAACACGCCAATATATATTGTAATGGTATTTTCGTAGAAAATCCAAATTCTCTTTATTACCTCGGGTTAACCCTCGTTTGCGTGAGCAATTGGCAATTTTTAAGGGTCAAAGGATTCTTGCGTTTTCACAATCAACAAAAAAATTATTCTTTAATGCAAAAATAAATTCAAATTTAATTTAATTTGAAATTTTAAATGGGCTCGTACTTTCGACCTTATGCGTATCCAAAACGCCTTGTTATCACCATCTGCCTTCGCTCGTACAAATGCAATCTTAATTCTTCGAATTTCAAACCAATTTTTAATTTAATTTTAATTGCTCTTTCTAAATTTTACCAAATCATCGAATCTTTCCAAATTAATCAAATCAACTACCGTTCGGTAGCAACTCATCAAAAATCATCCAAATTATCCAAATATCAAAATTTCAAAAATAACGCAATAATGCGAACGCATCAAATCCACTTTATTTAATCAATCAAATTAAAATATTACTTACAATTTCAAAAAACAATATCAAAACTCAGCGGGCATACAAAAATCACGCACCCGCTGTCGACCATAGTTGGCACCAGAAAAGCCTTTTTTTCTTATTCAATTATACAATTATAAATTTTTATACCTTGTCGAAGTTCGAACCTTCGACTTCATATTAGCATTCATTCGCTAAATCAATCACGCCACCCTACCCACCTGGGTGGGTCGAAATATTTTGTTTCACGACAATATATTGTGGTGAGAAAAAGGATTCGCACCTACCCTGTACATTTTGATGAAAGTTTTATTTTGTTTTAAATAATTTTAAGTTGTAAGATTGTAGAATTAGACAGGTGGGGGCGAACAGACGGAGATATTTTGCTTTTCGCCGATAGCGACTGCCCGAGCCTGTTGTGCCATGTTGGCTCGAGGCAATAATTGAAATTTTTTGATATAAGTTTGAATTTGTGAGTAATAATTTTGATTTTGATATGAATAAATGATTTTGATGCGAATGCATTATTGCGCCTATTTTTGGAAGTATAATTTTTGGATATTTGGAATTGGAATAAGTTTTGATGAGTTGCTACTGAACCGTAGTAGTTTTGATGGTTTTGATTGATTTGGTAAAATTTGGAAGGAGCAATTTAAAATAAATTAATTTAGATATGGACTGTAAAAATTAGAATTATTTGTAAGTGCGTGCGTGTGGCCAGATGGTGATAAGAAGGCGATTTGAATAAGCGTTAAAAATTAAAAGTACGAGCCCAGTAAAGTTTCACATTGAATTGTATTTGAATTTATTTACGATTTATTAATTTATTTTTGAAGAAGATTTAATTTGGAGTATTTAATTATTTTTGCATTAGAAAGATTTCTTTTTATTTGAATTTTGAAAACGCAAAAACCCTCGACCCTTGAAAATTATCAATTGCTCCCGCAATCCTGAGTTACCTGAGCAAATATAAGTGTGTGAAAGTTTTCTAAGAAAATATCATTACAATATATATATTGCTAAGGTTTGGTGACGAATTTATTCGCCCGAGACAAAAATTTTAGCTTCTGTTTCAATTTCTCGGTTTTGTCTTTATCTTCTTTACAAATTTACAATTAAATTTCAGTTCCAATACCGGGGTTAAAAGTGGGTTCAAATCCGCAAGCTGTACGTTCGGGCGCCAAAAGAATTCAATGTAAAATATTCAAATTATTATTTTTATATTCAAAAATATTTCTTTTATATTCTAACTTAAATTTCAATATAATTTAAAATGGTAAAGTTAAAATTTACGATACCCGTATCGCAGCTGTCCTCTTATCATCAACGTTTGCAGTTCCTTTATATAATTCTTAATTTTATAAAATTTTACCCATCTAAACAATTTTTTAATTAATAAAACCAAATTCGTCCAATTACTTTATAATTTCTTTTATTATCTTTAATAAATGAGGGGAATAAAGGAGGAAATGTCCGAACTTAAAAACGAGATAGCAGGTATAAAGGATGGAACAAGGCAAACAAACGAAAAAATGGAGGTAATGCAAAACAACACCACCCTGAATATCAATGAGAACAGAAATCACATGGAAACGCTACAGAAAAGAAATGAAGTGATGGAGATTCGACTCGAAAAACTGGAAAAGGATAGAATAAGAAACAACATAGTACTTACAGGCATGGAGGAAAATTGTAGCAACCTGGAAAGTTTGAAGGCAAGAGTAAACGAATTTTATAGAGAGGATATGGGAGTTGCAGTGGAGATAGAAAGTGTCTATCGAGTAGGTGAAAAACGCTGTGTGATAAGAATGAATAGCTGGGAGGATAAAATGAAGGTCATGAAAAATAAACATAAGCTGAAGGGAGGAAGAGTATTTGTGGATAGCGATCAGACCCCCTCGGAGAGAAAGATTATGAAACACATAAGAGAAAAGGCAAGAGCAGAGAGAGAAAATGGCAAAACAGTAAAGGTGGGCTACATGAAACTGATGGTGGATGGAAGGGAAATGAGGTGGAATGCGGAATCAGGTGAACTAACAGAAACGGAAACCTTAAGAGCGGATCTGAGACCAGAAAAATCAAAAAACTAAGAAATCCACATACAAAAAGAGCAATAAAGACAAACTGGCGAGAAAACGGACTGACGAGACAGAATGGCGGAATACAAGATGATACAGGCGGGAAGCAGAATCAATGGAAGAAGATTGAAAAACTATACGTAGGTACATGGAACGTAAGAGGAACAAACGAGGTGGGAAGTGTGGAGAGATTGGTGACAGAGATGAAAAGGTACAGGATCGGGGTTTTGGCACTGCAGGAAACAAAACAACCAGATAACGATGTGATGGAGGTGGAAGGTGTACTATTTTTTAAGAGCGGGGGAACAAGCAGGATGTTGGGAACCGGCTTTATGATACAAAGTGGCATGAGACATAGAATACTGAAATTTGAGAGGATATCAGAACGACTATGCACGCTAAGATTAAAAGGAAAGAAAAGAAATATTACAATGATAAACTTTCACGCCCCTACAGAAGAGAAAGAAGAAGCCGTTAAAAGTATATTCTATGAATCCCTAGACGAACTTTACAGAAAGGCACCAAAATATGATATAAAAATATTACTAGGGGACGCTAATGCAAAAATTGGAAGAGAAGACATGTACAAGCCCATCATAGGAAAATATAGCAAACACGAACAGACAAATGAGAACGGACAATATCTGATAAATTTTGCAGCTGAAAGGAAAATGGTAATCTGTAGTACCATGTTTCAACAAAAAGATGTCTACAAAGGAACATGGACAACACCAAATGGGAAAATAATTAACCAAATAGATCACTTCCTGATAGACGAACAACACAAATCCAGCATACATAACATTAAAAGCATGCGAGGTGCCGATATCGACTCGGATCATTACTTAGTCAGAGCAAAATGCCAAATAGCAAACACCGGGAAAACTACAAAAATACGGAAAAGAACCCCTAGATATAACAGCACAGAAATGTTTAACAGCGAGGAGAAAAGAAAGAGATACGAATCGGAAGTAAGTTTTCAACTGGGGAAGATAAAGAGATGCCAAGGAGTGGATGAGGAGTGGGAGGAAATAGAGAAGATGATAAAAGCAATAGTCAAAGAGAACACTACGAAAACGAAGGAAAGCAACGGAAAGAGATGGTTCGACGAAGAATGCCAACATCTGATGCAACTCAAGACGAAGAAAAGAATCGAAATGTTGAGTAACAATACAGAACATAACAGAAAAGCTTACACCCAAATAAGAAGGCAAATGAAATGGATGACAAGAAGAAAAAGAAGAGAGAGTCAAGAAGAAGACATGCTACGGCTTGAAACACAATACAAAAATAAAGAAATCAGAAACTTCTATCAAGAGATAAAGAGAATGAAACCTGGAAGCTCAAGAAAAAACCCTGTACTCAAAGATAAAAATGGAATGCTACTAACTGAACCCGAAAACATAATAGAACGATGGAAAGAATATTTCAGCGAAGTATTGGGAAATGAGACCGACGATAATGAAGCGTATGAGAACAGGATACCAGAGGAAATAGAAGTGACTGAAGAATGTACAGCTGTACCCTATTTATAAGAAAGGAGAAAAAACAACATGCGAAAATTATAGAGGAATTGCTTTAGTAGACACTGTATACAAAGTTATAACCAAGATTATAAAGGAACGTATAGAAATCACCACAGAGAAAATTATAGGTGAATACCAAGCGGGTTTCAGGAAAGGAAGATCTACTACGGACCAGATTTTTGCAATGAAAGAAATACAATACACATGTAATGATTACAAAATACCACTACATGCCCTGTTTATAGACTTCAAACAGGCCTATGACGGAATAAACAGAAGCGCACTATACGAAGCAATGAGAGAGATCGATATCCCGGAAAAACTTGTCAGACTAACAAAAATGACACTAACGAAAACCAACAACAGGGTGTATGCAAATAACCACTACTCTACCAATTTCCAAGTCACGAATGGATTAAGACAGGGGGATCCTCTATCGCCCCTTTTATTTAACATAGCATTGGAGGTAATAATAAGAAGAAGCAAAATCTCACGATCTGAAATGATATATAATAAGCCAAACCAGCTATTAGCGTACGCCGATGATATTACCGTACTGACGAGAACAAAGGGTGAACTTGTAAAGGCGACGAAAAATATAATTAGAGAAGCACGAAAGATAGGACTAGAAGTGAACCAGGGGAAGACAAAGTATATGAAACTGGAAAACAGCAAGGAGGGAAGAGGAGTGGAAGATTTCTTAGAGGTGAAAATAGATGAAGGAGAAAACATGCTTTTTGAGAGGGTAACGACATTGGCATATCTTGGAGTTCAACTGACGGACAAATGTGAAGAAAGTACAGAAATCAAAGCAAGACTGACAAGAGCATCGAGAAGCATAGCAGCGATGAGACACTTTTTAGCGGCAAAGAACGTATCCAGAAACGCCAAGTTACGTATATATAGGACGGTCATCAGACCAACGGTACTGTATGGTTCCGAGATATGGACCCTGAACGTCTCTGATCAGAAAAAGTTGGAGATTTGGGAACGAGGAATCCTTAGAAAAGTTTTCGGAGGTGTAAACACGGAACTGGGGTGGAGAAGAAGAACCAACTATGAGTTGGAAGAACTGTATGGGGAGCCCAACATAACAGCGGTGGTGAGGGCGAATAGAATAAGATGGATGGGACACGTTGAGAGAATGACGAACGAGAGGATGCCAAAAATGGTTCTAAAGAGACAACCAATAGGAACACGAAGAGTGGGGAGACCAAAGTCCAGGTGGAAGGAGGAGAAGCGACCTGAAGAGACTGAAAGTGGATGGATGGGAGGAAAAGGCAAGAGACAGGGGGGAATGGAGAAAAGTCGTCAACGCAGCCCTGGGCCTACAAGGCCTGTAGCGCTTACTTATATAATTATTTAACTAGCTTCCGTTTCATTTCTTATTTCCAAAAATCGTTCTAACCTTCTTGAAAATCAACCAATCCATCCATAAATCTTAATAAAACAATATTCAATTAAATAAATCACTTATATTTCAAAAACTACAAAACTTCTCAAAAATTATTCGGACTTCAAATTAATGCGGCCATTACGTCGACCATTTTTTGGCAAAAGGCATCGTATCAAAGTGATCGGTCCCCACCTAGGAAATTCCACAATGTTACAACTTTATAATTAATACAATAATTTTACAAAAATGCATAGGGTGGGTCCGAATCAGTTTGAAACACCGCACCACCCCCGTTGCTAATTGCAGTGGTGAGCGCAGCTCAGAACAAAATTTGCAAGTATACGTGCGTGTTTCAAAAAAAAATATCTGAAAAAATATTATACACAAAATTACAATATTTATAGTTAAAAATTAAATTAAATTCAAAAATCAAATTAAAGAAAAGGCTTATCTATTGTAACAAAAATTTTTATTCGTCATAATCCATCTCTTTTCGTTTCGTTTACTTTTCTTTACGGACCTTCCACAAATTGATCCTGGGTTGGGGCGTCCATCTCGCCGGAGTCTTCTCTCTTCTTTTCCACCCCCGACTTATCCAAACTTTCCAGTTCTTCTTTTTCTTTTTCATTGCTTCCTGTCTTGTAGCTATTTGTTTTTCGGTTTCTTGCTTTATAATTTTCAATTTTATAGCTTCTTGTTTTGCTGTTTCTTGTTTTATAATTTTTAATTTTTTAGCTTCTAATTTTTCAGCTTTAATTTCTTTTATTTCGTTTTTTAATTGATCTTTAGTTACCGTTTTATTTTCTAAGTTTTTAACTTCACCTTTTAAGTTTTCCCTGAGTTCATTGTAATTTTGTTCATATTTTTTATCTGCTTCTGTTACTTTAATGCTCAGATTTTCTATTTTATCTATCATTATTTTCATTTTTATATCCGCTAATTCACTAATCGATTGTTCATTTTTATCCAATTTATTTGACATTGCATTAAGCTTTTCCCTTATATCGCTATAATTTTCTCTTATTTCCCGTAAAAATGACTCCATCACTTCACTTATATTCGCTTCAGTACTCCTACGCGTACTTGTAAACGGAGATGTTACGTCTCCTTCTATTTCTTGGACTATATTATCAGCTGACATTTTATTTGGGGATACTGCCTTACACAACTGTTTATTAAATTGCTACTGTTTATCCTAATTGCAGTTTTTGTGCCCTACTCGTTGGGCGCCATAAAATGGTGCTATTTTTCTGGCCTTCACGTTGGGACGCCAAATTTAGATGTGTAATTCAGCCTCACGTTCGGTGCGACATATTGATGTGTAATTCACCCTGAGATGTATTTTAATTTTAATTATTTATTAATTTATTATAATTTTCAATCCAAAATATTTGTTAAATTTCACTTTCGTTATTAATATAATTTTAAAATGGTAACGTTAAACTTTACGATACCCGTATCGCAGCTGTCCTCTTATCATCAACGTTTGCAGTTCCTTCATATAATTCTTAATTTTATAAAATTTTACCCATCTAAATTATTTTTTAATTAATAAAACTAAATTCTTCCAATTCCTTTATAATTTCTTTTATTATCTTTAATTATTTAACTAGCTTCCGTTGTATTTTTTATTTCCAAAAATCGTTCAAACTTTCTTGAAAATCAACCAATCCATCCATAAATCTTAATAAAACAATATTCAATCAAATAAATCACTTATATTGTGGTGTTTCAAAATGATTGCGACCTACCCTGTACACATTGTAACGAAAATTTTGTTTTGAATAATTTAAAGGCCTCGCCACATAGCTCGTACTATGCTATGCCAATGTAAAACACAGAAGTAGAAGCATACGGTTTTAATGGTAACGGTCACATTGCCATGCGGGTTGCCATGCTATGTTTTACATAACCAAGAAATTGTTTGACTTTGATGCCGCATGGCTTAGCATGGCATAGCATAGCATAGAAGTTAAACTCGATCCTACTTCTGTGTATATTTTGTATAGATGTTCTGTGGTGGTGTACCTATAATCAATTGGTTTTGAAGTTAGTTTTATTATTTTGAGTCGTAAAATGTCGAGAAATTTATTAGAGACGAACAATTAATAATTTTAATACTTTCGCATCTGTGTCCCACCAACGACGAACTTTTTTAGGCAATACCCGATTTCTTTTTTTTTAAGTAGGAGTACAATTCAGTAAAATTAAACCTACAGCAACATCACTAGCAACTCAACAAAAATAATCAAAATATATTGTTAGTTTTCGAATCGAAATTACAAAAACCTGAAAATATTTTCGGTTATGTTCAACGTCGAAGTCAGAGGCGGAGCTTAATGGCATGGCACAGCACAACTTATGTGAACACTTCTATGTTGGATCATGCTATGCTAACATTTTACATTAGCATAGCATAGCATAGCACAGGCTATGTGGCGAGGCCTTAAGTTGTAAGACTGTAGAAGTTAGACAGGAGGGGAGCGAGCCGACCAGGATGTGCCTTTCGCCGACAGCGCCCGCTCGAGCATGTTGTTTCAGCTCGGGGCAGTTTTTGAGATTATTTGATTTTGAGATAAGTTTAAATTGTGAATAAAAATTCGTGAGTACTTTGATTTTGATTTAAATGAATGATTTTGATGCGAATGCATTAAGTGCGTGATTTTTGGATGATTAATTTTGATATTTCGACGATTTGGATGTTGCAAAAAACAATCAAATACCATCGCAATATTTTAAAAAACTATAAACTTATCAAAAATTATTCGGACTTCATAATTATTCATACATCACGTCGGCCATTTTTTGGCAAAAGGCTTTGTATCGAAGTGATCGGTCCCCACCTAGCAAATTCCACAATGTTACAACTTTATAATTAATACAATAATTTTACAAAAATGCATAGGGTGGGTCCGAATCAGTTTGAAACACCGCAATATATATAAATAAACACAGATTGTACATAGTAACTTCGGTTATGGTCACGTGTTCTATCCCAAGAATTGAACTTTTTCCTATTGACCATTGGAAAGAGGACAATTTTCTGAGTTTATTAACATAAAAATTTTTTTGGGTTATGGAATAGTTGTCGAAATAACGGCATTTTAAAATTACAAAAAGCAGGCAAATGTAATATGATATACCCGATGTGTGACGGTCGGTCTCACGTTGAGGTGCGGTCTCGTCGGTGACGGTCTCATTTTGTTGACGGTACGTGTGCTTTGATATAGTCTAAATGTTGGTTGTCAGTCGATGTCGACATCGATCACATAGTGACCGTCTACGAGTGCACACGTGCTTTAGTGTAAACCTTAGTGCTCTAGTGTAAACCAATAGTGAAACTTAAATCTGTTAATTTGTTAACAACAAAGTGAAATCAGTCAACAACAACGAAGACTACCCGAACTTTAAAATCAAAAGTCAGGATTAATGGTACAAATGAAGCTTTTAAAAAGAGGCTCAACTCAATATTAGCTTTAATCATGTACTTTGTCGGCTATTAAAAGAAAATTTTAAAAAAGCTCTAATAAGCTTTAATAATGCGTTTTAATGAAAATCTTGAGAAAAAAGCAAAAAAGCACTATCAACATTACGTCAAATCACTGCAATTTTTAAGAAACGTCAAGAACCAAAGGAATATCTTCTGCTTATAATTTAGAGCAATTTGCAAAAAGCTTAGAATCCGGGCTCTAATGATCACACACATAGGGAACCTACTGCTTAACGCGGACTCAGAACCACGAGAAGTGTATATGTTACGTACCGAGCCGGAAATTGTACAATTCGCACACTGTACAGTGATTTTTGTGCCAAGCGCGAAGTGCACAGGCTACTTTGTACTTGATATTACGAGCTTTCTACTGTTCGAGATTTGTACCGAGCTGTTAGTTTCAACCTTCCTGCCAACTTGGTACAATTTAATATTGTACAAAGCCCGAAATAACAGCAGAAGAACAGAAATTGAAATAACAAGAAAAGAAAAATGTAATTCATTAACGTCTTCTATAGTCGTCTATAGCCATATTTCACATTTTTATTTTTCTGTTAAATGTAAATTATTGTCTTTTTTATTGTACTTTAAATATTATTTTTCTATGTAAGTATGTAAATAAATTCATTATTTTAACATTTTGTTCGATTTGTTTATTTTATAATAAATTATATTTACTATAAAAATATTTTTTTTTGCTTGTTATTTCAATTTGTATTCTTCTGTTGTTATTTCGGGATTTGTACAATTTTCAATTGTAACAAGTTGGCAGAAAGGTTGAAACTAACAGCTCGGTACAAATGGGCTGTACAGATCCTAATCACAAAGCTCGTAATACCGAGTTCGGTAAATCGCAATGAGTACTAAGTATCAATCATATCAAATTTTTAGCATAAACTAAAAAATGAACAAAACACTTTTTCGAAACTAAAATGTTTAAGTTATCACAATATATAAATACACCGTATGTACCGTATCGACAAATTGCAAGAGAAAAATAGAGGGCGAAAAAGGGGGGAGGGGTAATTTTAAAAATAGAGTAAATATGTGTGAATTTACTAGAGGGTATAGGTAAATTTAATACAAAAGAGAAAATAAGAGAAAAAAATGTAAGTAGATGTGAGGTAAGTTAGAAGAGGGGGGGGGAAGTATTATTTATTAAAAATGTTTAGTAGGGGTGAGTTATTTAAATCAGATTGACTATTTAGTAATGAAGATGAATATTTTAATTTATTAATTTCCATAGCTTCTAAAAATTCCAGTTTTTGCTTTTTTGTACAACGTGTAAAATTTCGTATCCCCCTTGTTTATGGTTTGTGTCTATTAGGTGTTTCGCGAAAGTCGAAAGTCGACTAAGTAGCCAGTGCACTTCGCGTTTGGTACAAAAATCACTGGACAGTGTGCGAATTTTACCATTTCCGGCTTGGTACGTAACATATACATTTCATTTTCAGAGAAGGTGTACCAAGTAAATTACATCTCGGTGGTTTGCCATTGCCTTCCGAGGGTAGACGATCACAATAAAGTTTTATTGAGCCCGAAGTCCAACCGAGCATTTAGCATTAGCGGCAACGCTCGTAACGGCTTTAACTGACGACCGTCACCATTTAATCGTATACTTATTAATATAGATGTTATTATGGGGCGGAGTGAGAGAATTATGAAGGGGTAATTGCTTTGTACGTGTTTTGTCGATATAAGTTAAAATAATTTTCAAGTAATAATGCTAAGTGGAAGATAAAAAATAAAACATGTTACTTACCCCCCCCCTCCTCCTTCTCCTGATTTAATAAAAATAACTTTATTCACAATCAGTTAGTAATCGACACATCCCTGATTTTTAAAAAGTTGGGAAGCTGTTTATTATTTACTTTCACTTGACAACCAATCAGAAAGCTATTTGGTTTTACTTCCCAACCTTAGGGTGGGAAGTGATCACTTCCCGACCTGCAATGTCGCATTGTCGGTAGGCAAGAAATGGAACTAACAAAAAATGTGCGTTAATAAAATGAAATTTAATGAACTTTAATTATTTACAAACTGATTGTGAATAAAATTGTATACATATCTCGGTGTCAAGCTTCATTCCAGCCTCGCGCTTAGAGTTGACTTCGGCGCTTCGCGCCTCAGTCAACTAACTTAGCGCTCGGCTGTAATGAAGCATTTTCCACCTCGGCACGTAATATACTATTACATTGCACTGATTTGTTTTTGCACATTATTTGTTTTTTATACCTTGACAACGAGATATATTAAGTAACCTATAATGCCCTAGGGCGTATAAATTATAATGCCCGCTTATTATGTCCTCTCATTAATAAAACAAACAAATCGTCACAAATACAAACCACCGCAAACTAGGAAATTTAGCAAAATTAAATTCAAAATTTTAAATGTTTATAAATTCAAATGTAGTGAAATATAAAACGTATGCACCACGGGCATTACTCGATAATTATGCTTTCGAGTACTTTACAAATTCTCGGGCCCGGAGGCTCTCGTTCTTTTACACTGGTTGCCTTTGATATAAACATCTTCATAATGCCCTTGACCCATAAATAACTATTATGACTGTCGAGAAAACGTAAAATTAAAGTATACTTATTTTTAAAATTTGTAGCAATTTTAGTTTGTTATCACTGTTTTTCTTTTAGTAAATTTGCTGGGTGTAAAGTTGAATAATCCCTTAGTTGCCAATAATTCGTTATTACAATTTTCATTATCATTGGTACATGATATTATGTTTCAATACAAAAGTTAAATCGAAATCAATTTAAAAGAAAAACAATTTAAATGTTCAATTTAATTATTTTTTAATCCTGTGAGACACGATATTAAATTTGTTGTATAAGAAATCGATAAGTGTAATTTTTTATTTTATCCCTTTTAAAGTTTTGATAACTTACCTTTTTTTCATAAATGACATTTTATGCATAAATCGTCCTTCTTGTGTAGGGAGTTTTATCTATCCAACTTGTGTTTGAAGAATTGTAGTTTTCTAAATTTTTAAATTGGTTACAATAAAGTGCTTCAGTCATGATTCAGGGGATGGGGCTATGGAAATTAAACCCAATTGCTCACTGTATCCGCGCTAGTGTGAAATCAAGCATAAGAAAAAAAATTATTATGAGAAGCATTTTCGGAAATTTTTTATCTTACCCGAAAAATTTTGTATATTTATTTTATACGAAAAGTTTTGGAAATTGTGCATTTTTGGAATATTATAATTCGAATATTGTTTGAGAATATTTTGGTCGAGAGTGCCCGCGAAGAGTGTAAAATTTTGTTTGAATTTGATTTTTGATTGAACTTTGATTTTTTGATAATAATATTTAATATGATAAGAATATTTGAAAACTAAAATTAGTATTTAAAAAGAGCAAAAGTATGGTAACATTAAGTATCTTAATGTTGTTGTCAGTCGCGGTCGACACCCGGCGAGTTCCATGGCTTCGGGTTCCACCCTTGGCGAGTTTGGAGAATTGGAAAAAGTTAAAATCGTGTGATAACATTCGTGACAGTTTCCAATGAAGTTATGGAAAAACTATAATGGTGCTAGATTTCATATTTGGGTGCTAGCTCTAAGGCTCTAAGGTAACTAATTTTAAAGATAAAATGTACAATTTAAAAAAAATTTATGATGCCGAATTATTTTATACAAACATATATTATATACAAACAACCAATACTGTTGTAATTTTTTTTTAAATTAATTTTAAAACATTTCGAAATTTGCAGCCTCTCTGACATAACCGCCTCGGCCGCTTCCTCCTCTTGGACGATTACTTCTGCGTTGCTTCCTAGCTGCAAATTTTTCTTTCATCTGCACTAATTGTTCAGGAACAAACTAAAAAAACAAAGAACTTATTAAAAGATATTCTTGGAGAAAAGAAATTAAAATTGATTGCTAATTTATAGTCGCCTAACTAAGTTTTGGCTTTCAGTAATTTTATAATTCCTGCAAAAATTTCTAAATTTTGTTTATTTTCCGCCCTAAATATTAAGAAACATAGCCAATCATTTTCGCGATAGTCTTAAAAATTTGACCTTTTGAGATTGTTAGTCAGTGGTTTCGAAAGTGTTCTATATCGACCCCCAAGGGTCTACGACGACATGCGAAAGATCTATGTCAGCGAAAAAAAAATTTCTTCATACCTAGCGGAAAGGGGTTTCAGCGCGGTTGCCAATCTCCTAACAACAAAAAGAAACAGACTGGACGTCATTGACCGAGGAGATTTGAGATTAAACCTAACTAAATTGATGCCAAATATTAAAATCATCATCAGCAAAATCAGCCTCTCACTAAAAACGTTAAGTTTTTGTTTAGTTATTTATTATAACTGATAATAAATTTTAATGCGGTTCGTTTTAATTTGAAAAAATCAATAGCAGATAGGTGAGGGGGGGTATACCTAAAACCGCAAAACATGGCAAGTGGTCTACGAGACAAAAAAAGTTTGGGAACCACTGTTCTAAGTAATCAACTTCCTTCTGTAAATTTAAGTTAATTCTCTTCTGATGTGCCAACTTTTCTTACAAAATCTTCATCTGAGTAGGTTGTTTATTAAGTTCATCAGTACAGTATCGGTCGTATGATATCGCGATTTCCCAACGCAATTCCGTTGCGGAATTGATCATATTTGATACTTTGCAAAGCTTCCACGATCATAATTATTGCATTTTCGGTAGTTTTAACTGCACCGATTGCATTCAAATTAGCCACCACATCGCACACAACTTGAAGCATTTGTTCACGTGATATATTTTCAAATTTCTAATTAAAAACTCGGTTCAATTCACTTATTATAAATTTTGTTTCTTCGCCCATTGCGACAATGATTTGTTTAAAATTAGAATATAGATTGAAGATATAAATTACAGTGTCTTAATTGTCGTCGTCACGGATAACACATTTTAATGTGTTTATTAAATGTGACGTTAAAAGTTTACATATTGTTAATGAAATAAAATTTCAACTTAATTTCTAGTCATTTTTTGTACTTTTGATCAGCAACGTCAACTTTTGTACTTAGAAGCTTAAAAATGTATTATTGTTAACTTAAATTAAAGTTTGGGTGCCATATTATAAAAGTCAAGACAAACAATTTCTTTCCTCAAAGATGTTGTTTATAAGTGAAAATATTTAAGTAGGAAAAACTGAAACCTGGAAGTCCGTAGGGGCACACAAAGGAACAGAGTAAATAATCTAAATTAAAAACATTTTAAAATTAAAAAATTTCCTCTTGAAGATTCAATAAAAACTTAAAAAGCAAATTATCAATGTAATTATCACAGTTGACTGGTATTCAAAAATAATGGAAATCGGTTTTGAATAATTAAAACAAGAATACTTACTTGATTAGCTTTCTCCAATATAGGAATTAATTCTTCTGCATGAGACCAATCATCCCGCGTAAAATATGTTATGGATTGACCGGATCGACCAGCACGTCCTGTACGGCCCACTCTATGAACATACTCTTCTATGTTTCTTGGAAAGTCATAGTTGATAACATATCTAAAGTTAAGAGATCATGAAAAGGTATCCAAACATAGTCTTATGTTAACTTACGTTATGTCCTCTATGTCTATTCCACGAGATGCCAAATCGGTCGCTACAAGTATTTTGACGTAACCACTGGTGATATCTTCCAATGCTTGTTCCCGATCACCTTGATCACGGTCCCCATGGAGTGATGCACAATAGACACCCTTTAACGCTAACTCCGAGGATAAATAGTCTGCACGTGCTTTTTTTCCACAAAAGACTATCGCCTTTTCTTCTGGATTCATCGTCTGAACAAAATCCATAAACTAAAGAAAAAAAATTAATGTTTCGAAAACAAAAGTGTTAATTTTAATTACCGTTTCAAACTTTGCATCATCATCATTGGGCATCATTTTTATAACTTGCGTTACGGTATGTACGGCAGCTAAATCCAACGACCCAACATATATTTGTATCGGATTAACCATATATGAAGTGGCCAATCTTCGAACTCCTTCCGGCCAAGTTGCACTAGTCATGACAGTTTGTCTATCTTCCCGCACGTTATACAAAGTTTTACGAATTTGACCTTCAAAGCCCATCTCCAACATCTTATCCGCCTCGTCTAACACCACATAAGTCACTCCTTCTAGCGACAATTTTTCTAAGGAATAAGTAATTAGTGTTAGCAAATTTTAACTTTAAAAATAAACTCTTACTTGTTAAAACTAGATCGTTGAGTCTGCCAGGCGTAGCAATTACGATATCTACGCCTTTATTTAGTGCATTAATTTGTTGCTGTTTGTCGGCGCCTCCATATACACATACACTATAAAAAAAAAAGTTTTACTGCAATCCGTTTGAGCAATTCTAAAATTCAACTTACGATTTAATCTGTTTATAATTATATTTGTTTACTTCACGTTCAATTTGTAATGCTAATTCCCTAGTAGGGGCCATGATCAATACGCGTGGTTCGGCAGGTTTTTTGGGCATAGTTTGTCCATCAATATGAATAAGAGCAGGCAAAAGAAATGCTAACGTTTTTCCGGTACCAGTTTGGGCAATGCCAATTAAATCTTCTCCTTTAAGCAGTACAGGCCAAGATTGCGATTGAATAGGAGACGGTCTTTCAAAACCAGCCTTCACTATTTCAGACAAAATAAGTGGATAATTGTGAAAAGCTTGGGAAAAGTTACGTACTGGATTTGGAATGGCTTTGTCGCCAAATTTTTCCACAAATACTCGTGAGACCATGATGTTGTTGGTATTTTTACGGAACTCCGATACTTCCTCGGCAGTCATTTGTGCAACTTCATCTACTTCTCCGTAGAAGCATTTAACAATTTTTGGCAAAGAGTTTAATCTTTCCTGTACGCACTTATCGTGACGTTCGTTGATTGTTTTCCAATCTAATGTCTGTAATTCGTGAATGCGCTGCTCTCTTCGTCTTCTTTCTTCAGAAAGTGCTTCGGGATCTAATGGCACGAAATCAGGTGGCGGTTGAGTTTCACGATTTTCACGTGGCTTTCGTTCCACTGTTAAATCTTGAATCAGCAGCCTCGCCCTTTCAATTTCGTCTGCCGATCCGCTTAATCGAATGACGGTGTTTTCCCCAACTGTATCTTTAGTGACTTGAATTTTCGCCCCAGATTCGAATTGAAGGTCACTTATCTTGGTTCCTCCCTTACCTATACATTTAAAAAACGAAATTATAAAAGATGTTCATATGAAAAATTTTAATGGGCTGTTCAATAATTTTAATAAATTGTTAATAACGCATTGTTACTTGTAATTAATCCGTATAATTTAAGTAAAACATTGATGAAAAATTGCATACTTTTATGAATTGAATTGAATTATGTTTTCTTATGACGTTATGACGTAAAATTATCGTCCGTAAACCGACTTTACAGACAACCAATTTCTTCCCTAATATTGTTACCGGACGAGAAAAGAACAAATAATTTATTTATTAGCAAATAAATGATCAAATTTTAACTTACAATGAAGCCTATTTTTATCTTTGTCTACATTCAATTACTATTTAACTTGAGTTTGTATAACGAAAACAATTAAAATTCTAGTGAATGTGCTCTACACATTTACATGGCAATTAAAAATATCACATAACATCAAACTTACCAATAATCCTTCCAACATATTGCGAAGGCACTTCCATTGTCTGTCCCGGGGCGCTAACGAATTGACGATTAGGATAATTCCGTCTAAAATTTCCGTTAGCGGAACCATTTCCAGCTGGATTCACTCCATAATTTCTATTGCCGTAATTGTGCCTGTTTGCGCTGTTGGAATAGGTTTGAGACCGAAATCCTCGTCCACTCATCTAAATACAAGAATTTAAAAGGTTGGCGATTTTAACGAAAAAAATTGAACAAATTTCTATGAATTTCAAGAAAATTTTGACAATAAATTATCGACGACCAACTGCAATGCTTAGGATCAGGTTGAGTAACGAAAAAAACTTTTTTTTTAATTTTTTTAAACACAATATTTCCTAGGAATTGCACTAATAAGTAAAAAATAACTTTGTGACATTATTAAAAAGCGTGGGGCTATTATAGTCATAGCCCCACGCATTTTATTTTGATGTTTTCATGGAGCTTTGTTTGTTCTTATCTGAAAAATTATTTTTTACTTTTTAGTGCAATTTCTAGAAAAAGCTTTGTTTATAAAGTTTTTTTTTAATTTTTTTCATTTTCAACTTTTTAGTCTTTAATTTAGATCAGTAAAATATCCGTTATGAAACTTTTCTTTAAGTCGATTAATGAAAGCCTGCAATTTACAAGATAATCCTAAAAAAGCATTATAAATATTATTTTTTATGTTGGTAATAACTTTGACAGATTAGTTGTTTTATTATATGAATTTTTGTTTTTCTTAAGAAATAAAACCAAATGATCTTATCCGTTGCAGATTGTCAACCATTTTTAACTAGCATAAAAATATCTAATCCAAATCGCAATAAAAAAGAATTTCTTTTGACTCACCTTGGTAGAAAAATGCAGCCGGTTTTTTATGCACAATAGAAATTAGCAAATTAACCTAAAAAAAATGAAATAAATGAGCCTATAGTGTGGTTATTAACTAGTATGTAATGTTAAAATAAACAAACTAAACATATTATTAAAATGACGAATTTTAACAGTTAAGTAAAGAATACATATTTGCATAGAAAAATAATATTTAAAAAACAATAAAAACGACAATAATTGGTATTTAACAGGTTAGGACTTACAATATTTGAATAAACATGAAAAAGAAATAAAAAAAATTACGTTATAACAACTGATAAAAATTTAAAATAAAAGCTTTGTAATACGATATAAAGACTCTTATGTCACATTTATTATCGATATTCAGTCGTATTTAACATGACAAAACCGTAAAAATAAAATAAAGCAAGAAAACATTATACCATGGTATAATGTTGAAAAAAATTGAAAATAAAATTAAAAAACAGGTAATTTAGAAAATTTAGAAAGTAAGACCAAATAACCAAATTGAACAACGTCACGTGCTTAAAGAAATTTTTAAGGTTAAATAAATAGATATTGATCCTTAACGGTAAAACCGTAGAAATTAATTAATTAAATATCAATAAACAATTATTACAATATATAAATTACACCCTTACCTCGAGATCGGTTAATGTCAACAACTAAAATTTATCGCTATAGTAATCACTAAAAATATCGTTTTCGTTTAATACCACAATTTTGCACTTCTGCTATCCACGAGCTGACCAAGGAATGCAATGAACAAGTTAAGTTAAAAATCGATTGCTATATAATAACAAAATATATTCTTGATACCAACACAAAAATGTTGCACTAATCTGTAATTTAAAAAACTTTAAGTACCAACTGTTTCATACATAAAAACGTAGTGGTGAGCAGAGAATTTAGGGTTGTGACCTAAAGTCGGGAAAAGTGATTACCGTCAAAACTTTATGGGCGGCAAAACTCCGAAATTAAAAAAAAATTATTTCACATTTTGGTAATATCACTTACAATGAACAATATTTACGTTTTAATAATAAACCTACAATTTTATGTAATGATTTTTTCATTTTTAAGGGGAGGGAGCAAAATAATCTTTAGTATTTTAGGGCGGCTATTGGCGATGTTTTACCAAGGAACCGTTGATAAAATACTTTTGCAAATAGGTTAGCAACGGTATGTTACGGGGGGGGGGGGGAATTAAAGGAACGTGACGTTTGCAGTTCATCAAGTTGATTTTTAATAAGTTTTTATCGATTGAGTTTTTACCGAAAACAATTTCGCCGCCACTATAAGCCCATGTACTGAAATTTAAATTTAGCCCTTGCTAAATCTATATATCTATTGACCTACTTGACAATAGATAAACAAGAGGGGTGGAGTCTAGCATCTGTGATGTAATATTTGTGAAAAGGTTATAACAAATGTGACGGTGCGTGACGAGGGAGGGAGAAGTGTCCTTAAAGCGAAATTTTGACTTATTTTATTAAGGCCCCCAAAGAGATCTACTCATTTTGAAAACTTTGCGTTTTAAGTCATGTGGGGTTTATCGATTACAAATATTACCTATCGACTCTTTTTATTAAAATATCTCTCGTTAATACAGACATGTACGTATATGGACTGTAGCGCGACCAATTTGCCTTTCCTAAATGAAAAGGTGAAATCGCAGCTACTGGGTAGCTTCGAAAGCTTGAGTCAGCGGGTGGACTAACTTGTCAAGTTTTCTTGTCATCACACACTCTTCTTTTTAAGGAAACCCGGTGCGTGGGCGCCAATTCAAACAATTCGAATACAATGACTGGAACGGGGGAGGTTTAAATAAACAATTGATTAGAAAAAACAATAACAAACATATTTATTAATAAAAAAAATATATATTTACAAACTTAAACTGAATTATAAAACTAAAAGAAAATAGTACTGCGTACGGCACTGGTGGTTTATTTACAAGTTAAGGCCTCACCACATAGCCTGTGCTATGCTATGCTATGCCAATGTAAAATGTTAGCATAGAGGTATCTTTACACTATTAAATTTTGTATTGGATTTTTGTATTCGAGATTTATATTGGATTTCATATCCAATGCTCGAATATAAACGCATTTACATTATTGGATATTTGTATTGGATTTGTAATGACAAATGACAGTGCTGAGAATAAAATTATGTTAAAAGCTTTGGTTATGTTTTAATTTTTGTGATAAACACGCACCTTGGTGTTACGTACACGCACGACAAACAAAGATTATTAAATATTGTTATAATATAATAAATATATGCTATAAAATTATATTAGAAAAAATGTCGATCGGTACGTATTTGGCGCATCAATAAATTGTATTCCACCTTGTGTAATACATAAATTACGTAATTCAAGACGACGTAAATAGCTAAGTTGTAAACAGCTAAAATAAGTTGTCAATAAAGTATTAAAATTTGAGGTTAATAAAATCAACCATAAGTCAAACTACTCAAACAATCTCACTGCGCATGCTCACCAATAGAAATCCAATGTAAAATCCAATACAAATAGACACCGTCCTATTCCTTAAAAATACAATGTAAAGTCCGATGAAAAATCCAACAGATGTAGTCCAATGTAAAATCGATTAGTGTAAACGCGAAAATTTTTACATTAGACTAAATTTAATCCAAAATCCAATACAAAATCTAATAGTGTAAAGATATTTTAGCATGATCCAACATAAAAGTGTTCACATAGGTTGTGCTGTGCCATGCCATTAAGCTCCGCCTATGACTTCGACGTTGAACATAACCAAAAATATTTTCAGGTTTTTGTAATTTCGTTTCGAAAACTAACAATATATTTTGATTATTTTTGTTGAGGTGTTTATTTTTAAAATAGATAATTATGGAATCTAGTGACGTTGCTGTAGGTTTAATTTTACTGATTGCACTCCTACTTAACAAAAAAAGAAATCGGGTATTGCCTAAGAAAGTTCGTCGTTGGTGGGACACGAATGCGAAAGTATTAAAATTAATAATTGGTCGTCTCTAATAAATTTCTCGACATTTTACGACTCAAAATAATAAAATTAACCTCAAAACCAATTGATTATAGCTACACCACCACAAAACATTTATACAAAATATACACAGAAGTAGGATCGAGTTCAACTTCTATGCTATGCTATGCCATGTTATGCCATGTGGCATCAAAGTCAAACAATTTCTTGGTTATGCAATTTCTTGGTTATAGCATGGCAACCCGCATGACTCGCATAGCAATGTGACCGGTACCATTAAAACCGTATGCTTCTACTTCTGTGTTTTACATTGGCATATCATAGCACAAGCTATGTGGCGATGCCTTTAATAAAATGGCGGGTGTGTAGTTGTGTCGATTTTGGTCTTCCTGCACTTTTAGTTTCAACAGCTACTAGTTTCAACAATGTAAAATTACAGGTAAATACGGGGAATCTAAGTTTAATGTTTTTACTGAAATATCAAACTACAAGTTCCTTTCTTAGATTTTAGAAGAACTACTAGTACCTAACTGAACTGCTGGTTTAATTTAAAGTTACGACTAAAGTATTACTATAGCGGGATCTGGATTACGAGTATCTGTGTCTGTAATGTTGAATACTACTGGTTCGGTTATCTGGGATCTAATATAACCTATACCCGCCTTTGATTGTCGTTTCTACTGGTAAACTAATAATGACTACTTAGATGGTTATAATAACAGGTAAGATGATAGGAAGTTTTTATGGGATAAATCTTGTCTCGCCAGGCTATAAACAAGATAGTTTCAGGATGGATATGATGATGTCGTCACGCCAGGCAGCGACGACGTACTGGGAAACAGGATAAATAGAAACGATCGCCAAGCAAACACGTTTCCGAAGTATTGAATGCAACACTGTTTGAAATGATCGCCAAGCAGACCTATTTCGAAAGTATTGACGGAACAATACCTTCCTTGGAAAGGAAAATTTATACCAAACCAAACCATTGGATGAAAACTTAACCGGTTAGTTTTTCTAGTAGAATCCTCTATCAGCTTTAACAGTAGACAATGTATTACAATGTATGATAAAACTTAATCAACAACATGGGTTGCCTATCATTTAAATTTTACTTTTTCAAAGGTTGTTTCACAATTGTAAATAAAATTTCATCCAAAAATGGTAGTTTCATTACAGGACTTCACCGAAGGTCAGAAATTAATTTCTTTTTTTGGATTTTGACCGAGGGTCAAATTTTATTTAAATTTTAATTTTATTTTTTTTTTATTGAATCGCCGACTACTCGCTATGAAAGGCGACAAAAATGCTTACCAGACCACAAATACACAATCCGCTGATCAAAATAGGAAGTAGGAGTTGGGCTAGAAGTAATGAAGAAAATGCAAAAACTTTCGCGGAACAACTCGAGAAAGTATTTACACCATTACCGCGAGCATGCAATATCGTCGAAGAAGAACCAATCCATGAACTCCTCAATGCACGGTGTTATTTTTAACTACAAATTAATAAATTTAAAAAGCAAGAAGTACGCAAACTTATCCATCACGAAATCTTCCCAAAAAAGGCGCCGGGATTCGATCTGATTACGGGCAAAGTACTACAAGAACTACCCGATGCTGGATATAGAATGCTAACTATAATATTCAACGCCAAATTGAAATTAGGTTACACTCCCCTTCAATGGAAGATCTCACAAATAATTATGATCTCTAAGCCAGGGAAAGATGGGAATGACGACTCATCATACAGACCCATTAGTCGCTGCTACCATTGACCTTTTACTAAAACAACTCCGCCCCATACTAGACAGAAATGGAATCATACGAAAACAGCAGTTCGGCTTCAGACAAAGGCACTCCTCTGTCGAACAAGTACATAGAATTGCAACCAAAATAAGATCTGATTTGGAATTGAAAAACTATTGCTCCACGGTGTTCTTGGACATCTCACAAGCGTTCGACAGGGTCTGGCATTCTGGCATGAAGGCCTTTTGTATAAGATTAAAGGAAGCTTATCACACACTTATTTCATAATACTCTAATCATATTTAACAGAGAGATACTACTTCGTAAAGCAAAAAGATTGTACATCAAAACTACATAAAATAAACTCTGGAGTAATCAATAGATAAGTGGTTTAAGTAGTGTAACTCGATATTAATCATATCAAATTTTTAGCATAAACCAAAAAATGCACAAAACACTTTTTCGAAAACTAAAATGTTTAAGTTATCACATTATTCATTCAATTATATTGTGATAACTTAAACATTTTAGTTTTCAAAAAAGTGTTTTGTGCATTTTTTGGTTTATGCTAAAAATTTGATATGAAACTCTGGAGTACCCCAGGGAAGTGTTCTTAGCCCGATACTATACCTGATTTTTACTGCTGATATTGTTGTATGGGTTTTTTTTAGGAGGTTATTATTTAAGTGCGACCTCTTGGGGTTCACTCGCTTGACATACTTTGAGGTTCCACGATTTAACCGACTCCTTTAACATACTTAATTAAAAACCCAGTAATTAAGTTAATATTAAATTTATTCATAAGCCCAATTAAAAATATTTGATAACAAATTATTAAGTAAAGTTATTAAGTAAGTAAAATTATTAAGTAATAGTTATTAAGTGAGTAAAATTATTAAATACCCAATGAATGGGACTTACCTTCCAACAAGGAAGATTTGGATTGGGGACGCTGGAGCAAGGCACTTCATCTTTAGTAACTAGTTGTCACTTTTAGATTACCCGTAAGACTCCTTTACTTTTTTTTTAATTGTCCATCCATTATTGATTCATTGCTCCAACCTCTCCACTACCATTTTTACATAAACTTTTTGAACTTAAGTTAAGTTCAAAGTATTTGCACTTTATTCCAATGAAAGTCATTTCCTTTTTTTCCAATTTTCGTGTAAACCCCTTGTTCAACAGGAAATATCAATTTATGCCTTCTCTAGTCTACATAAATTTATTAGTAAGCGTCTATATGTAGCGTCTATTAATCCCCTAATCGTAATGTTTTCTAATTGATTATTCATATTTATATTACCAACCACAACCTATAGTAATTTGTAAGAATTTCAAGTATGCATACCGATGTTCCACTCAATTGGTTTTTATATTATGTAAGACCTTAAATCATAACCCTTATATTCTAAATTATCCGTCCTTATATAACTAATACCTCGTCATTTTAACCAAGCGCGTCAGCTTATTGATATATAGTCATCTTATTAATATATTGTCACCTTATTAAGATATTGTCATCTTATTACTATATTGTCATCTTATTACTATTTTGTCATCTTATTACTATATTGTCATCTTATTACTATATGGTCATCTTATTAATATATTGTCATCTTAAACTAGTACGTCCTTCTTATTGCTAATTGGTCATTTTCTTAAATCTAAATAAGTCGCATTTACTTAACTAAATAAATTCCCCATACTTAAACTAGCAAATAATCATAGCCGCAAATAATAACCATGAAGAACTTTGTTAACACAGTTCTTTAATATTGTTTTTAATTGTTATTACCTTTTATTAGGTTAAATGGTGTAATTTTAATTGTATTCAATTTTTATTAAGTTAAATGTATTCGATTGTTATTATTTTATAAGTGGTTGCAAATAATCATAAGGTACATTGTTAAAATTATTAATAACTGTCCTGAAATATCATAATTTTGTAGTACATCATTTAGATATATGAAAAAAAAAGAAAGAAAGGAACGACATCACAGCATTTGCTATGTCACTTCCGGTTCCATTACAGTTTACCGTTCAGTGGCCAGCCTATTACTGCAACGTATTTTAACCGCCATCTTATGATTGTAAGCATCCACAAAATCCGTTACACTTAATTATCTAAATAAAATTATCCCACGATAAACATATTTTCCACTCCGAACACCCGCCTTTATTAAATTACCTTTAACAACTCCTCTTACGCGCTAACCCAAACCTAATAATAGTACGCCATTGAAAAAACATTATATGAATAATCAATCTCTTCCATTACATAATCTTACTCCCGTTTTAAATGATAATAATATAAATCACAATTTCAAACTATAATTATTTCTTATATCTGAAGATAAATTAATAAAAACTTAGATGTAACCGTGTATGTAAAACGAAATTATCTACCCGCGTGGTTACAACAATTATTACTCGAAATTTTAACGTAATCCTGTATTAAATTCTTTAACAAATAAATCAAATATTTTAACTTACGTATTTTACTTCTGTTGTTAACTAAATCTGATTTGAAATAATTTTAATTTCAATTACTTGGTATTTTCAAATTAATGCACAAAGAACAAGTGTTTTCAACGGCCTTCCAAAATGTCAGACCCTTACTATCCCTAACGGTCAACTCTAGCGGAAAAAACTCCCACTACCTCCGTTTTACCACCGTTGTATTTTAAAGTAACCAAAATGAACTAAATTTAAAATTTCGCGCCCAATATATTCAAATTCAAATTTACAATATTACACTACACACCCGCCATTTTATTAAAGGCATCGCCACATAGCTTGTGCTATGATATGCCAATGTAAAACACAGAAGTAGAAGCATACGGTTTTAATGGTACCGGTCACATTGCTATGCGAGTCATGCGGGTTGCCATGCTATAACCAAGAAATTGCATAACCAAGAAATTGTTTGACTTTGATGCCACATGGCATAACATGGCATAGCATAGCATAGAAGTTGAACTCGATCCTACTTCTGTGTATATTTTGTATAAATGTTTTGTGGTGGTGTAGCTATAATCAATTGGTTTTGAGGTTAATTTTATTATTTTGAGTCGTAAAATGTCGAGAAATTTATTAGAGACGACCAATTATTAATTTTAATACTTTCGCATTCGTGTCCCACCAACGACGAACTTTCTTAGGCAATACCCGATTTCTTTTTTTGTTAAGTAGGAGTGCAATCAGTAAAATTAAACCTACAGCAACGTCACTAGATTCCATAATTATCTATTTTAAAAATAAACACCTCAACAAAAATAATCAAAATATATTGTTAGTTTTCGAAACGAAATTACAAAAACCTGAAAATATTTTTGGTTATGTTCAACGTCGAAGTCATAGGCGGAGCTTAATGGCATGGCACAGCACAACCTATGTGAACACTTTTATGTTGGATCATGCTAAAATATCTTTACACTATTAGATTTTGTATTGGATTTTGGATTAAATTTAGTCTAATGTAAAAATTTTCGCGTTTACACTAATCGATTTTACATTGGACTACATCTGTTGGATTTTTCATCGGACTTTACATTGTATTTTTAAGGAATAGGACGGTGTCTATTTGTATTGGATTTTACATTGGATTTCTATTGGTGAGCATGCGCAGTGAGATTGTTTGAGTAGTTTGACTTATGGTTGATTTTATTAACCTCAAATTTTAATACTTTATTGACAACTTATTTTAGCTGTTTACAACTTAGCTATTTACGTCGTCTTGAATTACGTAATTTATGTATTACACAAGGTGGAATACAATTTATTGATGCGCCAAATACGTACCGATCGACATTTTTTCTAATATAATTTTATAGCATATATTTATTATATTATAACAATATTTAATAATCTTTGTTTGTCGTGCGTGTACGTAACACCAAGGTGCGTGTTTATCACAAAAATTAAAACATAACCAAAGCTTTTAACATAATTTTATTCTCAGCACTGTCATTTGTCATTACAAATCCAATACAAATATCCAATAATGTAAATGCGTTTATATTCGAGCATTGGATATGAAATCCAATATAAATCTCGAATACAAAAATCCAATACAAAATTTAATAGTGTAAAGATACCTCTATGCTAACATTTTACATTGGCATAGCATAGCATAGCACAGGCTATGTGGTGAGGCCTTAACTTGTAAATAAACCACCAGTGCCGTACGCAGTACTATTTTCTTTTAGTTTTATAATTCAGTTTAAGTTTGTAAATATATATTTTTTTTATTAATAAATATGTTTGTTATTGTTTTTTCTAATCAATTGTTTATTTAAACCTCCCCCGTTCCAGTCATTGTATTCGAATTGTTTGAATTGGCGCCCACGCACCGGGTTTCCTTAAAAAGAAGAGTGTGTGATGACAAGAAAACTTGACAAGTTAGTCCACCCGCTGACTCAAGCTTTCGAAGCTACCCAGTAGCTGCGATTTCACCTTTTCATTTAGGAAAGGCAAATTGGTCGCGCTACAGTCCATATACGTACATGTCTGTATTAACGAGAGATATTTTAATAAAAAGAGTCGATAGGTAATATTTGTAATCGATAAACCCCACATGACTTAAAACGCAAAGTTTTCAAAATGAGTAGATCTCTTTGGGGGCCTTAATAAAATAAGTCAAAATTTCGCTTTAAGGACACTTCTCCCTCCCTCGTCACGCACCGTCACATTTGTTATAACCTTTTCACAAATATTACATCACAGATGCTAGACTCCACCCCTCTTGTTTATCTATTGTCAAGTAGGTCAATAGATATATAGATTTAGCAAGGGCTAAATTTAAATTTCAGTACATGGGCTTATAGTGGCGGCGAAATTGTTTTCGGTAAAAACTCAATCGATAAAAACTTATTAAAAATCAACTTGATGAACTGCAAACGTCACGTTCCTTTAATTCCCCCCCCCCCCCGTAACATACCGTTGCTAACCTATTTGCAAAAGTATTTTATCAACGGTTCCTTGGTAAAACATCGCCAATAGCCGCCCTAAAATACTAAAGATTATTTTGCTCCCTCCCCTTAAAAATGAAAAAATCATTACATAAAATTGTAGGTTTATTATTAAAACGTAAATATTGTTCATTGTAAGTGATATTACCAAAATGTGAAATAATTTTTTTTTAATTTCGGAGTTTTGCCGCCCATAAAGTTTTGACGGTAATCACTTTTCCCGACTTTAGGTCACAACCCTAAATTCTCTGCTCACCACTACGTTTTTATGTATGAAACAGTTGGTACTTAAAGTTTTTTAAATTACAGATTAGTGCAACATTTTTGTGTTGGTATCAAGAATATATTTTGTTATTATATAGCAATCGATTTTTAACTTAACTTGTTCATTGCATTCCTTGGTCAGCTCGTGGATAGCAGAAGTGCAAAATTGTGGTATTAAACGAAAACGATATTTTTAGTGATTACTATAGCGATAAATTTTAGTTGTTGACATTAACCGATCTCGAGGTAAGGGTGTAATTTATATATTGTAATAATTGTTTATTGATATTTAATTAATTAATTTCTACGGTTTTACCGTTAAGGATCAATATCTATTTATTTAACCTTAAAAATTTCTTTAAGCACGTGACGTTGTTCAATTTGGTTATTTGGTCTTACTTTCTAAATTTTCTAAATTACCTGTTTTTTAATTTTATTTTCAATTTTTTTCAACATTATACCATGGTATAATGTTTTCTTGCTTTATTTTATTTTTACGGTTTTGTCATGTTAAATACGACTGAATATCGATAATAAATGTGACATAAGAGTCTTTATATCGTATTACAAAGCTTTTATTTTAAATTTTTATCAGTTGTTATAACGTAATTTTTTTTATTTCTTTTTCATGTTTATTCAAATATTGTAAGTCCTAACCTGTTAAATACCAATTATTGTCGTTTTTATTGTTTTTTAAATATTATTTTTCTATGCAAATATGTATTCTTTACTTAACTGTTAAAATTCGTCATTTTAATAATATGTTTAGTTTGTTTATTTTAACATTACATACTAGTTAATAACCACACTATAGGCTCATTTATTTCATTTTTTTTAGGTTAATTTGCTAATTTCTATTGTGCATAAAAAACCGGCTGCATTTTTCTACCAAGGTGAGTCAAAAGAAATTCTTTTTTATTGCGATTTGGATTAGATATTTTTATGCTAGTTAAAAATGGTTGACAATCTGCAACGGATAAGATCATTTGGTTTTATTTCTTAAGAAAAACAAAAATTCATATAATAAAACAACTAATCTGTCAAAGTTATTACCAACATAAAAAATAATATTTATAATGCTTTTTTAGGATTATCTTGTAAATTGCAGGCTTTCATTAATCGACTTAAAGAAAAGTTTCATAACGGATATTTTACTGATCTAAATTAAAGACTAAAAAGTTGAAAATGAAAAAAATTAAAAAAAAACTTTATAAACAAAGCTTTTTCTAGAAATTGCACTAAAAAGTAAAAAATAATTTTTCAGATAAGAACAAACAAAGCTCCATGAAAACATCAAAATAAAATGCGTGGGGCTATGACTATAATAGCCCCACGCTTTTTAATAATGTCACAAAGTTATTTTTTACTTATTAGTGCAATTCCTAGGAAATATTGTGTTTAAAAAAATTAAAAAAAAAGTTTTTTTCGTTACTCAACCTGATCCTAAGCATTGCAGTTGGTCGTCGATAATTTATTGTCAAAATTTTCTTGAAATTCATAGAAATTTGTTCAATTTTTTTCGTTAAAATCGCCAACCTTTTAAATTCTTGTATTTAGATGAGTGGACGAGGATTTCGGTCTCAAACCTATTCCAACAGCGCAAACAGGCACAATTACGGCAATAGAAATTATGGAGTGAATCCAGCTGGAAATGGTTCCGCTAACGGAAATTTTAGACGGAATTATCCTAATCGTCAATTCGTTAGCGCCCCGGGACAGACAATGGAAGTGCCTTCGCAATATGTTGGAAGGATTATTGGTAAGTTTGATGTTATGTGATATTTTTAATTGCCATGTAAATGTGTAGAGCACATTCACTAGAATTTTAATTGTTTTCGTTATACAAACTCAAGTTAAATAGTAATTGAATGTAGACAAAGATAAAAATAGGCTTCATTGTAAGTTAAAATTTGATCATTTATTTGCTAATAAATAAATTATTTGTTCTTTTCTCGTCCGGTAACAATATTAGGGAAGAAATTGGTTGTCTGTAAAGTCGGTTTACGGACGATAATTTTACGTCATAACGTCATAAGAAAACATAATTCAATTCAATTCATAAAAGTATGCAATTTTTCATCAATGTTTTACTTAAATTATACGGATTAATTACAAGTAACAATGCGTTATTAACAATTTATTAAAATTATTGAACAGCCCATTAAAATTTTTCATATGAACATCTTTTATAATTTCGTTTTTTAAATGTATAGGTAAGGGAGGAACCAAGATAAGTGACCTTCAATTCGAATCTGGGGCGAAAATTCAAGTCACTAAAGATACAGTTGGGGAAAACACCGTCATTCGATTAAGCGGATCGGCAGACGAAATTGAAAGGGCGAGGCTGCTGATTCAAGATTTAACAGTGGAACGAAAGCCACGTGAAAATCGTGAAACTCAACCGCCACCTGATTTCGTGCCATTAGATCCCGAAGCACTTTCTGAAGAAAGAAGACGAAGAGAGCAGCGCATTCACGAATTACAGACATTAGATTGGAAAACAATCAACGAACGTCACGATAAGTGCGTACAGGAAAGATTAAACTCTTTGCCAAAAATTGTTAAATGCTTCTACGGAGAAGTAGATGAAGTTGCACAAATGACTGCCGAGGAAGTATCGGAGTTCCGTAAAAATACCAACAACATCATGGTCTCACGAGTATTTGTGGAAAAATTTGGCGACAAAGCCATTCCAAATCCAGTACGTAACTTTTCCCAAGCTTTTCACAATTATCCACTTATTTTGTCTGAAATAGTGAAGGCTGGTTTTGAAAGACCGTCTCCTATTCAATCGCAATCTTGGCCTGTACTGCTTAAAGGAGAAGATTTAATTGGCATTGCCCAAACTGGTACCGGAAAAACGTTAGCATTTCTTTTGCCTGCTCTTATTCATATTGATGGACAAACTATGCCCAAAAAACCTGCCGAACCACGCGTATTGATCATGGCCCCTACTAGGGAATTAGCATTACAAATTGAACGTGAAGTAAACAAATATAATTATAAACAGATTAAATCGTAAGTTGAATTTTAGAATTGCTCAAACGGATTGCAGTAAAACTTTTTTTTTTATAGTGTATGTGTATATGGAGGCGCCGACAAACAGCAACAAATTAATGCACTAAATAAAGGCGTAGATATCGTAATTGCTACGCCTGGCAGACTCAACGATCTAGTTTTAACAAGTAAGAGTTTATTTTTAAAGTTAAAATTTGCTAACACTAATTACTTATTCCTTAGAAAAATTGTCGCTAGAAGGAGTGACTTATGTGGTGTTAGACGAGGCGGATAAGATGTTGGAGATGGGCTTTGAAGGTCAAATTCGTAAAACTTTGTATAACGTGCGGGAAGATAGACAAACTGTCATGACTAGTGCAACTTGGCCGGAAGGAGTTCGAAGATTGGCCACTTCATATATGGTTAATCCGATACAAATATATGTTGGGTCGTTGGATTTAGCTGCCGTACATACCGTAACGCAAGTTATAAAAATGATGCCCAATGATGATGATGCAAAGTTTGAAACGGTAATTAAAATTAACACTTTTGTTTTCGAAACATTAATTTTTTTTCTTTAGTTTATGGATTTTGTTCAGACGATGAATCCAGAAGAAAAGGCGATAGTCTTTTGTGGAAAAAAAGCACGTGCAGACTATTTATCCTCGGAGTTAGCGTTAAAGGGTGTCTATTGTGCATCACTCCATGGGGACCGTGATCAAGGTGATCGGGAACAAGCATTGGAAGATATCACCAGTGGTTACGTCAAAATACTTGTAGCGACCGATTTGGCATCTCGTGGAATAGACATAGAGGACATAACGTAAGTTAACATAAGACTATGTTTGGATACCTTTTCATGATCTCTTAACTTTAGATATGTTATCAACTATGACTTTCCAAGAAACATAGAAGAGTATGTTCATAGAGTGGGCCGTACAGGACGTGCTGGTCGATCCGGTCAATCCATAACATATTTTACGCGGGATGATTGGTCTCATGCAGAAGAATTAATTCCTATATTGGAGAAAGCTAATCAAGTAAGTATTCTTGTTTTAATTATTCAAAACCGATTTCCATTATTTTTGAATACCAGTCAACTGTGATAATTACATTGATAATTTGCTTTTTAAGTTTTTATTGAATCTTCAAGAGGAAATTTTTTAATTTTAAAATGTTTTTAATTTAGATTATTTACTCTGTTCCTTTGTGTGCCCCTACGGACTTCCAGGTTTCAGTTTTTCCTACTTAAATATTTTCACTTATAAACAACATCTTTGAGGAAAGAAATTGTTTGTCTTGACTTTTATAATATGGCACCCAAACTTTAATTTAAGTTAACAATAATACATTTTTAAGCTTCTAAGTACAAAAGTTGACGTTGCTGATCAAAAGTACAAAAAATGACTAGAAATTAAGTTGAAATTTTATTTCATTAACAATATGTAAACTTTTAACGTCACATTTAATAAACACATTAAAATGTGTTATCCGTGACGACGACAATTAAGACACTGTAATTTATATCTTCAATCTATATTCTAATTTTAAACAAATCATTGTCGCAATGGGCGAAGAAACAAAATTTATAATAAGTGAATTGAACCGAGTTTTTAATTAGAAATTTGAAAATATATCACGTGAACAAATGCTTCAAGTTGTGTGCGATGTGGTGGCTAATTTGAATGCAATCGGTGCAGTTAAAACTACCGAAAATGCAATAATTATGATCGTGGAAGCTTTGCAAAGTATCAAATATGATCAATTCCGCAACGGAATTGCGTTGGGAAATCGCGATATCATACGACCGATACTGTACTGATGAACTTAATAAACAACCTACTCAGATGAAGATTTTGTAAGAAAAGTTGGCACATCAGAAGAGAATTAACTTAAATTTACAGAAGGAAGTTGATTACTTAGAACAGTGGTTCCCAAACTTTTTTTGTCTCGTAGACCACTTGCCATGTTTTGCGGTTTTAGGTATACCCCCCCTCACCTATCTGCTATTGATTTTTTCAAATTAAAACGAACCGCATTAAAATTTATTATCAGTTATAATAAATAACTAAACAAAAACTTAACGTTTTTAGTGAGAGGCTGATTTTGCTGATGATGATTTTAATATTTGGCATCAATTTAGTTAGGTTTAATCTCAAATCTCCTCGGTCAATGACGTCCAGTCTGTTTCTTTTTGTTGTTAGGAGATTGGCAACCGCGCTGAAACCCCTTTCCGCTAGGTATGAAGAAATTTTTTTTTCGCTGACATAGATCTTTCGCATGTCGTCGTAGACCCTTGGGGGTCGATATAGAACACTTTCGAAACCACTGACTAACAATCTCAAAAGGTCAAATTTTTAAGACTATCGCGAAAATGATTGGCTATGTTTCTTAATATTTAGGGCGGAAAATAAACAAAATTTAGAAATTTTTGCAGGAATTATAAAATTACTGAAAGCCAAAACTTAGTTAGGCGACTATAAATTAGCAATCAATTTTAATTTCTTTTCTCCAAGAATATCTTTTAATAAGTTCTTTGTTTTTTTAGTTTGTTCCTGAACAATTAGTGCAGATGAAAGAAAAATTTGCAGCTAGGAAGCAACGCAGAAGTAATCGTCCAAGAGGAGGAAGCGGCCGAGGCGGTTATGTCAGAGAGGCTGCAAATTTCGAAATGTTTTAAAATTAATTTAAAAAAAAATTACAACAGTATTGGTTGTTTGTATATAATATATGTTTGTATAAAATAATTCGGCATCATAAATTTTTTTTAAATTGTACATTTTATCTTTAAAATTAGTTACCTTAGAGCCTTAGAGCTAGCACCCAAATATGAAATCTAGCACCATTATAGTTTTTCCATAACTTCATTGGAAACTGTCACGAATGTTATCACACGATTTTAACTTTTTCCAATTCTCCAAACTCGCCAAGGGTGGAACCCGAAGCCATGGAACTCGCCGGGTGTCGACCGCGACTGACAACAACATTAAGATACTTAATGTTACCATACTTTTGCTCTTTTTAAATACTAATTTTAGTTTTCAAATATTCTTATCATATTAAATATTATTATCAAAAAATCAAAGTTCAATCAAAAATCAAATTCAAACAAAATTTTACACTCTTCGCGGGCACTCTCGACCAAAATATTCTCAAACAATATTCGAATTATAATATTCCAAAAATGCACAATTTCCAAAACTTTTCGTATAAAATAAATATACAAAATTTTTCGGGTAAGATAAAAAATTTCCGAAAATGCTTCTCATAATAATTTTTTTTCTTATGCTTGATTTCACACTAGCGCGGATACAGTGAGCAATTGGGTTTAATTTCCATAGCCCCATCCCCTGAATCATGACTGAAGCACTTTATTGTAACCAATTTAAAAATTTAGAAAACTACAATTCTTCAAACACAAGTTGGATAGATAAAACTCCCTACACAAGAAGGACGATTTATGCATAAAATGTCATTTATGAAAAAAAGGTAAGTTATCAAAACTTTAAAAGGGATAAAATAAAAAATTACACTTATCGATTTCTTATACAACAAATTTAATATCGTGTCTCACAGGATTAAAAAATAATTAAATTGAACATTTAAATTGTTTTTCTTTTAAATTGATTTCGATTTAACTTTTGTATTGAAACATAATATCATGTACCAATGATAATGAAAATTGTAATAACGAATTATTGGCAACTAAGGGATTATTCAACTTTACACCCAGCAAATTTACTAAAAGAAAAACAGTGATAACAAACTAAAATTGCTACAAATTTTAAAAATAAGTATACTTTAATTTTACGTTTTCTCGACAGTCATAATAGTTATTTATGGGTCAAGGGCATTATGAAGATGTTTATATCAAAGGCAACCAGTGTAAAAGAACGAGAGCCTCCGGGCCCGAGAATTTGTAAAGTACTCGAAAGCATAATTATCGAGTAATGCCCGTGGTGCATACGTTTTATATTTCACTACATTTGAATTTATAAACATTTAAAATTTTGAATTTAATTTTGCTAAATTTCCTAGTTTGCGGTGGTTTGTATTTGTGACGATTTGTTTGTTTTATTAATGAGAGGACATAATAAGCGGGCATTATAATTTATACGCCCTAGGGCATTATAGGTTACTTAATATATCTCGTTGTCAAGGTATAAAAAACAAATAATGTGCAAAAACAAATCAGTGCAATGTAAAGTTATTTTTTATTAAATCAGGAGAAGGAGGGGGGGGGGGTAAGTAACATGTTTTATTTTTTATCTTCCACTTAGCATTATTACGTGAAAATTATTTTAACTTATATCGACAAAACACGTACAAAGCAATTACCCCTTTATAATTCTCTCACTCCGCCCCATAATAACATCTATATTAATAAGTATACGATTAAATGGTGACGGTCGTCAGTTAAAGCCGTTAAGAGCGTTGCCGCTAATGCTAAATGCTCGGTTGAACTCCGGGCTCAATAAAACTTTATTTAGGGTATTCACACTCCCTTGTATATTTACCATCGTATATTTACAACGACCAAATACCATAGCTGTGAACACACCTATGATATTAATAATAAATTGTATTTGATGTGATATATGTGATACATAACCTTACAATTATTGTTTATGCTATTGTTTTATTAACTTTACTTTCGGCACATGTTTAAAATAGTAGTGATTTACACATTAAAATGCCTAGAAAATCATAAAAAGAAAAATTGTATTGTACTGTAAAATGGTATTTGTAAACTTAGAAAATACTTCTGCACTTGATCAGCTGTTGTCCGCCATATTGGTTTTCAAATATAACGGTAGAAAAAACACGTTCGAGGGCTATTTAGAAATACAACACTTAGGGTGTATTTGCTCTTATGGGAAATAGCTATGCAACCATATACACCCTAGTAAACTTGTGTATATTTACTAGAGTGTATAAATACAACGAAATATACAAGAGAGTGTGAATACCCTAATTGTGATCGTCTACCCTCGGAAGGCAATGGCAAACCACCGAGATGTAATTTACTTGGTACACCCTCTCTGAAAATGAAATGTATATGTTACGTACCAAGCCGGAAATGGTAAAATTCGCACACTGTCCAGTGATTTTTGTACCAAACGCGAAGTGCACTGGCTACTTAGTCGACTTTCGACTTTCGCGAAACACCTAATAGACACAAACCATAAACAAGGGGGATACGAAATTTTACACGTTGCACAAAAAAGCAAAAACTGGAATTTTTGGAAGCTATGGAAATTAATAAATTAAAATATTCATCTTCATTACTAAATAGTCAATCTGATTTAAATAACTCACCCCTACTAAACATTTTTAATAAATAATACTTCCCCCCACCCCCTTTCTAACTTACCTCACATCTACTTACATTTTTTTCTCTTATTTTCTCTTTTGTATTAAATTTACCTATACCTTCTAGTAAATTCACACATAATTACTCTATTTTTAAAATTACCCCCCCCCCTTTTACCCCCTCCATTTTTCTCTTGCAATTTGTCGATAAATACGGAATTTTCTTGTTTCATCCTTCTAGTTCATCGCCTGATGATGCCATAGTATGGTGAAAACGTTTGCGATAATATAGTACATACGGTGTATTTATATATTGTGATAACTTAAACATTTTAGTTTCGAAAAAGTGTTTTGTTCATTTTTTGGTTTATGCTAAAAATTTGATATGATTGATACTTAGTACTCATTGCGATTTACCGAACTCGGTATTACGAGCTTTGTGATTAGGATCTGTACAGCCCATTTGTACCGAGCTGTTAGTTTCAACCTTTCTGCCAACTTGTTACAATTGAAAATTGTACAAAGCCCGAAATAACAACAGAAGAACACAAATTGAAATAACAAGCAAAAAAAAAAATTTTTATAGTAAATATAATTTATTATAAAATAAACAAATCGAACAAAATGTTAAAATAATGAATTTATTTACATACTTACATAGAAAAATAATATTTAAAGTACAATAAAAAAGACAATAATTTACATTTAACAGAAAAATAAAAATGTGAAATATGGCTATAGACGACTATAGAAGACGTTAATGAATTACATTTTTCTTTTCTTGTTATTTCAATTTCTGTTCTTCTGCTGTTATTTCGGGCTTTGTACAATATTAAATTGTGCCAAGTTGGCAGGAAGGTTAAAACTAACAGCTCGGTACAAATCTCGAACAGTACAAAGCTCGTAATATCAAGTTCGGTAAACCTTCTACCAATTTTAATTATAATTTTTAGGTTTTATTCATTTTTATTGCCATCTGTAATCATTCGACCATAGCTTCTGTTTTAATCTTACTTTTAAAACTATCCAAAATATCTTTCTTCAAAATCAAATTCAATCCAATTTTAATTATCAATAAAACACTCTTCATTAAAAAAGTTACTTAGATTTTCACAATTTATTAACTCATTTAATTAAATTTTTCGGACATAAAATTACAAGTCCATCGCGTTGACAATTTTCGATCAGAAGCCTCGATAAAAACTCCACTTCTACCAACTATAATTTTCAAAGTTTTACCTCCCAAAATTTAAATTCAAATATTTCACAAAATTAAAACCAAAATTAATAACAAATTAACAGGGTAGGTAAAACTTTGGTTCGGAACATGACATTATAATGCCCTCTTATTTTTTTTAAAAATTTGAAAATTTACAATTTGAAAATTTCTAAAACAAAATAAACTGATGTCTTGTTACGAATCAATAAAGTCAAGAGAATCTACCAAATTATTAGAATCTACAATATTTACAATAAAAACGAACAATAACCAAATAATTCAAAATCAAATTATCAAAATATCTAAATTTTCATAAATAATTCGTTCAGGTATTTTTCAAACCATATCAAATCAAAATCATAATTAAATCAAATTTTCACGTAAATAAATAAATTCAAAAAAAATTTTTATAAATAAACAAATCATTAAATTTTTTAATGCCAAATTTTAGTTGTTTATTTGTTTCAATTTTTAATATATGTAGATGTAATAGTTCTTTCTATTTAATTTTTCTTTATTGTTTGATATTGTAGATTTTTGATGTCCATATCATAATTATTAATCGACCTTTTCCATATTTCCTCCATACTATTAAGCTTTTTATTTATTTTTTTGTAATTCATGTTGGAGTCTTCTTTTAATTCTTTTTTCATGTCAGTCATTGCCTTCATTAAGGGAATGTCGTCAGGGTTGGCCACCCTTTTAACTTTTGCTCATAACTTCCGTGTAAGAAAGAATTTTGTTGATTTAAGCACATGATCAGAAAGAGTTAAGAATAAAGCTACTTTCGATGCAATCGCAAATTGATTATATAAAAAATAGAGAACTTAAGTAAGAATTAAAAAAAAAACAATGTTGTCAAGGTTGGCCCAATGCTGTCTAGGTTGGCCCAACGTTAAGAATTGCCAAATTCATGCAAAAAAATTAACTGGATGAAATAATAAACCAAATTTATTTTATTTTTATTCGATTGAGTGAAACTTTACAATATAATATCGCAGAGAACTGATTTACATGACACATAATTCCGAATCACCGTTTTGCTAAATAAAATAGCTCCTTGCCATTTTGGCACATTTCAAATGCACATTTTTCTTGCATTTAATGCATTCAATAGAGTTGTTGCGGTTCAGGCGACGAAGCATTCGCTTCCAAGCAAATGATGCATTTACCAACGTGTTTTTTTTGCAACGGTCCAACCTTGACAGCAAGTTCCATCACCACATCGCGTCACACTACATCCAAACAGGTAGCGAAAATGAATGTTTCCCTTGAATAATTTTTAAAGACTATTCACATAACACATTTTAGATGCTTATCTTAACGAATTAATGTTTTTCCTCCAAGTTTTCATGCTCTATTTGCAGCTGGTGGAAAACTTTTTTTGTCTTAGTTCAGTGAATGAGTGCACAACACGTTTCAACATTACACTCCAAAATCAGTAATGGCACGTAAAGTTCGTTTTCATTGAGGGATTTTTTGCCACACTCGCACATAGGTGGTTTCAGTGATCTACACTGAAAAATTGCAGTGGACCGACCTAGACGACAGGCCAACCTTGACAACATTCCCCTATATCTCGCAAACTTATTTCTGTTTCTTCCTTTCGTTCTAGCCCACTTTCGGTGCTATTTGCATCTTGGTTTAATTGGAGACTACGTATTTCTCCCAAGCTAATGTCTTTTTTGTTCCATTTTCGTTTGTTACCTTTTAGTTCTTATAAGTTAACCTCAGGGTCTAAAAGTAGGTCGTTTTTTTCGAGCTCCACGTTGTCAGCGCCATTTAATGCTGTGCCCCCAGGATTTTATTTTTAATTAATTTTCTTTTCCAATTAAATTTTTTCTTAAATTTTTAATTTCGTTTTCAATAAAATATTAAAAAATGGTTCAGTCAATCACGTTGACAATTTTCGATCAGAAGCCTCGATAAAAACTCCACTTCTACCAACTTTAATTTTCAAAGTTTTACCTCCCAAAATTTAAATTTAAATATTTCACAAAATTAAAATCAAAATTAATAACAATAAATTAACAGGGTAGGTAAAACTTTGGTTCGGAACATGACAATATCTGGCACATGGGCTATCCCGTGTTGCCGAAACAATTTGTCTTACATTTTCTTTGGTTAATAATTTTATTTCGAATGCAAAAAGAATTTTTGCAAGTGTGCTTTTGAGAGTGCAAGCTTTTAAATAAAATTTTCCCGATTACACCTCTACTTTCCAAACCAGTGCTTACAAGGTAGGGAACGTGGGTCAATGCTGTCATATATTATGAGACAAATTTTGAAAATTTTCTAAGATTATTGTTTTTAAATTGTCATATACATTATCTCAAGTGCATTCAAATTGTCGAAAATTTATTTTACAATACAATCTTAATTATAAAGATGTCACACTGTTCAGTGCAATTTTATATTTGCCGCCAAAACATGTTGTGGGAACTGTCAGAAAAACCTCATCACGAATTTCAAAATTTCAACTATACTATAGGAAAGAGGACACTTTTCTGAGCATACTAGAACAAAAATTTTGTTGGATTATAAATTAGTTCTCGAAAAAATCGAATTTGAAAAATTTAAATTTACATGTATTTTAGATACACCTTTTAACACGGCTGCATGATTAGCGATTTTTGTGTAAGGCAAAAAAAAAACAGACCCTCCGGACGCCTTCGGCGCCCTCCGGACCTGTTTTATTTTTTCACCTTACGCAAAATAATTTAAAAAAATCCCTGAAAAATAACAGAACTCGCCAAGGGTGGAACTCGAAGCCATAGAACTCGTACGGGTGTCGATCCCGAATGACAACATTAAGAGTCTATTAAAGCACTCGTACCGTCAACAAAATGAAGAATAGGAACGGAACGTGCCAGTTGACCGTGGCTCGACACGTTGCAACGGGGTGTATCGGGTTACAACTACCTACTTTTAATAACTTTAAAATGCCGTTTTTTCGAAAACTAATGAATAATCCAAAAAAATTTTTGTTGTATTATACACAGAAAATTGTCCTCTTTCCTATAGGGATATAAGATTAAGATTGCAGCGCCACCGTGTAGAAACGTGAACTAACTTAAAATACATTCGTGTGACGGCAGTGCTTGTGTTTTATGGTGTTTTGAGAGTTTTTCATCCCTTTTTCCAAGCAAATTTGTTAATTAGTTTTTATTTGTGCTAAGACAATTTACGGTTAGTGTTAAGTAGTTCATCTTCCTGCAGTTACATAGTATATATACGGTTAGGTGAGTTTTAGATCGCTTATTTCAACGTGGGTGTTTTTGTTTAATTTTAAAAATTTACAGATATGTCAGAATCTTACGAATTAAGATTAAGTCTTCTTGACTATCTAAAGACTCTTCAAGACTATCTTGACTAGAGACGGTCGTCAGCTAGAGCTGTTAAGTGCGTTGCTACTAATGCTGAATGCCTGGTTCGACTCCGGGCTCAGTAAAACTTTATGCTGACCGTCTCCTCTTGGAAGGCAATGGCAAACCACCTAGGTGTAATATGCGTGGTACATTCTCTCTGGAGATGAAGTGTATACACTTCCCGCGGTTCGGAGCCTGCGTTAAGCAGTAGGTTCCCTATGTGTGTGATAATACTTCAGACGCACAACACAGACATAAGAAAGAGTTCGCCAACGTCCGGGGAACCGGATAAGGCACACGAAGAAAAAGACTATCTAAAATATTTAGAGGGATCTGAAACATCTAGATGTGTTTATGAAGGCCTCGTGTAAAATAATCATCTTCTGTAAAATGTAGTGAACACACTTTCATAAACTTTGTCACAGTTTTTCCTATTTTTAAATTTTTAATCCACATTTTTTCACATCTACCAATTCCTAAATTCCCATTTTATTTACCACGCGTGTTTTGTATTTTTCAGCTGTGGGGAATAAATGGAAACTTAATTCCGAATTTTTCTTTGCCCAAGATGAACTTTGAGGCACTGAACAATACTGATTAGCACTCATATTGAATTATATATAACAAAATTTAATTTATCGTCGAAAACTTAAAATTACTACTACAGCATACGCAAAACTAACAATACTACTCATTTAACTTAGTTCGCCAAATTTCCGCTAGGTGCCGTGTTGCTTATCACTACATCCCTATAGTGCAGTTAAAATTTTGAAATTTGTGATGAGGAAATTCTGACAGTAACCCATGTTGTTATTGTTCAACGAATTGGGTTTTACCTGGTTTTACCCAACAGGTAGAATTGTCCTTTTATGAACAATAATTGTTAACGACTGAAGGACCTTTCTTCTGGTCGAGCAGTATTATTCAGAATATTGTAGGAGTAACATCTCCAAAACATTTGTACAGTTTGTTTTTTATTTGTTAGTTCTCATTTATTAAATTAAAGTTGGTTAACCGAAATAAAAGTTTTTTATATAAGCCAAGAAGCAAACAACATAATTTGGTGACTCCGACGTGATAGTTCATGCAACAGAACATTTAGTGGTGTATTTCAACAGTATTTTGGTTACACATATATTCGTAAGTTTGATTAGCTCATTAACACGCTTAATCAAACCTACATCATCTTTCTGGATCTATCTGGTGACCCCATTCAGAGAAACTCAACAAATAATACAAGATCACTCGTTTTCCACACACGTGCAGTTATCCTCGTGGTCGAAATCAATAACAGGTCCGTACTCAAGATCGAAAAACGTGCAATCATCGTATCCAGTCTCAAATTCCACAACTCAATTTGCTGGTAAAAACACAACCAAGGTTAGTGCATTTCTTTATTATCCTACCAATATCCTTTATTTACTCAAATTTACTACTTGTGTTAATACACGTTTTTGTGCATTTTAGTACACCTTACATTTTTATAAGTATACACATTAATTGTATAACATTTGCAATCACTATATTATTATTTAGTACATTTTGTAATAATTAATTCACGTAATTTTAATATGGCCACTCTTGCCGAATTAAGAATAAAACGTGGTAATCTTAAAGCACGTGTTACTAAATTTCATAACTATTTAGCTAGTTTAAAGGAAATTAATGAAATTGCCTTATTACAACTAGAAATACGCTTATCAAAAATCGTACCGTTATTTGAAGAATTCAATGATATTCAAGATAATATAGAGCTGATTGATAACGAATGCTCTACTCATGATGATGAGCGTGACACGTTTGAAAATTCTTACTTTGAGGTAGTTGCTCATTCAAATAAATTAATTCGCGACAAAAAGGAATTAGAAATCGCAAAGTCTCGCCCTACGGGAGTTTTACACAGCTCGGATGGTTCGCAATTTAAAAAAAATGTACGCTTGCCGGTTCTAGAATTAAAATCATTCAATGGCGCTTATGAAAATTGGGTATCATTTCACGACACATTTAAGTCGTTAATTCATGACGACCCTGATCTACCTAGTATTCAAAAATTTCATTACTTAAAATCATCGCTCAAGGGAGATGCGCTCCGATTGATAGATTCACTACCAGTGACCACCGTTAATTACATTACCGCTTGGAACGTGTTACGCGATCGGTACGACAGTAAGCATTTGATAATTAACCATCACGTGAAATCTCTTTTAAATATTCCTTCACTATCTAAGGAATCGCTAAACGGTTTGCATCAACTGCTTACTGATACGTCAACGAATTTAAGCGCCCTCAAAGCGTTACAACAACCGGTGGATCAGTGGTCAACGTTATTAGTACACATAACTACTCAAAAACTCGATCCTATAACGTTTCGCGACTGGGAAGGCATAAACGAAGACAACATTGACCTGCCCACAATGACAGAATTGATGGAATTTCTAGAAAGACGGTGCAAAATGCTAGAAAAGTGTCAGCAGAATAAACAAGTCTCGGTCGAGTCGCGTTCACATCCTAAACGCGATAAAGTCGTATCTCATTTTATAACTTCAAACACTTCATGTGCTAGTTGCAGTTCAAATCATTTCATTAGTAGCTGCAACACATTTTTAGATCTCCCGATTCAGGATAGAATTAAACGAGCTCGAGAACTGCAGCTTTGCATCAATTGCCTCCGGAAAGGTCACTCAAATAGAAGCTGCAAATCTTCGAAATGTAGAAAATGCCACAAATCTCATAATACACTGCTTTATTTAGAGATTAATAATACTCAAGCACTTCTACAAGCTGTTCCAAATATTTCTGAATCCACACCTGCGCCCGATTCAGTAATTAGTCAAGAATCAGCAGTAACCTCTCATACGGTCTGTGGTCTTTCTACTCATTGCATACTATCTACCGTGATAGTTAAGGTAAGAGACAGCAAAGGTGCGTTTACAGAAGTCCGAGCACTTCTAGATTCGGGTTCCGAATCGAGTTTTATTTCCGAAGGTTTGTGCGCTAAATTACATTTACCAAAAACTAAGGTGTCCGTTTCCGTAAGTGGAATAAACCAAGTAGAAGCGAAAATCTCCTACAAAACGGTAGCAAACGTTTGTTCGCGGATTAATACTTTCAATACTGATCTCAACTGCTATACTGTACCTCGGGTGACGGGCAACATTCCGTCAGTTACTTTTGACCGTTCTTTAGTACAGATTCCTAGCAATATACAATTAGCAGATCCCACCTTCTACATATCAAACAATATTGACCTGCTCATTGGTGCGGATCTTTTTTGGAATGTTTTATGTATAGGTCAAATCAGGTTGGGTAGAAACAAACCAATGCTTCAAAAAACTCTTTTTGGTTGGGTAATAGCTGGACCCATGTCTTCCATACCCCTCATAAAGTCTGCATCGGTTAAATGTAATTTCACTATGAAAAATTCTATAGAAGACCAGCTTGCTAAATTTTGGGAAATTGAAGAATTACAACCATGTCAGCCTTTATCAATCGTAGAGAAATTATGCGAAGATAATTTCGTAAAGACTACTGTTCGAGATAGTAACGGTCGTTTCATAGTTACTATACCTTTCAATGAGTCAATTTCGCGCTTGGGTGAATCTCGCAAATCCGCACTAAATCGGTTTCTGTCATTGGAGCGCAAATTAGAGAAAAATCGCGATCTCAAACTTCAATATGCTTCTTTCATGAAAGAATATGAAGACTTAGGTCATATGAAACAAGTCGACGAACGTCAGCTCGTCAAGGGAATTGGCTATTACTTTCCACATCATGCTGTGATTGAAGATACTAGTATAAGTACGCGGTTAAGGGTAGTTTTTGATGGTTCAGCACCTACTTCTTCAGGGTTATCCATTAACGATGCACAGTTAGTTGGTCCAACCATTCAAGATGACCTACTATCAATTATTCTTCGTTTTAGAAAACATCCTTTTGTTCTTGTCGCCGACATTGCAAAAATGTATCGGCAAATCTTAGTAAACGAAAACCAACGATCTCTGCAAAGAATATTATGGCGTGATAATCCTACGGTTCCAATATCATGCTATGAGCTTTCTACGGTGACGGCTCAAGAAAACATTGACGCCTATCCTGTCGCGTCAGCAGTAATTTTAAAGGATTTTTATGTGGATGATCTTCTTACTGGGGCCAACTCCATTGAAGAGCTTAAGATAATTAAAACAAATCTTATTCACATTTCAAGCGCTGCCTGTTTCGAATTACGCAAATGGCGTTCAAACAGCTCACAATTGGTCGAACCAATCGAGAATAATTCTGAGTTATTGCAAATTGGCGATTTTGACGCAAAGGCATTAGGTCTCTGGTGGAATTCATCCTCGGACAATTTAAAATTTCTTATTGAAGCACGTAATCCAAATCAATCGATCACCAAACGCATGATCTTATCAACTACGGCTCAAATCTTTGATCCTCTTGGCATCCTTGGACCAGTAACCGTGATAGCAAAGTCAATTTTACAAAGGCTTTGGTCATTAAAAATAGATTGGGATGAATCTTTACCATCCGACCTTCATACAAAGTGGATTCATTTTCGAAATGGTTTACACTTGTTGAATAATTTAATAATTCCACGGCATGTTATGTGTAAAAACCCCAGTGAAATTCAAATTCACGGGTTCTCCGACGCTTCAGAGATGGCTTATGGCGCTTGCATTTATTTACGAACCATAGATGTCAACGGCGCGCTTCAAGTCTCTCTTTTATGCGCAAAATCTAGAGTCGCACCTTTGAAAAACTTAAATATTCCGCGTCTTGAGTTATGCGGGGCTCTTCTCCTTGCAAACCTCTTCGACAAGGTCGTTAACTCTTTAAATATAACCTTTGATTCAGTTTTTTTTTGGACCGATTCAACTATTGTCTTAGGGTGGTTAAATAAATCTTCCAATGTATGGAAAACTTTTGTCGCAAATCGAGTTGCACAAATTCAGATGCTGACCAAAATTAGTGATTGGCGTCACGTTCGCAGCAGCGACAACCCAGCCGATTTGATCTCACGGGGTGTGTACCCGCAAGAACTAGTGTCGTCCTCGTTATGGTGGAACGGGCCAACCTGGCTATTGGAAGACCCTGAACTGTGGCCGTCATTATATAATAGTTTTATTCGCGATAACGACCTCCCGGAATTCAAATTGGCACCTCCTCATGTTTTAACCACTCAAATCTCCGGATTCGACTTGTTCGAACGGTATTCGTCTCTCGATAAATTGCAAAGAGTCGTTGCATACTGTTTAAGATTTAAAAACAACTGCTCAAATCAAGGTACGCGTCAACGAGGTGCTCTTACAACAAACGAATTAAATAATTCATTACATAATTTAATAAAGGTATGTCAGGCTCAAGCCTTTATGGATGAACTAAATCAGCTATTAACAGGAAAACCGTTGCGTACTAATAGTAGACTGCTTACGCTGCATCCCTTTGTTGATGCGCTAGGTCTTATGCGCGTAGGTGGACGGCTCTTACATTCCAATTTTAACGCAGATAAAAAACATCCAATTGTGCTACCCGCGAAACATCCTTTTACGTTACTAATAGTGCGATATGAGCATCTACGTTTGCTTCATGCTGGCCCACAGGCTCTATTAGCCTCCTTGCGAGAACGATTTTGGCCACTTTCGGGACCTTCCTTATGCAAGAAAATCGTAAATAAATGTATTCGCTGTTTTCGCGTAAGGCCTACAAATTCGGAGCCTATTATGGGTGATTTACCAAAATCGCGGATTACGCCTACTCGGCCGTTTTTAGTTTGCGGAGTTGACTACGCAGGCCCTTACATCGTTAAAGATCGAAAGAACCGAGGGTGTAAAACTTCAAAGGCGTATCTTTGCATCTTCGTTTGCTTTTCGACTAAGGCTGTTCATATAGAACTAGCTCCAGACCTGAGCACTGATGCATTTCTAAACATCCTCAAACGTTTCACGGCTCGACGCGGTTATTGTAGTGATATATATTCGGATAACGGAACAAATTTTGTAGGAGCTAATAATGCCTTAAGCGAGCTAGCTCATAAATTGCAAAATCCTCAATTTCACAACGAACTATGTCATTATGTAACTAATAAGGCTATACGTTGGCATTTTATACCTGCTCGATCTCCTACGTTTGGAGGTCTGTGGGAAGCCGCTGTCAAATCTGCCAAAAATCATATTAAGCGTGTCATAGGTGACACTATTCTCACATTTGAACAACTGTATACGCTATTGACACAAGTAGAATCCTGTTTAAATTCTCGTCCTTTAACCCCATTGTCCAGTGATCCATCCGATTGTTCTGCACTAACCCCTGGTCACTTCCTCATCGGACAACCTCTTCGCGCATTACCTCAAATGGACTTGCAAGAAGTCCCTACAAATAGGCTGTCCAATTATCAGCATCTGCAACAAATGGTTGGAAACGTTGGTCGACGGAGTACCTATGCCAGCTTCAACAACGATCCAAACAAACACGTCAAAATGCACTGATAAACGTAGGAACGTTAGTACTTCTAAAGGAAGATAATCTCCCTCCCCTCAAGTGGATCATGGGACGCGTCAGCGAGCTTCATCCCGGCAAAGATGGTGTGATTCGTGTTGTGAGCGTACAAACTCCAAGTTCTATAGTGCGACGTGCCGTGTCCAAGGTATGCGTGTTACCCTTAAACAATTAGTGCAATCGCATATAAAACACTCGCATTGTTTTTTTTTGTTTTGTTGAAAGCGATCCTTTCAAGGCGGGCGGTATGTTCAGTGCAATTTTATATTTGCCGCCAAAACATGTTGTTATTGTTCAACGAATTGGGTTTTACCTGGTTTTACCCAACAGGTAGAATTGTCCTTTTATGAACAATAATTGTTAACGACTGAAAGACCTTTCTTCTGGTCGAGCAGTATTATTCAGAATATTGTAGGAGTAACATCTCCAAAACATTTGTACAGTTAGTTTTTTATTTGTTAGTTCTCATTTATTAAATTAAAGTTGGTTAACCGAAATAAAAGTTTTTTATATAAGCCAAGAAGCAAACAACACACACGGTAAACGTTTTGGTGCAAATAATTTGCAAAATATTAAGAACGAAATTGAGAATCTGGTACCAACAAATGCAAAAAAATTAGAATCATCAGTTTGGAAACAATTTAATAAGTTTTGCTTAGAGAAAAATTATAAATTGCAGCAAGATTGGAAAATCTGGTGCTCATATTGGTTGACTGGGGTTATAATATGCGCAAACCGATGGAAACGATTACAAAAAACCAGTTGTAAAGCACATGTTGTGGAACACCGTTGCAAAATTAATACTAGAAAAATATTTTTTTGAATATTATATAAATGTCAACCCGTTCATTGATATTGTATTTAAAGGCGCAAGAGATGCAAAAAGAAAAGCATTACAAATTCAACCAGAAAAACGAAAAGTGAGTTCAGCACTAATTTTGCATTTGGAATTGGAATTGTGCTTTCAAGAATAATTCAAATTGTAATTTTTATTAAATGTTATTTGATTTGTTGGGAACTGTCAGACAACCCTCATCACGAATTTCAAAATTTCAACTGCACTATAGGAAAGAGGACACTTTTCTAAGCATATTAGAACAAAAATTTTTGCGAACCATGCATTAGTTCTCGAAAAAATCGAATTTGAAAAAGTTAAATTTACATGTATTTTAAATACACCTTTTAACACGGCTGCATGATTAGCCGATTTTGTGTAAGGCAAAAAAACAAAACAGACCCTCCGGACGCCTTCGGCGCCCTCCGGGCCTGTTTTATTTTTTCACCTTACGCAAAAAAAATTAAAAATATCCCTGAAAAATGACAGAACTCGCCAAGGGTGGAACTCGAAGCCATAGAACTCGTACGGGTATCGATCCCAAATGACAACAACATTAAGAGTGTATTAAAGCACTCGTACCGTCAACAAAATGAAGAATAGGAACGGAACGTGCCAGTTGACCGTGGCTCGACACGTTGCAACGGGGTGTATCGGGTTACAACTACCTACTTTTAATAACTTTAAAATGCCGTTTTTTCGAAAACTAATGCATGGTTCGCAGATATTTTTGTTGCATTATACACAGAAAATTGTCCTCTTTCCTATAGTGTAGTTGAAATTTTGAAATTCGTGATGAGGGTTGTCTGACAGTAACCGATTTGTTATTACAAATGTTATTTGTAAATTTATAAAATTTACAAAATTATAATTTGAGTTACTGCTGAAAGTACAATTATTTTCAAGTTTTTACCCCTGACTGTTTTTTCAAAAACACAGGGTATATGAAGTTACTATGTACAATATGTGTTTATTTATATATATTGCGGTGTTTTAAACTGATTCGGACCCGCCCTATGCATTTTTGTAAAATTATTGTATTAATTATAAAGTTGTAACATTGTGGAATTTGCTAGGTGGGGACCGATCACTTCGATACAAAGCCTTTTGCCAAAAAATTGCCGACGTGATGTTTGAATAATTATGAAGTCCGAATAATTTTTGATAAGTTTATAGTTTTTTAAAATATTGCGGTGGTATTTGATTGTTTTTTTGCAACATCCAAATCGTCGAAATATCAAAATTAATCATCCAAAAATCACGCAATTAATGCATTCGCATCAAAATCATTCATTTAAATCAAAATCAAAGTACTCACAAATTTTTATTCACAATTTAAACTTATCTCAAAATCAAATAATCTCAAAAACTGCCCCGAGCTGAAACAACATGCTCGAGCGGGCGCTGTCGACGAAAGGCACATATCCTGGTCGGATCGCTCCCCTCCTGTCTAACTTCTACAGTCTTACAACTTAAATTATTCAAAACAAAATTTTCATTACAATGTGTACAGGGTAGGTCGCAATCATTTTGAAACACCACAATATAAGTGATTTATTTGATTGAATATTGTTTTATTAAGATTTATGGATGGATTGGTTGATTTTCAAGAATGTTTGAACGATTTTTGGAAATAAAAAATACAACGGAAGCTAGTTAAATAATTAAAGATAATAAAAGAAATTATAAAGGAATTGGAAGAATTTGGTTTTATTAATTAAAAAATAATTTAGATGGGTAAAATTTTATAAAATTAAGAATTATATGAAGGAACTGCAAACGTTGATGATAAGAGGACTGCTGGGTTATACGGGTATCGTAAATTTTAACTTTACCATTTTAAATTATATTGAAATTTAAGTTAGAATATAAAAGGAATATTTTTGAATATAAAAATAATAATTTGAATATTTTACATTGAATTCTTTTGGCGCCCGAACGTACAGCTTGCGGATTTGAACCCACTTTTGACCCCGAGATTGGAACTGAAATTTAATTGTAAATTTGTAAAGAAGATAAAGACAAAACCGAGAAATTGAAACAGAAGCTAAAATTTTTGTCTCGGGCGAATAAATTCGTCACCAAACCTTAGCAATATATATATTGTAATGATATTTTCTTAGAAAACTTTCACACACTTATATTTGCTCAGGTAACTCAGAATTGCGGGAGCAATTGATAATTTTTAAGGGTCGAGGGTTCTTGCGTTTTCAAAATTCAAATAAAAAGAAATCTTTCTAATGCAAAGATAATTAAATACTCCAAATTAAATCTTCTTCAAAAATAAATTAATAAATCGTAAATAAATTCAAATACAATTCAATGTGAAACTTTACTGGGCTCGTACTTTTAATTTTTAACGATTATTCAAATCGCCTTCTTATCATCATCTGGCCACACGCACGCACTTACAAATAATTCTAATTTTTACAGTCCATATCTAAATTAATTTATTTTAAATTGCTCCTTCCAAATTTTACCAAATCAATCAAAACCATCAAAACTACTACGGTTCAGTAGCAACTCATCAAAACTTATTCCAATTCCAAATATCAAAAATTATACTTCCAAAAATAGGCGCAATAATGCATTCGCATCAAAATCATTTATTCATATCAAAATCAAAGTTATTACTCACAAATTCAAACTTATATCAAAAAATTTCAATTATTGCCTCGAGCCAACATGGCACAACAGGCTCGGGCAGTCGCTATCAGCGAAAAGCAAAATATCTCCGTCGGTTCGCCCCCACCTGTCTAATTCTACAATCTTACAACTTAAAATTATTTAAAACAAAATAAAACTTTCATCAAAATGTACATGGTAGGTGCGAATCCTTTTTCTCACCACAATATATTGTCGTGAAACAATATATTTCGACCCACCCAGGTGGGTAGGGTGGCGTGATTGATTTAGCGAATGAATGCTAATATGAAGTCGAAGGTTCGAACTTCGACAAGGTATAAAAATTTATAATTGTATAATTGAATAAGAAAAAAAGGCTTTCCTGGTTCCAACTATGGCCGACAGCGGGTGCGTGATTTTTGTATGTCCGCTGAGTTTTGATATTGTTTTTTGAAATTGTAAGTAATATTTTAATTTGATTGATTAAATAAAGTGGATTTGATGCGTTCGCATTATTGCGTTATTTTTGAAATTTTGATATTTGGATAATTTGGATGATTTTTGATGAGTTGCTACCGAACGGTAGTTGATTTGATTAATTTGGAAAGATTCGATGATTTGGTAAAATTTAGAAAGAGCAATTAAAATTAAATTAAAAATTGGTTTGAAATTCGAAGAATTAAGATTGCATTTGTACGAGCGAAGGCAGATTGTGATAACAAGGCGTTTTGGATACGCATAAGGTCGAAAGTACGAGCCCATTTAAAATTTCAAATTAAATTAAATTTGAATTTATTTTTGCATTGGAGAATAATTTTTTTGTTGATTGTGAAAACGCAAGAATCCTTTGACCCTTAAAAATTGCCAATTGCTCTCGCAAACGAGGGTTAACCCGAGGTAATAAAGAGAATTTGGATTTTCTACGAAAATACCATTACAATATATATATTGTCATGTTGTAAATAAAAATTCTACCTGCCCTTGCAGGAAGACAGTATTTTCTTCACACTCTGGAAAAATCCAGATTTTTAAAAAAATAGTGAAGAGGCCCACGATGTTAAAGCTAACCGATTTAGGGCGGTGAGCGAGAGTGTGAATTCAATTGAATACTGCAGTACGGCTTCCCCGAAAAGAAACACAAATTAAAACAAAGCGTATTTATTAACTCCAAATACAAGAGATCAAAAAAAGTATAAGAGGTTGTCAATCGTTTACAATTATCGGCGTAGTTGGCAAAAAGTTATGACAAAAAAAATCGTCCTCAAACGAATGTTCGGGTGCATTGACAAACCATTGTCGAAAACTATGACGACACTCAAAAAATATTATAGTGTCGAATGAGAAATCAAAGCTGCTCGCAAAAGTGGCTCGTTGGGTTAGAAAATAAAAAACACTTACCCGGGTAATTACAAAGTTTATCAATACAAAATTTTCCACCTAACGGAAACCAACAGCTTATGAAGTGATGCAAGTAATCGCTATCGTTGTCCAGCTCTCGAACTTCGGAAAAAATGACGTTGAGCCGTTAACGCTTGGAAGTCTGCGGTACCTCTGCACTTGAACCAAAAAGGAGGAACTCTGGGAGTCACAACTTCGAGACGTGATGTAAAGTAAGGAAAAATGAAGAATCTTCAACTGCGTTGAAAATTACCGTCCGTAATTAATCCAAAAATGGCACAAACCAAATTATAATGATAAGCAGTTGTGATTAAAAATATTTCAATTCTTGCAATTTTCGTTCTTATTCAATTATTATCGGAATAGTTGGTGTATCCAAATTTATAACAAAAAAGAAAAGTAAGGTAAGGTGCTTCCTAAAATCATTAAATGATAAAATAAACCGATGTAAAATTTAAAATATTTTACCTAATACAGACGAGATATCACCTTAACCGTGTCAAACGTGTTATCAAAACGACCTAGCGAAAGCGTTATCAAAACTCGCAGTTTTTGAAAAATCATAGGCGTCGCGCTAAGCTTAAACGCAGTGACGTGCGCAAGGCAAAAGAAAACAAATTATTAAAATTTGTTACAATGTTCCGAACCAAAGTTTTGCCTACCCTGTTAATTTGCTATGAATTTTGATTTAAATTTATAAAATATTTGAATTTGAATTTTGGGAGGTAAAACTTTGAAAACTAAAGTTGGCAGTAAAAAAGGAAGATAAGATGCCTTTGAAAAAAAGATGGCCACCGCAGCGGAGGTCTAAATTTTGTTCCGTTAAATTTTTGTGAAAAATTTTGAATTTAAGAATAATAAATGATTTTGTTTTTTGATAGTGGTTTGTTTTTAATTTGAAAGTAAGTGAAAGATAAAAATTTTGAAGAAAGTGTGATGATTTTGGTTACATGAATTTTTAAAAATTAGAGATAATTAAAAATATAATTTATTACATATTATTGTTTTTATAACATTTTAACATTTTTGGATAATCCAGATTCGTCGTATTGAAAACGCAATAGGTGGATAACAACGGTTCTTTATTTATAAGTTTATGTAATATGTTACATAGTTTCTGCTTAAAATTAATCTACTTCCAAATAATAACTACATGATAATTAATTAATAACTAAATAATAACTAACTTTAACAAATACATATCTTGCTATTTATTGACCTCAACCAAATACTGTGATCAGCAGTTGTCGGTCGTTGTCACTAAATAGATCGTTAGAAACGAAATATGCAATGAGCTGCACATCAAGCAAATTACATTTCATTGACTCCGGATATCAATAAAAATTGCAACATAATTAAGGCATGCTTCACACTACATATTAGCAGTTTAAACTTATATTACATCACAATATTGCAATGTCCCCATCTATATAAATCTTATAAAAACTTTTCTTCAACCATAAATTAATTCTATAACTGGGCATACATTTTTTTATAACACGAGACTCTTCATTATACCAAAATATTTCCAAGTAAATGTAAAATGAAATTTTACTTCTATTCGATGGGAACGAATGTTGCAAATTTTACCTTAATCAAATCGCCGGCTTATCAATTTCACACATTCGCTCTAGCAAATTTAATTTTCCAATTCTAAATATTTAAATTTATAATTTCAACTATTCTCTCTCAAATTAACCAACTAATCCAATCAAGTCGATACACTACCTGTTCGGTAGCAAAGTACAAAAATATCCAAATCTTAACATCAAAAATTATCCAAAAATTACGCAATTAATGCATTCGCATCAAAATCATTTATTCAAAATCAAAAATCAAAGTACTCACAAATATTCACAATTTAAACTTATCTCAAAATCAAATAATCTCAAAAACTGCCCCGAGCTGAACATACTCGGCGGCGCGCTATCGGCGAAAAAGCCTCTTTCCCTCTTCGATTCCTCCCACCTATACAAATCTCCAGTCTTACAACTTAAAACCATTTAAATAAATTTTCATTAAAATGCACAGGGTAGGTCGCAATCATTTTGAAACACCACAATATATATGTTTGTGTCACCATATCTTCCGAACGGTTACAGGTAGCGACGTACATTTTTGACAGCATGTTTGTAAAGACCAGGGAAGTATTCCTGGCTGGTCAAATACAATTTTCACCCATGAGAAGAAATTCTATCTCAGAAAACTATCTCTACACCCCCTCCCCCTCCAATCACCAAAATTTATGCACTCACCCCTGCACAGCCCTCTGTATTAACTAACTAATAACTAATATTAATATAAATTTACTAGCATTTTGGCTGAAAATTCACCATCATTATGGCTGTTAAATTCATATTATTTGCTAACTATTCGCGCTACCACATCGGCTGACAGGATCACGAAGCGGTTTAAAACATATATTACTTTCTCTATACATTTTGACAAAATATACTCCAAAAAGAGTGAAATAAAATAAAAATTAAAAATTTTAAAAACCCCTGACTGTAAAACAATTCTAAAAATAAAACTTAATAATAAAAGCACCTTACTTTAAAAACTACTGTTCTCTTTAAAAAGAAAAAAATAATTTTTTCTTCTTTATTCAACAAAAAATTCTCAGATCCCCCCCCCCCCGCTACAAAATTTAAACATTAATATTGAAGTCAGGGAAAACGGAGAATGTTTAATATGGAATATATAAACATATAGGTTTCGTAAGTGGAACAAATCTCCGTTTCCCCTGACTTCAAAATTAATGTTCAAATTTTGTAGCGGGGGGGGGTCTGAAAATTTGTTGTTGAATGAAAAAGAAAAAATTAATTTTTTCTTTTTAAAGGGAACAGTAGTTTTTAAAGTAAGGTGTTATTATTATTAATTTTTATTTTTAGAATAGTTTTACAGTCAGGCCTTTTTAAAATTTTTATTAAAGTAGATAATAAGGGTATTCGTTTCACTTCGTAAGTTCGTAGATGTCGTACTTTGTAAACTTCGTAGAATTGTGTGACATGAACACACTCCCTTAAATGTTTCATAATTCTTTCGTACTTGTATTTGTAGGTTATAATTATTTGAGGTTATATTCCTTTGAGGTTATATTTATTTGACAAATTTTGTTGTTTATGCATTTAAAATGCTAAATAAAAGTAAAAAACAGAAATTATTAGATTTTCTTGTGGAAAAGGTTATTCTTGATTTAATAATTTTAGAGGTTAAATTATTAAATAATTTATAGGTTATGTTTACGAAACTACGACATCTACATAAAGTACGTCGATTTCTACTGCGTAAACTTCGTAAACTAAATTTGTATTCAAAATTCTACGTAACTCAAATCTACAACGTTTACGACAAAAGTAAAACGTGACATGCATACCCTTAATATGTATTATTTGGTATTATTTAAATGTTGGAAGTTAATAAAAAAAATTGTCGTTTATATTTGCTTTAAAATAAACTTAAAAAAGTTGTCGTTGCAATTCGATTGCTATTCGCGAATAAAATTAAGAATGCGACGTCTGGTGGCAGAATTGAGAACACTTCGATGCGAGTACTAAACGTGGTTCATTGTACTTAAATGAAGATTTTAGAGCAATTTGTTTCGTCATTTCACCTTTTTCTTTGATAATTCGAACATACAAAAAAATTTACAAGGTTGACTCGATCACTGTAAACCAGAGATGTTTATGTAAGAAGGTCTTATATAAACATCTCTGCTGTAAACACAACTATAACCTCAATTACTCGCATATGACGGCCGTTTTGACAATTTATCAGCGCCCCCATCGTTAACTTTATTCGCGAATTGTTTGAATGTTTCGTTGATTTTTCATATCATTGGTTTAATGACAGCTAAGTGAAATAGTCAGAATTATCGTCGGCAGCAATAAAATAATGTCAAGAAATTTTTAAGAATACATTAATTTGAAAACAATTAAGTTATACTATTAAAGCTAACTTTTCATACGTTCCATCATCCATCAAAAATTTGGAAATAAGATATCAAACGCACAATACGAACATGGGAGAGAGGTCATCAACGTTTGGCGGACCAGATTTACGGCACATGAAGAAGATGCAAGATACCTTAAAACTCTAATTTTATATATTCGATTTTATTATATAAAAATTTTATTTGAATCATCAGATAAATAAAAGAAAAACTTTGTTTTTTTGCGACTTATAACTACGATATTTGTTATGATTTGTGATGATAATCTAAGGGTAATCTAAAACATGTCACAAATGGAGATTTTAATTCTTAATACATACACTACCGTCGGAAAGTTTGGAAGCAGACCATTTTTTCGATAAAACACTTATAATTTTAAAAGATTTAATTATTTTAATGCTAATATTAAGAAAATAGGTAAAAAACTATTGATTTTATATCATATAACAATTAAATTATTATTGAAAAACATTCATAAATTTATTTTATCAAAATATCTACTTTTCGCACATATTACTGAGTTAAAAATTCGGGGCGTTTTTTTTATTAAATTAATTAAATAATTATAATATTTATAATCATTTAATTAAACTATCAATGAAATAATGACATTCACAAGTTTTTAATAACTTAATTAATTAAGTGCTTGTAACACTTTTATTCTAATTTATTACCTAATTACCCTAATTATTATTAAATTAAATTTTAAGATATATGAATACGGTTTTAGATTTATTAACATAATTAAAATAAGTATCTGTTACCAAACGTATTTAAAAATTTGTTAAATCTTTCCAACAACAAATTTTTTTTATCTAAATTTCTAGTTTGTGTAACAAAATATTTGCTATTGCGAACAATAGTATATTCCGTGCTGAGGTGAAAAATGCTTTATTACAGCCGAGCGCTGAGTTACTTGACTGTGATGCAAATACAAAATTATTTAGTATTTTGTAATACCAAATACAAATACAAAAGTATTTTTTAAACTTCGTATTTGAATTGATAACCTTACAACAAAAGAGCAAAAATACGATATTGTATTTTTAAATGTTATATCTATTTTATAAAATAAGACCAAGTTTAGTACTCTAAAGAATTTAAAGCAGAACTTTCGGAAGCCCCCTAATCTGTGCAGGCTCTTATAAGAACAGGTAAATATAAGCTTGTTTGCAAATTTTGGAAAATCTTAAATTTCAGATGTTTTCCCTAATTGCTGAAAGGGTGTTAGGTAACAATTTTCTTCTTTGTCGTTGATGGTTTTCAAAATTTAACATTAACATTAACTGATTTTTATTTCAGTGTGCAAATTACAAATACTAACATGAGGCATGCGCAGTAGAAGAGGCGATTAGGTGCAAATAAATAAAATGGAATAATGGAAAAACTATAATGGTGCTAGGTTTTGTGGTAAAAATATTAACCGGGATAGAGAGGCAAAGTAACGGACTCTTACAATACATTATTCACAATATAAAAAACAAATTCTAGAAATATGGTAAAAAACATTCTAACAGTAATTTCTAGGCGCGTTGTTGATGGAGTAAAAAAAATTGATATAGTACTTTAATAAAATTATCTTTATTATTTAAAATAATATCAAACATAGTACGTTTTATTGGTAATTTCAGAAATCCTGAATGTAAAAACAAAAAACAAAAACAAGATCTAAACATAAGTTGAGATGAAAATATGTTATTACTTAAATTAAAAATGCGGCGTCATAAATGTAACTAATTTTAAAGATAAAATGTACAATTTAAAAAAAATTTATGATGCCGAATTATTTTATACAAACATATTGAAATGCCCCCAGCATATCATTTTTTAAATTCTTTTTCAAATTCTTCATTTAAATATTCTTCATTATAAATGGACACGTTAAAAATTATTCGATACCGGTATCGCAGTTCGGCTTATCAGTATCGACCATTCGTTCCTTCAAATGCAATTTTAACTTTCCAATTTTAAGTATCCAAATCGCATTTATTATTCGAAATATTCTTTTCTTCAAAAATTAATCATCCAAATCAACTTACTACCGCTCAGTAGCCACTTATAAATAATATCCAAATTAATTCCAAATCACTCAACTTTTCTTCAAAAACCAATATACTCCAATTATAATTATCAATAAAAAATTTTATCTTCAAAAACTTTTACTAGTATTCCAAAATTTACAAACTTATCAAAAATTACTCGGACATCAAAATTACACGTCCATCAACGTCCACCATTTTTGGCAAAAGGCTTCGATAAGAACCTCACTTCTACCAACTTTAATTTTCAAAGTTTTACCTCCCAAAATTCAAATTCAAATATTTCACAAACTTAACATCAAAATTAATGGCAAATTAACAGGGTAGGTAAAACTTTGGTTCGGAACATGACAATATATTATATACAAATTTTTTTTTAAATTAATTTTAAAACATTTCGAAATTTGCAGCCTCTCTGCCATAACCGCCTCGGCCGCTTCCTCCTCTTGGACGATTACTTCTGCGTTGCTTCCTAGCTGCAAATTTTTCTTTCATCTGCACTAATTGTTCAGGAACAAACTAAAAAAACAAAGAACTTATTAAAAGATATTCTCGGAGAAAAGAAATTAAAATTGATTGCTAATTTATAGTCGCCTAACTAAGTTTTGGCTTTCAGTAATTTTATAATTCCTGCAAGAATTTCTAAATTTTGTTTATTTTCCGCCCTAAATATTAAGAAACATAGCCAATCATTTTCGCGATAGTCTTAAAAATTTGACCTTTTGAGATTGTTAGTCAGTGGTTTCGAAAGTGTTCTATATCGACCCCCAAGGGTCTACGACGACATGCGAAAGATCTATGTCAGCGAAAAAAAAATTTCTTCATACCTAGCGGAAAGGGGTTTCAGCGCGGTTGCCAATCTCCTAACAACAAAAAGAAACAGACTGGACGTCATTGACCGAGGAGATTTGAGATTAAACCTAACTAAATTGATGCCAAATATTAAAATCATCATCAGCAAAATCAGCCTCTCACTAAAAACATTAAGTTTTTGTTTAGTTATTTATTATAACTGATAATAAATTTTAATGCGGTTCGTTTTAATTTGAAAAAATCAATAGCAGATAGGTAAGGGCGGGTCTACCTAAAACCGCAAAACATGGCAAGTGGTCTACGAGACAAAAAAAGTTTGGGAACCACTGTTCTAAGTAATCAAGTTCCTTCTGTAAATTTAAGTTAATTCTCTTCTGATGTGCCAACTTTTCTTACAAAATCTTCATCTGAGTAGGTTGTTTATTAAGTTCATCATTACAGTATCGGTCGTATGATATCGCGATTTCCCAACGCAATTCCGTTGCGAAATTGATCATATTTGATACTTTGCAAAGCTTCCACGATCATAATTATTGCATTTTCGGTAGTTTTAACTGCACCGATTGCATTCAAATTAGCCACCACATCGCACACAACTTAAAGTATTTGTTCACGTGATATATTTTCAAATTTCTAATTAAAAACTCGGTTCAATTCACTTATTATAAATTTTGTTTCTTCGCCTATTGCGACAATGATTTGTTTAAAATTAGAATATAGATTGAAGATATAAATTACAGTGTCTTAATTGTCGTCGTCACGGATAACACATTTTAATGTGTTTATTAAATGTGACGTTAAAAGTTTAGATATTGTTAATGAAATAAAATTTCAACTTAATTTCTAGTCATTTTGTGTACTTTTGATCAGCAACGTCAACTTTTGTACTTAGAAGCTTAAAAATGTATTATTGTTAACTTAAATTAAAGTTTGGGTGCCATATTATAAAAGTCAAGACAAACAATTTCTTTCCTCAAAGATGTTGTTTATAAGTGAAAATATTTAAGTAGGAAAAACTGAAACCTGGAAGTCCGTAGGGGCACACAAAGGAACAGAGTAAATAATCTAAATTAAAAACATTTTAAAATTAAAAAATTTCCTCTTGAAGATTCAATAAAAACTTAAAAAGCAAATTATCAATGTAATTATCACAGTTGACTGGTATTCAAAAATAATGGAAATCGGTTTTGAATAATTAAAACAAGAATACTTACTTGATTAGCTTTCTCCAATATAGGAATTAATTCTTCTGCATGAGACCAATCATCCCGCGTAAAATATGTTATGGATTGACCGGATCGACCAGCACGTCCTGTACGGCCCACTCTATGAACATACTCTTCTATGTTTCTTGGAAAGTCATAGTTGATAACATATCTAAAGTTAAGAGATCATGAAAAGGTATCCAAACATAGTCTTATGTTAACTTACGTTATGTCCTCTATGTCTATTCCACGAGATGCCAAATCGGTCGCTACAAGTATTTTGACGTAACCACTGGTGATATCTTCCAATGCTTGTTCCCGATCACCTTGATCACGGTCCCCATGGAGTGATGCACAATAGACACCCTTTAACGCTAACTCCGAGGATAAATAGTCTGCACGTGCTTTTTTTCCACAAAAGACTATCGCCTTTTCTTCTGGATTCATCGTCTGAACAAAATCCATAAACTAAAGAAAAAAAATTAATGTTTCGAAAACAAAAGTGTTAATTTTAATTACCGTTTCAAACTTTGCATCATCATCATTGGGCATCATTTTTATAACTTGCGTTACGGTATGTACGGCAGCTAAATCCAACGACCCAACATATATTTGTATCGGATTAACCATATATGAAGTGGCCAATCTTCGAACTCCTTCCGGCCAAGTTGCACTAGTCATGACAGTTTGTCTATCTTCCCGCACGTTATACAAAGTTTTACGAATTTGACCTTCAAAGCCCATCTCCAACATCTTATCCGCCTCGTCTAACACCACATAAGTCACTCCTTCTAGCGACAATTTTTCTAAGGAATAAGTAATTAGTGTTAGCAAATTTTAACTTTAAAAATAAACTCTTACTTGTTAAAACTAGATCGTTGAGTCTGCCAGGCGTAGCAATTACGATATCTACGCCTTTATTTAGTGCATTAATTTGTTGCTGTTTGTCGGCGCCTCCATATACACATACACTATAAAAAAAAAAGTTTTACTGCAATCCGTTTGAGCAATTCTAAAATTCAACTTACGATTTAATCTGTTTATAATTATATTTGTTTACTTCACGTTCAATTTGTAATGCTAATTCCCTAGTAGGGGCCATGATCAATACGCGTGGTTCGGCAGGTTTTTTGGGCATAGTTTGTCCATCAATATGAATAAGAGCAGGCAAAAGAAATGCTAACGTTTTTCCGGTACCAGTTTGGGCAATGCCAATTAAATCTTCTCCTTTAAGCAGTACAGGCCAAGATTGCGATTGAATAGGAGACGGTCTTTCAAAACCAGCCTTCACTATTTCAGACAAAATAAGTGGATAATTGTGAAAAGCTTGGGAAAAGTTACGTACTGGATTTGGAATGGCTTTGTCGCCAAATTTTTCCACAAATACTCGTGAGACCATGATGTTGTTGGTATTTTTACGGAACTCCGAAACTTCCTCGGCAGTCATTTGTGCAACTTCATCTACTTCTCCGTAGAAGCATTTAACAATTTTTGGCAAAGAGTTTAATCTTTCCTGTACGCACTTATCGTGACGTTCGTTGATTGTTTTCCAATCTAATGTCTGTAATTCGTGAATGCGCTGCTCTCTTCGTCTTCTTTCTTCAGAAAGTGCTTCGGGATCTAATGGCACGAAATCAGGTGGCGGTTGAGTTTCACGATTTTTACGTGGCTTTCGTTCCACTGTTAAATCTTGAATCAGCAGCCTCGCCCTTTCAATTTCGTCTGCCGATCCGCTTAATCGAATGACGGTGTTTTCCCCAACTAAATCTTTAGTGACTTGAATTTTCGCCCCAGATTCGAATTGAAGGTCACTTATCTTGGTTCCTCCCTTACCTACACATTTAAAAAACGAAATTATAAAAGATGTTCATATGAAAAATTTTAATGGGCTGTTCAATAATTTTAATAAATTGTTAATAACGCATTGTTACTTGTAATTAATCCGTATAATTTAAGTAAAACATTGATGAAAAATTGCATACTTTTATGAATTGAATTGAATTATGTTTTCTTATGACGTTATGACGTAAAATTATCGTCCGTAAACCGACTTTACAGACAACCAATTTCTTCCCTAATATTGTTACCGGACGAGAAAAGAACAAATAATTTATTTATTAGCAAATAAATCATAAAATTTTAACTTACAATGAAGCCTATTTTTATCTTTCTCTACATTCAATTACTATTTAACTTGAGTTTGTATAACGAAAACAATTAAAATTCTAGTGAATGTGCTCTACACATTTACATGGCAATTAAAAATATCACATAACATCAAACTTACCAATAATCCTTCCAACATATTGCGAAGGCACTTCCATTGTCTGTCCCGGGGCGCTAACGAATTGACGATTAGGATAATTCCGTCTAAAATTTCCGTTAGCGGAACCATTTCCAGCTGGATTCACTCCATAATTTCTATTGCCGTAATTGTGCCTGTTTGCGCTGTTGGAATAGGTTTGAGACCGAAATCCTCGTCCACTCATCTAAACACAAGAATTTAAAAGGTTGGCGATTTTAACGAAAAAAATTGCACAAATTTTTATGAATTTCGAGAAAATTTTGACAATAAATTATCGACGACCAACTGCAATGCTTAGGATCAGGTTGAGTAGCGAAAAAAATTTTTTTTTTAAATTTTTTTAAACTAAACATTTCCTAGAAATTGCACTAATAAGTAAAAAATAACTTTGTGACATTATTAAAAAGCGTGGGGCTATTATAGTCATAGCCCCACGCATTTTATTTTGATGTTTTCATGGAGCTTTGTTTGTTCTTATTTGAAAAATTATTTTTTACTTTTTAGTGCAATTTCTAGAAAAAGCTTTGTTTATAAAGTTTTTTTTTAATTTTTTTCATTTTCAACTTTTTAGTCTTTAATTTAGATCAGTAAAATATCCGTTATGAAACTTTTCTTTAAGTCGATTAATGAAAGCCTGCAATTTACAAGATAAATTTAAATAAATATTATTTTTTATGTTTTTAATAACTTTGACAGATTAGTTGTTTTATTATATGAATTTTTGTTTTTCTTAAGAAATAAAACCAAATGATCTTATCCGTTGCAGATTGTCAACCATTTTTAACTAGCATAAAAATATCTAATCCAAATCGCAATAAAAAAGAATTTCTTTTGACTCACCTTGGTAGAAAAATGCAGCCGGTTTTTTATGCACAATAGAAATTAGCAAATTAACCTAAAAAAAAAAATGAAATAAATGAGCCTATAGTGTGGTTATTAACTAGTATGTAATGTTAAAATAAACAAACTAAACATATTATTAAAATGACGAATTTTAACAGTTAAGTAAAGAATACATATTTGCATAGAAAAATAATATTTAAAAAACAATAAAAACGACAATAATTGGTATTTAACAGGTTAGGACTTACAATATTTGAATAAACATGAAAAAGAAATAAAAAAAATTACGTTATAACAACTGATAAAAATTTAAAATAAAAGCTTTGTAATACGATATAAAGGCTCTTATGTCACATTTATTATCGATATTCAGTCGTATTTAACATAACAAAAACGTAAAAATAAAATAAAGCAAGAAAACATTATACCATGCTATAATGTTGAAAAAAATTGAAAATAAAATTAAAAAACAGGTAATTTAGAAAATTTTGAAAGTAAGACCAAATAACCAAACTGAACATAACGTCAGGTGCTTAAAGAAATTTTTAAGGTTAAATAAATAGATATTGATCCTTAACGGTAAAACCGTAGAAATTAATTAATTAAATAACAATAAACAATTATTACAATATATAAATTACACCCTTACCTCGAGATCGGTTAATGTCAACAACTAAAATTTATCGCTATAGTAATCACTAAAAATATCGTTTTCGTTTAATACCACAATTTTGCACTTCTGCTATCCACGAGCTGACCAAGGAATGCAATGAACAAGTTAAGTTAAAAATCGATTGCTATATAATAACAAAATATATTCTTGATACCAACACAAAAATGTTGCACTAATCTGTAATTTAAAAAACTTTAAGTACCAACTGTTTCATACATAAAAACGTAGTGGTGAGCAGAGGATTTAGGGTTGTGACTTAAAGTCGGGAAAAGTGATTACCGCCAAAACTTTATGGGCGGCAAAACTCCGAAATTAAAAAAAAATTATTTCACATTTTGGTAATATCACTTACAATGAACAATATTTACGTTTTAATAATAAACCTACAATTTTATGTAATGATTTTTTCATTTTTAATAGGAGGGAGCAAAATAATCTTTAGTATTTTAGGGCGGCTATTGGCGATGTTTTTACCAAGGGACCGTTGATAAAATACTTTTGCAAATAGGTTAGCAACGGTATGTGACGGGGGGGGGGGGGGGGAATTAAAGGAACGTGACGTTTGCAGTTCATCAAGTTGATTTTTAATAAGTTTTTATCGATTGAGTTTTTACCGAAAACAATTTCGCCGCCACTATAAGCCCATGTACTGAAATTGAAATTTAGCCCTTGCTAAATCTATATATCTGTTGACCTACTTGACAATATATAAACAAGAGGGGTGGAGTCTAGCATCTGTGATGTAATATTTGTGAAAAGATTATAACAAATGTGACGGTGCGTGACGAGGGAGGGAGAAGTGTCCTTAAAGCGAAATTTTGCGTGACTTATTTTATTAAAGGCCCCCAAAGAGATCTACTCATTTTGAAAACTTTGCGTTTTAAGTCATGTGGGGTTTATCGATTACAAATATTACCTATCGACTCTTTTTATTAAAATATCTCTCGTTAATACAGACATGTACGTATATGGACTGTAGCGCGACCAATTTGCCTTTCCTAAATGGAAAGGTGAAATCGCAGCTACTGGGTAGCTTCGAAAGCTTGAGTCAGCGGGTGGACTAACTTGTCAAGTTTTCTTGTCATCACACACTCTTCTTTTTAAGGAAACCCGGTGCGTGGGCGCCAATTCGAACAAGTCGAATACAATGACTGGAACGGGGGAGGTTTAAATAAACAATTGATTAGAAAAAACAATAACAAAAATATTTATTAATAAAAAAAAATATATATTTACAAACTTAAACTGAATTATAAAACTAAAAGAAAATAGTACTGCGTACGGCACTGGTGGTTTATTTACAAGTTAAGGCCTCACCACATAGCCTGTGCTATGCTATGCTATGCCAATGTAAAATGTTAGCATAGAGGTATCTTTACACTATTAAATTTTGTATTGGATTTTTGTATTCGAGATTTATATTGGATTTCATATCCAATGCTCGAATATAAACGCATTTACATTATTGGATATTTGTATTGGATTTGTAATGACAAATGACAGTGCTGAGAATAAAATTATGTTAAAAGCTTTGGTTATGTTTTAATTTTTGTGATAAACACGCACCTTGGTGTTACGTACACACACGACAAACAAAGATTATTAAATATTGTTATAATATAATAAATATATGCAATAAAATTATATTAGAAAAAATGTCGATCGGTACGTATTTGGCGCATCAATAAATTGTATTCCACCTTGTGTAATACATAAATTACGTAATTCAAGACGACGTAAATAGCTAAGTTGTAAACAGCTAAAACAAGTTGTCAATAAAGTATTAAAATTTGAGGTTAATAAAATCAACCATAAGTCAAACTACTCAAACATGCTCACCTAGAAAAACTAACCGGTTAAGTTTTCATCCAATGGTTTGGTTTGGTCTAAATTTTCCTTTCCAAGGAAGGTATATTTCCGTCAATACTTTCGAAATAGGTCTGCTTGGCGATCATTTCAAATAGTGTTGCATTCAATACTTCGGAAACGTGTTTGCTTGGCGATCTTTTCTATTTATCCTGTTTCCCAGTACGTCGTCGCTGCCTGGCGTGACGACATCATCATATCCATCCTGAAACTATCTTGTTTATAGCCTGGCAAGACAAGATTACTAAAAACAATTCATTATACCTGCCCTGATTATGTTTCCGGAAGTTGTTAAAGCTTGGCGTGACAACTTCATCTTCTCCACCCTGAAAGATCTTGTTTATAGCCTGGCGGGACAAGATTTATCCCATAAAAACTTCCTATCATCTTACCTGTTATTATAAAAATAATCACACCGGCGAAAAACCATCTAAGTAGTCATTATTAGTTTACCAGTAGAAACGACAATTAAAGACGAGTATAGGTTATATTAGATCCCAGATAACCGAACCAGTAGTATACAACATTACAGACACAGACACTCGTAATCCAGATCCCGCAATAGTAATATTTTAGTCGTAACTTTGAATTAAACCAGAAGTTCAGTTTGTAATAAGCAGCGCTTATTAAATCAAACAATATTATAAATGTTGAAATGATATCTATTGTACTTCAGTGCTAGCGTCTAGCTATCAACGTTGTGGTTCAAGTTGAACCACCTTGGTTCTATTGCAACTACCGAGCATATTGCAACTACTACTATCGCCATCTGTTACACGCTTCTTTTTTTTTTGTTTAACTTATAAAATTTTACAGGAACAACAAAAATTTACAAAATTTTACAGAAAGAACAAAATTTACAAAAGATAAAAAAAAGACACGTGACTAGATGTGCTGTGCAACCTGTAACATAACAGTAAAAAAAAATAATAATAACAAATGTACGAGTTAATCATGACCATATCTTCGTGGTGGTTTTATAAGACGACCACTGCGTGTTTGGTATTGTTGCGGTTCCTCGATTATGAATGCATCCGTTCTGTCCCTACCATGTGTTGGTTCTGCTATCGGGTGTTTTAGGATTTCTGCTTCGACCGGTGGGACTAGTTCGTTTATGATATGAAGTTTCATTTTGATATTCACTGGTGCATCTGATTCATTCATCCTATGTTCGGGGAGTTCAATATTGACGCTTTCTTGTGTCCCCCGACACTCTGGTTGCATGATTAGAATTTCCTTTAGATCCTCCTTTCTGTCTACCTGATTTTTTATGTTGTCGTCTAATATCATCTCACTGGCATTAAAATTGGTGTTACTGGTTTTGGAAGTAAACCTGCGATTGCGCCTGAAAAAATTATTAAAACTGTCCTTAATTATGTAGGACCGATCATTAATATTTTCAACGATTGTTCCATAGTTCCATTCTTTTCCCGTCTTTTTAAAAATGACTCGATCGCTTGCTTTCAATACCGACAGTTCCTTTGCGTTCCGATCATAATAGTATTTTTGTCTTTCCTTTCTATCTTGCAGTTTTTCCAGAACGCTGTTTTCGCTCACGTTATTACGGCACAACAGTGAGTCTGCAATTGGTAATTTTGCTTTGATTGCTCGACCAAAAAATAATTGAGCAGGGAACAACTGCAGACTTACTACCGGCGTTGTGTTGTATTCCAGTATACGGTATTGAAATTGATGGACTTCTTGTGCCTCATAACATCGTTTGAGAATATTTTTGCAATGGCCACACCCTTTTCTGCAAGCCCATTACTTTGAGGATATCGGGGACTTGAGAATTTCAGTTGAATATTGGCGGTGCTTGCAAATTTCTCAAATTCACCCGATCCGAAAGGACTGTTGTCACACTTTATTATTGTTGGATATCCAATTGTATTGAATTTACCACAGATCACTTCAATGACGTGCTTTGATGTTTTACTTCTGATTGGTTCCGCGATTAAGTAATTCGAATAGGTATCAATCAACGCAATGAAATCTCGTCCTGCATATTCAAATATATCCATCGACACTCTATGAAACGGATACTTCGGTGTCTCTTCCTGCACTAATGGCTCTTTTTGATTGTTGCGTTTGAACTTTTCGCAGATGGTACATTTTGACGTAATTTCCTTGATTTGACTGTTCATTTTGGGCCAGAAATAATGCATTCTTGCGCATGCAAGCGTTTTCTCAATGCCTAAGTGTGGTGCGTGTAACCATCTAGAAATTTCATTCTGCAGTTCCGTTGGTATTACCAGTTTATGATTTCGAAGTAATAATCCATTCTCACAATGTAATTCTGCTTTATATTTAAAAAATTCCTGACTTAGGTCATCCAATTTATGATACGTTGGCCACCCATTTTCAACATAGCTACATATCCGCATGTAACGTTCATCTCGTTCCATGATTGAGCAATACAACTTATAATTGTCTTCCGATAAACATGCTGACTTTGTTACCGAGTGTATGATTCCTGATAATTCATTGATCTCCGTATTTTCTTTCAGTTGCGCTCGCGATAAACAGTCGGCCACAAGCATTTCTTTCCCTGGTTTATATATTACAGTCATTTTTGGATATCTTAGGAGCATTAAAAACATGCGCTGTAATCGTGCAGTTACATCATCAATGTCTCGCTTGACTAGAGTCTCCAATGGTTTATGATCGCTCTCAACAGTGAATTCGCGACCGTACAAATAAAAGTGAAACCTTTAACATGCAAATACAATTGCCAATAGCTCCTTTTCGATTTGAGCCCATCTTTGTTCACTTTTGCTTAACGTGCGCGAAGAGTATGCTACCGGGTGTCCTTCTTGCATCAGCACACAACCCAATCCATCTTTTGATGCATCGGTTTGTACAACAACAGCCTTTTGGGTCATATACTGGGTCATATACTGACAATACGGGGTCGGACGTAATAATCCTTAGTAAATTTTTGAATTCTTCTTGATGTTGAACCTTCCATTCAAACCCAATGTCCTTTCTTGTTAGGTTCCGCAAAGCCGTTGACTGTTTCGACAAGTTAGGAATAAATTTTGCCAGATACTTGAAGAGTCCTAATAATCGCATGACGTCTTGCTTGTTTTTAGGTGTTTTCATTTCCAAAATCGCATCTCGGTATTTATTTGTTGGTTTGATTTGGCCATTTGACAATACATGGCCCATAAACTGAACTTCAGATTTCCGATATTGAATTTTTTCCGGATTGAACTTGATGCCATTTGTTCTTGCACGTTCCATGACCAATGACAATGTTTTGTTATGCTCAACTTCGTTTTCTGCAGCGATTCCAATATCATCAAAGTACACCACCACGTCTGGTATGTCACCAAATATTTGCACCATTTTCCACTGAAACATTTCTGGTGAGCAATTAACACCAAACGGAACACGATTGAATTTAAATTTGCCAAATGGTGTCATGAATGTCGTCAATTCAGCACTTATGTTGTCCAATTCCATGTGCCAAAATCCGCAGCTAAGGTCCAGAACTGTGAAGATCCGTTTATTGGCCAAGCGACTAGTGCAATCCTCAATTGTTGGTATTAGAAAATGTTCCCGCTGTATGCATTCGTTGAGTGGCTTTGGATCTAAACATATTCGCAATTTGCCATTGTGTTTTTCGACTATTTGTAGGTTATTGACCCACTCTGTTGGATAGTCGACAGGTGAAATTATTCCGGTCTCTACCATACAGTCAATTTCCACTTTAAGTTTTTCAATCAGACTTAAAGGTATTCGTTTTTTATAACGTAGTACCGGTGTCGCATTTTCTTTTAATTTTATTGAAAATTTTCCAGGAAACTTACCCAATCCTTCAAATATGTCACGATTGTGTCTTACTAGTTCTCCTTTTGTTTGCGGCAAACAAGTGATTTTGTGCACATCCATTCGCTTCACTAATCCAAATTCTATGCAAGTATCCAATCCCAACAACGGTTTAAACTCATTATTTACAACAAGAAATTCTGCAACTTGTACCCTGTGTGATTTTACATCTAAACATTCTAATTTTAAGGTCCCAAAAATTTTTATCTTGTTTTCACTATAATCAAAAACAGGAAAATCATTTTGTTGGTTTTCCATGGCCATATTTAATTTTCTGATCAGATTTAATGGGACACTATTGACATCTGATCCTGTATCAATTTTGAAATTGATTACCTCGCTATTAATCTTGTATGCCTTAATCCATCTTGTTCGTCCTAAGCCATTTGTCGTTGTATTTATCTTAAAATCATAGTTACCCTCTGCGTTGTTCCATTTGATGCTGTTTGTCGTTTGATTACTGCTTTCCGTATCTCTGCTAGTTGTTTTGCTTTCCTGATTGTATCGTCTTGGTTTCGACTGCTTACAAAACTTCTGGAAGTGTCCTCTTCTACCACATGAGTAACATACAACATTTTTAGCTTTACACAATCGTAAGTGAGTTGGTGTGAATGCTAACCTACAGTTATGACATTGGCGAGTTATTGCGTTTACCAAATCAGGTTGTTCGGATATACTTTGCACTATTGATTGTTCAGCGCCTCGATCTAACAATACTGGGTTAATTTTCGATCGTAATTTTCACTTCTGTCACCATGTAATAAGCAGCGCTTATTAAATCACACAATATTATAAATGTTGAAATTATATCTATTGTACTTCAGTGCTAGCGTCTGGTTCAAGTTGAACCACCTTGGTTCTATTGCAACTACCGAGCATATTGCAACTACTACTATCGCCATCTCTTACACAGTTAGGTACTAGTAGTTCTTCTAAAATCTAAGAAAGGAACTTGTAGTTTGAAATTCCCCGTATTTACCTGTAATTTTGTTGAAACTAGTAGCTGTTGAAATTAAAAGTGCAGGAAGACCAAAATCGACACAACTACACACCCGCCATTTCATTAAAGGCCTCGCCACATAGCTTGTGCTATGCTATGCCAATATAAAACACAGAAGTAGAAGCATACGGTTTTAATGGTAACGGTCACATTCCTATGCGGGTCATGCGGGTTGCCATGCTATGTTTTGCATAACCAAGAAATTGTTTGACTTTGATGCCACATGGCATAATATGGCATAGCATAGCATAGAAGTTGAACTCGATCCTACTTCTGTGTATATTTTGTATAGATGTTCTGTGGTGGTGTAGCTATAATGAATTGGTTTTGAGGTTATTTTTATTATTTTGAGTCGTAAAATGTCGAGAAATTTATTAGAGACGACCAATTATTAATTTTAATACTTTCGCATCCGTGTCCCACCAACGACGAACTTTTTTAGGCAATACCCGATTTCTTTTTTTTTTGTAGGAGTACATTCAGTAAAATTAAACCTACAGCAACGTCACTAGATTCCATAATTATCTATTTTAAAAATAAATAACTCAACAAAAATAATCAAAATATATTGTTAGTTTTCGAAACGAAATTACAAAAACCTGAAAATATTTTTGGTTATGTTCAACGTCAAAGTCATAGGCGGAGCTTAATGGCATGGCACAGCACAACCTATGTGAACACTTTTATGTTGGATCATGCTATGCTAACATTTTACATTGGCATAGCATAGCATAGCACAGGCTATGTGGCGAGGCCACTTGACAAGTTAGTCCACCCGCTGACTCAAGCTTTCGAAGCTACCTAGTAGCTGCGCTTTCACCTTTCCATTTAGGAAAGGCAAATTGGTCGCGCTACAGTCCATATACGTACATGTTTGTATTAACGAGAGATATTTTAATAAAAAGAGTCGATAGGTAATATTTGTAATCGATAAACCCCACATGACTTAAAACGCAAAGTTTTCAAAATGAGTAGATCTCTTTGGGGGTCCTTCATAAAATAAGTCACGCAAAATTTCGCTTTAAGGACACTTCTCCCTCCCTCGTCACGCACCGTCACATTTGTTATAACCTTTTCACAAATATTACATCACAGATGCTAGACTCCACCCCTCTTGTTTATCTATTGTCAAGTAGGTCAATAGATATATAGATTTAGCAATGGCTAAATTTAAATTTCAGTACATGGGCTTATAGTGGCGGCGAAATTGTTTTCGGTAAAAACTCAATCGTTAAAAAATCATTAAAAATCAACTTGAGAACTGCAAACGTCACGTTTCTTTAATTCCCCCCTTGGTAAAAACATCACCAATTGCCGCCCTAAAATACTAAAGATTATTTTGCTCCCTTCCCTTGAAAATGAAAAAATCATTAGATAAAATTGTAGGTTTATTATTAAAACGTAAATTTTGTAATAATGAAATAGTAAAATAAAGTTTTGTCGGTAATCACTTGTCCCGACTTTAGGTCACAACCCTAAATCCTCTGCGCAGCACTTCGTTTTTATGTATGAAACAGTTAGGTACTTAAAGTTTTTTAAATTACAGATTAGTGCAACATTTTTGTGTTGGTATCAAGAATATATTTTGTTATTATATAGCAATCGATTTTTAACTTAACTTGTTCATTGCATTCCTTGGTCAGCTCGTGGATAGCAGAAGTGCAAAATTTTGTTATTAAACGAAAACGATATTATCTTCTCATCGTAATTACCATAGCGATAAATTTTAGTTGTTGACATTAACCGATCTCGAGGTAAGGGTGTAATTTATATATTGTAATAATTGTTTATTGATATTTAATTAATTAATTTCTACGGTTTTACCGTTAAGGATCAATATCTATTTATTTAACCTTAAAAATTTCTTTAAGCACGTGACGTTGTTCAGTTTAGTTATTTGGTGTTACTTTCTAAATTTTCTAAATTACCTGTTTTTTAATTTTATTTTCAATTTATTTCAACATTATACCATGATATAATGTTTTCTTGCTTTATTTTATTTTTACGTTTTTGTTTTGTTAAATACGACTGAATATCGATAATAAATGTGACATAAGAGCCTTTATATCGTATTACAAAGCTTTTATTTTAAATTTTTATCAGTTGTTATAACGTAATTTTTTTTATTTCTTTTTCATGTTTATTCAAATATTGTAAGTCCTAACCTGTTAAATACCAATTATTGTCGTTTTTATTGTTTTTTAAATATTATTTTTCTATGCAAATATGTATTCTTTACTTAACTGTTAAAATTCGTCATTTTAATAATATGTTTAGTTTGTTTATTTTAACATTACATACTAGTTAATAACCACACTATAGGCTCATTTATTTCATTTTTTTTTTTAGGTTAATTTGCTAATTTCTATTGTGCATAAAAAACCGGCTGCATTTTTCTACCAAGGTGAGTCAAAAGAAATTCTTTTTTATTGCGATTTGGATTAGATATTTTTACGCTAGTTAAAAATGGTTGACAATCTGCAACGGATAAGATCATTTGGTTTTATTTCTTAAGAAAAACAAAAATTCATATAATAAAAAAACTAATCTGTCAAAGTTATTACCAACATAAAAAATAATATTTATTTAAATTTATCTTGTAAATTGCAGGCTTTCATTAATCGACTTAAAGAAAAGTTTCATAACGGATATTTTACTGATCTAAATTAAAGACTAAAAAGTTGAAAATGAAAAAAATTAAAAAAAAACTTTATAAACAAAGCTTTTTCTAGAAATTGCACTAAAAAGTAAAAAATAATTTTTCAAATAAGAACAAACAAAGCTCCATGAAAACATCAAAATAAAATGCGTGGGGCTATGACTATAATAGCCCCACGCTTTTTAATAATGTCACAAAGTTATTTTTTACTTATTAGTGCAATTTCTAGGAAATGTTTAGTTTAAAAAAATTTAAAAAAAAAATTTTTTTCGCTACTCAACCTGATCCTAAGCATTGCAGTTGGTCGTCGATAATTTATTGTCAAAATTTTCTCGAAATTCATAAAAATTTGTGCAATTTTTTTCGTTAAAATCGCCAACCTTTTAAATTCTTGTGTTTAGATGAGTGGACGAGGATTTCGGTCTCAAACCTATTCCAACAGCGCAAACAGGCACAATTACGGCAATAGAAATTATGGAGTGAATCCAGCTGGAAATGGTTCCGCTAACGGAAATTTTAGACGGAATTATCCTAATCGTCAATTCGTTAGCGCCCCGGGACAGACAATGGAAGTGCCTTCGCAATATGTTGGAAGGATTATTGGTAAGTTTGATGTTATGTGATATTTTTAATTGCCATGTATAAATGTGTAGAGCACATTCACTAGAATTTTAATTGTTTTCGTTATACAAACTCAAGTTAAATAGTAATTGAATGTAGAGAAAGATAAAAATAGGCTTCATTGTAAGTTAAAATTTTATGATTTATTTGCTAATAAATAAATTATTTGTTCTTTTCTCGTCCGGTAACAATATTAGGGAAGAAATTGGTTGTCTGTAAAGTCGGTTTACGGACGATAATTTTACGTCATAACGTCATAAGAAAACATAATTCAATTCAATTCATAAAAGTATGCAATTTTTCATCAATGTTTTACTTAAATTATACGGATTAATTACAAGTAACAATGCGTTATTAACAATTTATTAAAATTATTGAACAGCCCATTAAAATTTTTCATATGAACATCTTTTATAATTTCGTTTTTTAAATGTGTAGGTAAGGGAGGAACCAAGATAAGTGACCTTCAATTCGAATCTGGGGCGAAAATTCAAGTCACTAAAGATTTAGTTGGGGAAAACACCGTCATTCGATTAAGCGGATCGGCAGACGAAATTGAAAGGGCGAGGCTGCTGATTCAAGATTTAACAGTGGAACGAAAGCCACGTAAAAATCGTGAAACTCAACCGCCACCTGATTTCGTGCCATTAGATCCCGAAGCACTTTCTGAAGAAAGAAGACGAAGAGAGCAGCGCATTCACGAATTACAGACATTAGATTGGAAAACAATCAACGAACGTCACGATAAGTGCGTACAGGAAAGATTAAACTCTTTGCCAAAAATTGTTAAATGCTTCTACGGAGAAGTAGATGAAGTTGCACAAATGACTGCCGAGGAAGTTTCGGAGTTCCGTAAAAATACCAACAACATCATGGTCTCACGAGTATTTGTGGAAAAATTTGGCGACAAAGCCATTCCAAATCCAGTACGTAACTTTTCCCAAGCTTTTCACAATTATCCACTTATTTTGTCTGAAATAGTGAAGGCTGGTTTTGAAAGACCGTCTCCTATTCAATCGCAATCTTGGCCTGTACTGCTTAAAGGAGAAGATTTAATTGGCATTGCCCAAACTGGTACCGGAAAAACGTTAGCATTTCTTTTGCCTGCTCTTATTCATATTGATGGACAAACTATGCCCAAAAAACCTGCCGAACCACGCGTATTGATCATGGCCCCTACTAGGGAATTAGCATTACAAATTGAACGTGAAGTAAACAAATATAATTATAAACAGATTAAATCGTAAGTTGAATTTTAGAATTGCTCAAACGGATTGCAGTAAAACTTTTTTTTTTATAGTGTATGTGTATATGGAGGCGCCGACAAACAGCAACAAATTAATGCACTAAATAAAGGCGTAGATATCGTAATTGCTACGCCTGGCAGACTCAACGATCTAGTTTTAACAAGTAAGAGTTTATTTTTAAAGTTAAAATTTGCTAACACTAATTACTTATTCCTTAGAAAAATTGTCGCTAGAAGGAGTGACTTATGTGGTGTTAGACGAGGCGGATAAGATGTTGGAGATGGGCTTTGAAGGTCAAATTCGTAAAACTTTGTATAACGTGCGGGAAGATAGACAAACTGTCATGACTAGTGCAACTTGGCCGGAAGGAGTTCGAAGATTGGCCACTTCATATATGGTTAATCCGATACAAATATATGTTGGGTCGTTGGATTTAGCTGCCGTACATACCGTAACGCAAGTTATAAAAATGATGCCCAATGATGATGATGCAAAGTTTGAAACGGTAATTAAAATTAACACTTTTGTTTTCGAAACATTAATTTTTTTTCTTTAGTTTATGGATTTTGTTCAGACGATGAATCCAGAAGAAAAGGCGATAGTCTTTTGTGGAAAAAAAGCACGTGCAGACTATTTATCCTCGGAGTTAGCGTTAAAGGGTGTCTATTGTGCATCACTCCATGGGGACCGTGATCAAGGTGATCGGGAACAAGCATTGGAAGATATCACCAGTGGTTACGTCAAAATACTTGTAGCGACCGATTTGGCATCTCGTGGAATAGACATAGAGGACATAACGTAAGTTAACATAAGACTATGTTTGGATACCTTTTCATGATCTCTTAACTTTAGATATGTTATCAACTATGACTTTCCAAGAAACATAGAAGAGTATGTTCATAGAGTGGGCCGTACAGGACGTGCTGGTCGATCCGGTCAATCCATAACATATTTTACGCGGGATGATTGGTCTCATGCAGAAGAATTAATTCCTATATTGGAGAAAGCTAATCAAGTAAGTATTCTTGTTTTAATTATTCAAAACCGATTTCCATTATTTTTGAATACCAGTCAACTGTGATAATTACATTGATAATTTGCTTTTTAAGTTTTTATTGAATCTTCAAGAGGAAATTTTTTAATTTTAAAATGTTTTTAATTTAGATTATTTACTCTGTTCCTTTGTGTGCCCCTACGGACTTCCAGGTTTCAGTTTTTCCTACTTAAATATTTTCACTTATAAACAACATCTTTGAGGAAAGAAATTGTTTGTCTTGACTTTTATAATATGGCACCCAAACTTTAATTTAAGTTAACAATAATACATTTTTAAGCTTCTAAGTACAAAAGTTGACGTTGCTGATCAAAAGTACACAAAATGACTAGAAATTAAGTTGAAATTTTATTTCATTAACAATATCTAAACTTTTAACGTCACATTTAATAAACACATTAAAATGTGTTATCCGTGACGACGACAATTAAGACACTGTAATTTATATCTTCAATCTATATTCTAATTTTAAACAAATCATTGTCGCAATAGGCGAAGAAACAAAATTTATAATAAGTGAATTGAACCGAGTTTTTAATTAGAAATTTGAAAATATATCACGTGAACAAATACTTTAAGTTGTGTGCGATGTGGTGGCTAATTTGAATGCAATCGGTGCAGTTAAAACTACCGAAAATGCAATAATTATGATCGTGGAAGCTTTGCAAAGTATCAAATATGATCAATTTCGCAACGGAATTGCGTTGGGAAATCGCGATATCATACGACCGATACTGTAATGATGAACTTAATAAACAACCTACTCAGATGAAGATTTTGTAAGAAAAGTTGGCACATCAGAAGAGAATTAACTTAAATTTACAGAAGGAACTTGATTACTTAGAACAGTGGTTCCCAAACTTTTTTTGTCTCGTAGACCACTTGCCATGTTTTGCGGTTTTAGGTAGACCCCCCCTCACCTATCTGCTATTGATTTTTTCAAATTAAAACGAACCGCATTAAAATTTATTATCAGTTATAATAAATAACTAAACAAAAACTTAACGTTTTTAGTGAGAGGCTGATTTTGCTGATGATGATTTTAATATTTGGCATCAATTTAGTTAGGTTTAATCTCAAATCTCCTCGGTCAATGACGTCCAGTCTGTTTCTTTTTGTTGTTAGGAGATTGGCAACCGCGCTGAAACCCTTTTCCGCCTAGGTATGAAGAAATTTTTTTTTCGCTGACATAGATCTTTCGCATGTCGTCGTAGACCCGTGGGGGTCGATATAGAACACTTTCGAAACCACTGACTAACAATCTCAAAAGGTCAAATTTTTAAGACTATCGCGAAAATGATTGGCTATGTTTCTTAATATTTAGGGCGGAAAATAAACAAAATTTGGAAATTCTTGCAGGAATTATAAAATTACTGAAAGCCAAAACTTAGTTAGGCGACTATAAATTAGCAATCAATTTTAATTTCTTTTCTCCCAGAATATCTTTTAATAAGTTCTTTGTTTTTTTAGTTTGTTCCTGAACAATTAGTGCAGATGAAAGAAAAATTTGCAGCTAGGAAGCAACGCAGAAGTAATCGTCCAAGAGGAGGAAGCGGCCGAGGCGGTTATGGCAGAGAGGCTGCAAATTTCGAAATGTTTTAAAATTAATTTAAAAAAAAATTTGTATATAATATATTGTCATGTTCCGAACCAAAGTTTTACCTACCCTGTTAATTTGCCATTAATTTTGATGTTAAGTTTGTGAAATATTTGAATTTGAATTTTGGGAGGTAAAACTTTGAAAATTAAAGTTGGTAGAAGTGAGGTTCTTATCGAAGCCTTTTGCCAAAAATGGTCGACGTTGATGGACGTGTAATTTTGATGTCCGAGTAATTTTTGATAAGTTTGTAAATTTTGGAATACTAGTAAAAGTTTTTGAAGATAAAATTTTTTATTGATAATTATAATTGGAGTATATTGGTTTTTGAAGAAAAGTTGAGTGATTTGGAATTAATTTGGATATTATTTATAAGTGGCTACTGAGCGGTAGTAAGTTCATTTGGATGATTAATTTTTGAAGAAAAGAATATTTGGAATAATAAATGCGATTTGGATACTTAAAATTGGTAAGTTAAAAGTTGGAAATTCTTGAAGGAATTATAAAATTACTGAAAGCCAAAACTTAGTTAGGCGACTATAAATTAGCAATCAATTTTAATTTCTTTTCTCCAAGAATATCTTTTAATAAGTTCTTTGTTTTTTTAGTTTGTTCCTGAACAATTAGTGCAGATGAAAGAAAAATTTGCAGCTAGGAAGCAACGCAGAAGTAATCGTCCAAGAGGAGGTGGCGGCCGAGGCGGTTATGGCAGAGAGGCTGCAAATTTCGAAATGTTTTAAAATTAATTTAAAAAAAAATTACAACAGTATTGGTTGTTGCAGGGTATATATACGTTAATGGATCATTCGTATATATTATCAAAATATATTTAAGTGCTTATTTGGTCGCAGTAATTAAACTACTTTGATAAGCGATATTAATTTAAGTGAGCTTATAGACTTTCTAATATTAAGTGCACATTTTTTGTATCATCATGCAAAACACTTAAGTGATTATCAATTGCAATAAATTCTTATAATACCTATGATAAGCATTAGATTAGAACTTAGAAAAATATTACAGGGTTTATATAATCCAGAAACAATATGCCGGAAGAAAGTTAATGGATCATTCGTTTATATTATCAAAAATATATTTAAGTGCTTTTTATCACAAGTACTTAAAATACTTTGATTAGCGATATTAATTTAAGTGGCCCTATAGACTTTCTAATATTAAGTACACATTTCTGTATTATCATACAAAATACTTAAGTGATTATCAATTACAATAAAATCTTAAAATACCTATGATATGTATTAGATTATAACTTAGAAACATTTTTACATTTCGGGACTTAGAAGAATTTTTCATATTTCGGGACAAAAAATTGATCCAGAACTGGTCCTACCCCTCTACTAATTCATTTTCGAGCTTTTTTAAGAAATCTTCCATCTTCTTTTTGTTGGTTACGATTAATAAACCGTCATCAACATAGATGGCTAAAATCATATCACTATCTTTATTTTTAAATACGCATCTTTCTGATTTTAATTGTTCCATGTTGACACCTTTTAGGAATACCGTAAATTTTTCGTTAAATTTCATAGATGCTTGTTTTAAACCATATAGCGCCTTTTGTAATTTACAAATTTGGTTGTTATTTTCATATCCCTGCGGTAATTCCATATAAATATCATTATCCAGTTCTCCGTACAAGAAAGCAGTTTTTATGTCGAATTTCATTATTTTACTATTTTGTTCAGCTGCTATCGCGAATAGCAACCTAATCGCACAGCTGCTGATTACAGGACTATATGTTTCTTCATAATATATTCCTTGTACTTATTAATTGATGCGTAATCACACGTGAATATTACGTCTCTGGCGATTATAATTTTTTGTTTTTCTTCGTCGAAAAGCCTGTATCCATTTGGAGCATATCCTACAAAAATGAATTTCTCACTTCGCTCTTCAAGTTTCTTTAAATATCCTAGTCTCTTAGCGTAGGCAAAAGTTCTAAAAATATGCAAATATTTTAGATTTGGCTTCTTGTTGTACCACATCTCGTATGGCGTTGTTTTTACGGTTTCTGTTGGAATTCTGTTTATTAAGTAGGCGGCTGTTTGTATAGATTCACCCCATAAACTTTTATTTACGTTTGCTTCGAACATTAACGATCTTGACTTGTTCATTAGCGTTCTGTTAAGTCGTTCTGATTTTCCGTTTAATTGTGGAGAATATGGAATTGTAAAATCCATTTTTATTCCTTTGCTTTTACACCAATCAGTCATTTCGTTGTTTTTATATTGTTTTCCGTTGTCTGACCTTAATATACTTACTTTTAAGTTCCATTTTGACTCGGCTTGGTTTACGAATTCTTTTACAGCATTGAATGTTTCATGCTTGCCATTTAATAATTTTACCGTGGAAAAATGTGTATAATCGTCTAGGAATGTTATGAAGTATTTCTTATCGTCCCATGTTGGATCGAGCGGGCCGACGAGGTCACTACCCAGGAAAATATTGCCAATGCTTACAATATGGCCAACGCTTGGCGCGGTGCTTGCTCACCGACCGTTGGCATACAACGTTGGGGCCAAGGTTTGGCCAATGCTGTTAACGTTGCATTGCCAGTGATCAGTTTATACATTGGCATGCAATGAATCACCAATGTTGGGCCAGTATCGGTTGATTGTCGGCAACCAATTGTTGGCATCCGATGTTCGATCGGACGTTGGGCCAATGCTGTTTACCGTTGCTTTGCCAGTGATCAGTTTACAACAATCAATAAACGACCTAGAAAAAATAGGTAGTACAGACTCTGAAGAAAACAATAAAGCGGCTGATGTGGTTGTAGCCTGCAGGAGTGAAATTCGAAATATTTTACTTAATGACTACGTGTTGCCATCTATGGATAGAACGCGCGGTAGGTTACCTTATTTATTATATTTGTTAGTTCGCTGGCGGGAACTTGTATTTTTTGTAGTCTTCCAACTGATGCGGCTGTATTTCCGCGCTGCTGTATGAAGACGCCTCTCGAGAATCACTCAAGAAGCAAAATGTGTTGGTGACGTCGATTAAAAATGCCTTAGATGCACAAAACACTTTAATTGATAAATAAACAACGTAAACTCGCTGAAGCGGTGAAGTAGTAGAAATAAAAATAACAACCAAAACGTGTTAGTTACCGTCAGCGAGTGTTATTGAGTAAAATGACTTGACTCCTTGAACGTAAAAACTCAACTGCCTATTTTAGTCAAAGGGTTCAAGAGGTCAACTAGGTGGCGCGGCGGTGCCAGTATGACCAGGCAGGTAGCGCCAAATTTAAATTCAAAGTGTTGCAAGGTCTTACATTACCAATATTAATGGCCGATTTCATAAAAGTTATTATAATCCGTTAAATTTAATTAACCAATACATATATACTATTTTAATGAATTAATCTATGTAATTAGTACTAACAAGTCAATAGAAATCATTTGTTAACTTTAACGGCCTGTTAAAGTTTTATGAAACCGGGCATTAGTCAATGAAAAACATATATCACAGAATGTCAAGTATTGATTTGAATAATGAAAACTTTGTTTTTTTACAGATGAAGTAAGAAGATTGGCAAGCCCGCAAAATTTAGAAGTAGTTTCACACAATGTGGAAAATAATTCAAGTAATCTGTTGTGTGGAGAAAAATATGATTCTATCGGTATGTGCAAAACATGTTTCTCAATTATTTATTATTAGCAAATCATATTATATATTCTCTAAAGTCTAAAACGTGAAAAACTACATTAAGTTTGTTTAAGACTATTATAATTCTATTGTAAAGTAGTTAGAAGATTTACACAGAACGTTGTGCGCAAATCCCTAAAACCACATTTCTGTGCAACTTTGATTTATATTTAATTTACTTTTAAAATACTTCATTAATTTCAATTTAGAATCTTTTTTATTTAATATTAAAAAAGTAAAAAGATGATTAGCAGTTTTTTTTTGTAAAATCGGGCAATTTTAATTAAAACAGCTGACTTTAATACTAAATTACGTTTTTTACTGGTCTTTTATTGAGAATATTTTATTTATTGTAGATCTATTGAAGAATCATATCGATAAAAGATTCGCGGATATGGAAGCATTAGTGACGAAATCTATCGAATCGGCAAAACGCAGTATTCTTTACGATCTAGAGAAGAAAATTAATGAAATAAAAATTAATTTAAATTTATCGGCGACTGGTCCGATGCAGACTATTTCTGCTGCACGGAAAACCATAACAACGCCAATGCCTATAAACGATATACAAGTTTTCATTGAATTTGATGAAAGCTTGAAACAAAACGAAAGCCAAAGAGATGCTTTGGTAAGTATACTTTTATGAAATTTTATAAAATGTTCACTGCAACTAAAATGCATACCTACAACATGTGGTAATTTTTATTAATTAATCGTTTTTCATTACAGAAAACTTTGTTCACTTCGTTGATCGTGGGGTCAAAAGATGTTAAAGCAGATGTTGGGCAGATGATCCCCGCTGTGATAGCTAAATCGGTACAAATGCAATACAGCGGGTGCGGTCGTAAAACAAAAACAAGTGAAGGAAAACTGAATTTTAGTGCAACAGTAACCTTCAGTTGTATTAAAGGTACTATTTATAATAAATCATTATATTTTCCAATAATAATAATCTTATATTATAACTAGACTCAATATTCTTATTTTGTTTTAGAGGTGTTAGAAGAAAAATGGGCAAACAATAACGAACCATTATATATAAAAACAAAGGTGAGTCGCTGGTTGTCAGGAGCAGGTGATCGCGATGGTGGTCGCCGCCAAAGAAATAATTGAATGGTTGAATTGAAATAGTTGAATGGTTAATAAATTTATTTTGCTTAATTTTTAATAATAAATGTAATAATAAATGTAAATAAAATAAATCTACCTTTAATATTTATGTTGATTAAATTTTTTATTTTTAAATAAAATTCCAATAAACTTGATTTGATGTTTTAATCGTAACAGAAACAAAAACGATGTTTTGTAAAATGCAATTAATAAGGTATTAACGCAATATTGATTGCGTTAAGCACCGTCGGAACGATGCTAGTTAAAGCACTAGATCCAGTACTGCGAGCCAACGTTGTAGCAACGCTGGTTGTCAGCCGTTGAACCTACGTTATCATTTTAGCAAGGAAGCGCTAAGCAACGTCGGGCCAAGACTGGTTTAAGCGCTGGGCCAGTACTGGGAGCCAATGTTGGTCGCCAACCGTAGGACCACGCATACCTCTACAGCATTGGGCCTATAATCTTCCTACAATACTGCCAATATTGAACCATTGCTGGTTTAAACACTGGTCCAGTACTAGCTGCCAATATTGCACCAACGTTGGTCGCTAACCGTAGGACGGAGTATATCTTTACAGCATTGGGTCAATGATATCCCAGTGGTACTGCCACTATTGAACCATTGCTGGTTTAAACACTGGTCCAGTACTGGCTGCTAATATTGCACCAACGTTGGTCGCTAACCGTAGGACCGAGCATATCTTTACAGCATTGGGTCAATGATATCCCAGTGGTACTGCCACTATTGAACCATTGCTGGTAAAAACACTGGACCAGTACTGGCAGCCAATATTGCACCAATGTTGGTGGCCAACCGTAGGACCGGACATATCATTACAGCATTGGGCTAATGATATCCCAGTGCTACTGCCGATATTGGACCAATGCTGGTTCAAACACTGGACAAGTACTGGCAGCCAATATTGCACCAACGTTGGTCGCCAACCGTAGGACCGAGCATATCATTGCAGCATTGGACCAACAATCTCCCAGTGGTACTGCCAATTGTTGGCCAATCGTCAAGCACCGTCGGGCCATTGCTGGATCAATGCTGGGCCAATTGTAAATATTTTCCTGGGTATGTATTATTTCCAATGGTCTTATCGCACGTTGTCGAGTTTCGCTGAATGGTTTCCTTGTTTGTTTAGCTTTTATGCATACCTCGCACGTTGTGTTTTTAAAATTTTTAATTTCGGCGTCACTTAAATTTAACCCGACACTGTTTGGTTTTAGTTTTAGCATGTTTTTACTTGATATGTGTCCTAGTTATTTATGCCAGTTTTTAATGCACTTACTAGTGCATTTTCACTCGTTTTAATCAATTTTATTTTATATAGTTCGTTGTCACCGCGTTTTCCTTCTACGATTTTAATGTCGTTTTTATAAATTGCGACCGCATTGTTTTTAAAAAGCACTTCACCACCGTTTCGTGTTATTTTATTCACCGATAATAAGTTTTTACTGAGATTTGGAGCATATTGAACATTTTTAAGAATACATTCTTCGGTTTCAATTTCTCCGAATCCCAAAGCTTGAATTGTTTCGCCTTTCTTAGCGGTTTTAATTTCTGATACCCTTTCTTGCATGTTTTGTATGAATATTTTTTTATTTATCATGTGCGATGTCGCACCGGAATCCAAAACAAATCCAATTTCATCGTTTATGCTACTCGTATCTTCGTGTGTTAGTAAAGCCATTTTCTCATTCGATTTTCCTTTGTTCCCACTGGTTGTAGCATTTTTGTTTCGAAAGAAACAATCTTTTTCAATGTGGTTAGTTTTTTCACATATATTGCATTTCATTTTAGCTCCTTCGGCGCCCTCCGGGCCTGTTTTATTTTACGCAAAATAATTAAAAAAAATCCCTGAAGAATGACAGAACTCGCCAAGGGTGGAACTCGAAGCCATAGAACTCATCCAGGTGTAGACCTCGACTGATGAACGATGAACTTATTGGTTTTCTGGAGTTGCCACGTGTTAACGTTTATCTCCTTCATCTCATGTGGGCAGCGGGCGTTGGAGTTTGTTGAGGTTTTCTTTCCTCTTTTCTTAAAGCGCTAGGCTTGATCTGGCTGGGTATTTTGGTCCCTTGGGATTATTTTCCTCGATTTTTCCTGGATTTTTTTTTTTTTTTTTTTTTTTTTTTTCCGGTGTTCTCTTGTTGCGTGGTTTGGGGTCAGAGGCGGCGGTGAGGAGTGTGTTTTGTCTTGTGTGAAGCTTGTCTCTTGGATAGGATTCTGCGAGCGGAGCAAGTGTGCAATCAGTGGATTTGGGTCCCCAGTGTTAGATGAACTTGGTCCCTTGGTGTCGATGGAGCGGGGCGAGTGTCCGTGAATTTTTGGTTCCTTGCATTAGATGAGCTTGGTCCCTTTGTGTCCATGGGGCGGGGCGGGTGTCCGTGGATTGTGGTTCCTTGCGTTGGATGCGCTTGGTCCCTTGCTGTCGGTGGGGCGGGGCGAGTGTCCGTGGTTTGTGGTTCCTTGCGTTGGATGTGCTTGGTCCCTTGGTGTCGGTAGGGCGGGGCGAGTGTCCGTGGATTGTGGTTCCTTGCGTTGGATGCGCTTGGTCCCTTGGTGTCGGTGGGGCGGGGCAAGTGTCCGTGAATTTTGGTTCCTTGCATTCGAAGAGCTTGGTCCCTTTCCGGCCATGGGTCGTGACGAGTGATTTGGCGTGTATCCGGGCGTCTTTACATGGTTTCTTGGCATCCGGGTGTTTTGATGAACCCGATGCTTGGTGGGAACCTGAAACAAACATGTAAAGATTACGGTTACTTACACCCCGGCTGACGGGCGGATGAGGATGTCCTTTGGCCGGCTGTGCCCTAGGTTGAAGCCTGGTTGATATTGTCCCAGCTGTGAGATGAGGGGATTGTCCGAAAAGCTCGCGGTCTTGTATAATTTTTCCGCCTGGTTCCTGATATGCACGTCGATGGTTTCCATCTTCGCGTCGGCGTGGAGTCTTCTATTTGTGACATAATACGGGCTTGAAAATGCGTGCCGGATGGATTTATTTTGCACCACCTGGATCTTCTTTATGTGGGTGCGGGCAGCCGTCCCCCACACGGGCGCGGCGTAGGTCATGGTGGGTCTGATGATGGCCTTGTAGATGCGCAGCTTGTTTGCCGGTGACATCTTGCTGTCGGAAGCTAGGAGTGGGTAGAGCTTTGTGAAGACGGCTCTTCCCCGGTTTGCAGCGGTTTGAATGTGTTCCTTCCACAGCAGTCTGTAGTCCAACGTGACTCCCAGGTACTTGGAAGTGTTTGTCCATGGGATTGGGGTCTCGAACATGAAGATGTTGGTTCGAGGGCGGATCTTGTAACGTTTCTTTTTGAACATGGTCGCGGTACTTTTGGTCGAGTTTACACCGATGAGCCATGTTGCGAACCATCTTTCCAGGTTGTTCACGGTGTCTTGCAGTCGATCGGTGGCGAGATCTTGACTCCTGGAGGAAGTGTACACGGCCGTGTCATCCGCGTAGAGCGAGATCTTCGTCCTCGGGTCGGTTGGGGCTGGCATGTCGCTCACGAAGATGTTGAAAAGGGTCGGGGCGAGGATGGATCCTTGGGGTACTCCGGCAGTGATGAAGCGCTCGGAGGATCGGGTGCCTTCGAATTTCACCTTGAATTTTCGATTTTCAAGGTATGACGCCACCAGCTTGACGAGTGCTGGTTGGATGTTGGCGTTGAACATCTTGTAAAGAAGACCTTCGTGCCACACTTTGTCGAAGGCCTTCGAGACGTCGAGTAGAACGAGTGCGGTGACCTCTTTCTTGTTAAAACCGAGGGAGATGTGTTCGACCAGGCGGAGGACTTGCTGAACCGTGCCGTGTCCTGAGCGAAAACCGAACTGCTCGTCTTGCAGGATGCTTAGGTCGAACATGGTTTGTTTGATACGAGTGCAGATGACTCTTTCTGCGACTTTTCCTAGCGACGGGAGGAGGCTGATGGGGCGATAGCTTTGGGGCTTCCGGGGGTCTTGACCTGCCTTGGGAATGACCACTACGTCGGCAGTTTTCCATTTCTGCGGATAGTAGCGGAGGCGGAGTGAGGCGTTGATGATGCCGGTGAGTGCAGCGATTGCCTTGCGCGGCATTGCCTTGAGGAAACGGTTAGTGATCGCGTCGGGTCCGGGTGCCTTCCTGTTCTTCAGGGATCTGATTATTTGAGTGACTTCCTTTGTCGAGGCCGGGTCGATCGGTGTGGGGTCTTCGATTGGGAGGGTCCTCTTGACGAAGTCCTCGACCATTTCGATATGGTCTTGGTTGAGGCGCTCTTCGAGGGGGCTGCATTGAGTTTCCAGGTTGTCGGCGAAGGTGTCGGCTTTTTCCTGGTCGCTTTTTGCTTGCGTGTTGTCGGGGCGGGTAATGGCGGGGGTCTGGCGGTTTTTGGGGCGGATTAGAGCGTTTGCCATTTTCCAGGCGGATTGGTCCTCGAAGTTGAGCGCTTCGATCTTGTTGGCCCACTCCAGATCGTGATGCGCTTTAACTTCCTCTGAAACTCGCTCCTTGAGGCGGTTGTATTCTCGCTTGTCGTCCGGGTGCCAGGTGCGTTGTGCGCGTTTTCTGGCTCTCCGCTTCTCCCGGATGAGTGCCTTCAGTTCAGGAGGGAGGCGATCTCTGATGTCAGCGACGTCAACTTGCCTCGTTGCGTGCTGGATGAATCGCGAAATGTTGTCCTGAAGGACTTCAACGTACTTTTCCAGGTCGTCTTCGGTGGAGATGATCGGGATGGCGTCCATGTTTTGTAGGAGGTGATCGTGGAAGGAGGGCCATGAAATTTTTGGTCTCGTCGGTTGAAGTCTTGACGCGATGTCGTCTCCCAGGTAGAGTAGTACTGGGTAGTGGTCCGAGGTGAGTTCCTGTGCAGTTGTTAGATGAAACTGCATCAGGGTGTCCTTGATGAGGGCGAGGTCGATGATGCTTGGCGTTCCAGCCGGGGAGTAGTGGGTCGGGGCTGTCGGAGCGGCGATGACGAGGTCGAGATCCATTGCGATCCTGGAGAGGTTTCTTCCTGCCTGATTGGTGTGCCTGCAGGCCCAGGTCGAGTGTTTGGCGTTGAAGTCGCCCGCGATGATTTTCCCTCCAGGTCCGTCGAGGTGGGCGGCGATGTCTTCTCGGAGGATTTCTCTGCTGGGGGCGTTGTAGATGGATGAGATCTGGAGCCATCCGTGGTTCTTCGTGAGGACGTCGATTGTGGTGGCCTCCAGATGGTTTAACTCCAGTGGGGGACCTTCGTAATGCTCGATGGAGGTCTTGACGTAAATGGCGGTGCCTCCACCTCGAGCGTGCTGTCGGTCGGTTCGGTAAAGAATGTACCCTGGCAGCTTGGCGTTGTCACCTTTCCGAAGGTGGGTCTCGTTGACCATGATGACGTCTAGGTCGTGGGCGTGGGCGAACTCCAGTAGCAAGAATTTCTTCGCGAGGAGTCCGTTTGCATTCCAGAATGCGATCTGCAGGGATGACGGTTGCATTCGGTTCCTATGCATTCACGATCGGATATCTTGTGATGATGGCGTCTGTTGCCGTCTGAAGTTTTTCGAGGGTCGCATTCCCGACGTTTGCTTCCCTGAGGATCATTTGGAACGCGTTGGAAAGTTCGCGTACGAACCCTTGGATGTCTTCTTTGTGGGCGTGGCTAGACTCCGAGTTTTGAGGCCTGTGGGAGGAGCCTCTATGCGCGATGGGGGTGTGGCTAGGTTCCGTGTCCCTGTGTCGCTGGGAGGAGCCTCTGTGCGCGTTCGGGGCGGGTCCTCTCTGCGTGTTCTGGCGGCTGGGGGAGCGAGGTCTTGGGGGTCCGTTTTGGCGGATGGGGGAGCGCCTTCGCGGCGGGTTTTGGCGGCTGGGGGATCGTCGTCGCGGTGTAAGCTGGCGGCTGGGGGAGCGTCTCGCTGGCGTGTCGCGGTAGCTGGTGCGGCGCCTGCTCCTGTACGAGGGCGGCGGGACCGAGGGGTTCCTGTGCCTCCATGGTTCTCCGTTTTTCTTCCGTTTCGGATATTCCGGGCATCCCTTATAGTTCGCGGGGTGGGGTCCCTGGCAGTTGGCGCATCTCGCCGGCTCTTCCCTGGATTTGGGGCACTCTGCCGTCAGGTGGTCATCTCCGCACTTGACGCACTTTGCCCGGGCGCGGCAGCAGCGTTGCGCGTGACCGTAGCGCTGGCACCTGTGACATTGCCCGACTTCCGTCTTCGGGTGGGGCGATTCGACAGTGAAGCCTACTCCGTAGGCTTCCGTGGTCCGAAAGATTTTCTTGCCGTCGTCGGTCTTGTCCAGCTGGACAAGGTATAAGGGCATCGGGCGGCGGTCGTGTCCTCTTCGCATCTGGTGCACCGATTGCACCGGGAGACCCTGTGCCTCCAGGTCCCTCTTCAGCTCGTCCGGGGTGATCGTAATAGGTAGTCTCCGAATGACTACCTTGAGCGGTTTGTCCTCCGTCAGCGTGTATGTGTGGGACTCTATTTTCTTTTCTTCCAGGAGCCTGTTAAGCTTCCGGAAGTCCTGCTCTGTGGCTGGGTGGACCTCCATGCCGTCGCGTACGGTTCTAATCTTGCTTGTCTTTATTTGCCCCTGGATAAGGCTGTATGTTTGAGCCCAGTTGTCCTGCGTCCTCACGATAATTGGAGGAATCCTGGGCGCTGCAGGCTTAAAGTGGGGGCTTAAAGTGGGCCTTAAACTGGCTGCGTGGTGGCGGGGACTTCTGGCTTCTTGGGGCTATCTGCGGCCTGGTCGGCACGTCCTGGCTTGTCTCCATGGTTGTCCCTCCGGAGCTGGCAGGTTCATCATCTTCTGAATCGGCAAGTACTCGGTATTTGTTATTGTGGAGTAGATCGTCGGAAGCGGTGCTCGATGCTGGTGAGGTGTCCCGGGAGGAGTTCTTCTTCCTCTTCTGGTTTTTGCCGGTTTGGAAAGCCGGTTCTTTCGTGGGGATGGCGGGGATGACGGGGATGGCGGGGATGGCGGAAAATCCTGGTGGCGGCGTGACGGGTCTGGCCATCAGCTGGGGTGGCGTCTGGCTTTCTAGTTTTTCTTGCAGCTTCCTCCCAAGTTGCCCAATCTGCTTCAGTTGCTCTTGGAGGAGTATACTTTGCCCGTGATCAGGTCAAATCCCGGCGTCTTTTTTTGGGAAGATTTCGTGATGGATAAGTTTTATTTATTGGTCTATTTACTGGACTATATTTATTGGTCGATGTTCTTCACATATATCCTTGTTTGCAATTTATGGTATAGGTACTATACTAAACGTCTTCCAATTCTCCGGAACGACTACATTTTTTAGTGACGCATTAATCGTGTTCAGGAAGAACTGTCCAACTACTTTAAAAGAATCCTTAATCACTTTGGTATTAATTAACGTTTTCGGATCGGTGGTGTTTTTTAATCTACGTATATTCTCTCTTAATTTTTTCATTGTTACTGACTCAAATTTTTCCCAGTGTTTGACTTGCTTGACATTTTCTAAGGCTCTCTCATGATCGACGCTGAACGGTATTTTTGCAATTAATTCCTTAATGCTATCTAAAAAATATTTATTAAATTTATCTGCTATAATTTTTTTTATTTTTTTCTTCGATTCCTTGAAATTTTATTGCATCCTGCGTTGTTTGATTTTTTTCTGGCAGTAATCTTTTTATTTCCTTCTAAAGACGGTTACTATTTTAGTTTTCAGAGACCAAATCGTAGTAATAATTCCTCTTACTTGCACGTATTTTTTTGGTTACCAAGTTTCTATGTTGCCTATATATTTTCCAATCTTCCGGTGCTTTTGTAAACTGTGCTTTTTATATAAATTATCTCTTTTCTTAATGAGTTCCACGAACAAGCAACGAAAATATCCATTTACATATAATTCCACACACTAGTGATGAGTCATATATGATGAGCCATACATCGCTGTCATTCAAATATTGTTTAGCTTGCATTCTAGAAATTTATAGAAATGTACAGGTATTTTATGAAAGTTTCTAGAAAGCTGCATTTAGGTATAAATGCAGAGTGGTTTCTTGTGACAATTACACTACCAATAGAAAGTTGGAGGCAGGTAGACGAAATGTTAGAAATAAGGTATAGTTATACTACACTTTGAAACGATATATTTAATTGAAATGATAAATGTACATAATATAATAATATTTTAATATATTTCTTAAGTCATTGCTAATAACAAATCATGCGTTGTTTATATTTTTGATTCAAAAAAATTAATTTTCTGATTATTGACAAAATACAACTGATTTTTTAAAATAAAATGTTACGGTCCAGAACGTGGCCAAGGGGCACACGCGCGAAACTTACCTTTTGTACTACCCTAGCTAGCTCGTGGCGATGGGTCGCGGGGGTGTATCGAAAGGATACCGCAGAAATACTTGTTGAGTCTTTACAATCGGGAACAATCAATCTCATGGGCGCCACTCGAACTAAATGAGACCTCCCACCAATAACAAGCTCCGCTATGCTTGTTCGAGAAAGCGTTACGGAACCTTTGTTATGAAGAATCTGCTTGATGCTTGTAGAGTACAGAAGTTTTATTAACAATAAAAACATTAAATGAATAAACATATAATATATAAATAAACGGTGAATAAACAAATAATTACGCCTAAAGTAGGCAACACATTTAACAACAAAAGTATAACCGAAAATAAGGAATCTTCTCGATTTTAAATATCGATACAAAAAAAAACAATTACACGACAATCCTAGTTAAGAAGATTACTAAATGGCCAAATGAGTGAAAAATCAACAGTAACTTCTTGACTTCGGTTGCGGTAAAAAACAAATTAGTAAAATCTAAATAACTACTATAGTACAAAATGTTAACATCTAGCTCAATAGCAAAAAAATAAAGCATAAACTTTGTGTGGTAAATGTAAACAATAAATAAAATGATTTCGACAAATCTTTAAAGGTGGTACGGTATAGAAGTTTCGTAACCTATAACGATATGTTGAATGTTGAAGTCGATTCCAATAATGCAGGTAATACGTAGACACAAAATTCACACACAGTTAGTTTAAATAAGCAGTGCAATTTTACCTTATAGGTGTCCTTTGCCACCAGCAGCATCCAAGAAGGTATTGTAACGAGCTCTCGAACTGCAAGGCTGAATGGGGTACCGTGAACGAGGTAATGGGCACTCATAAGATTGACCCTCCCAAGGTGGATGTAAAGATACTCTGTCGGCTTGACTTCGGACAATAATCTTCTGGTACAATCGACGGTAATAACAATTACTTGTACGGAATAATGGTAGTAATGCGGAATTTTTACAAAGGATAGTAGGAGCGATACGTAAACTGTCTACAGGCATTAATTTAACAATAGTAGGGCCAAATGGTTGCATTAAAAGTTAATCGAACTTCACTAAACTTATGGCGGTAAACTGAGCATTCGAGGTTGTGTTAATTGACTTGAAGAAATTCTTAATATAAACGAAAGCCGGTAAAAATAATAACAAAAAAAACGTACTCTTGAAGTTTCTTCTAGATGTTAAAGAACGTTACGAGTGATCGTGATATCTTAATAAATATGCACATAAGTGCAAATTGCTATAACTAGCAAAAGCAATCGTTAGCAACCCGGAAGTAATAAATTCGCACAACGCGATAAATAACCGAACGGTAACAACACTTCACATAAAATCGGGTGCTATTAGCTTTAAAAGCGGTAAGATAATCACTTTTCACATGTTTTTCCAATGGCGGTCAATCAATCTCCCCCTGTGTTGTTCTGCTACCTTCTCTTCACGCGCAAGTATGCATCAAGACTCGCAAAATTCATCCACTAGTTCGCGAAAGAGACGCTAGGTGACGCCACGTGACGGTAAACAAATTAAAATGAAAATAAAAGTGCGTCTAAACTTAACTGCTTTTAAAATTATTACATATAAATAAGAAGATGTCAAAATGACATCACAAAAACTTAAATTATCTTATAACTTTATTAATGAAGTATTTTTGTTAAAATACTAATTGCAACTAGTTGTATTGAATAAAAACTGTATTTTCTGCAATAGCATGCATGAGCAAAACAACCCCTGTTAAAGGGGTGTCCCCAAACTAAATGTTTAAGATAAACAAAAAGAAGCTAATACTAAAATTTTTATTTAGACAGGCTATAATATATATAGTATGTATAAACCCCAGTGCAGTGATAATTTTCAAAAATGTAAACTATTTTCTTGTTTTTTATTAATTTTTTTAAAACTTTTGTACCCTGCCTCAAACTTTCTGTCGGTAGTAATTCCGGTTTGAACTTACAAGTGTTAACATAAATAAAATGTAAATAAATACATCCAGACTTAAGGCGTCGCCACATAGCTTATGTTATGCTATTCTATGCCAATGTAAAATGTTAGCATAGCATGATCTAACATAGAAGTGTTCACATAGGTTGTGCTGTGCCATGCCATTAAGCTCCGCCTCTGACTTCGACGTTGAACATAGCCAAAAATATTTTCAGGTTTTTGTAATTTCGCTTGGAAAACTAACAATATATTTTGATTATTTTTGTTGAGTTGTTTATTTTTAAAATAGATAATTATGGAATCTAGTGACGTTGCTGTAGGTTTAATTTTACTGAATGTACTCCTACTTAAAAAAAAGAAATCGGGTATTGCCTAAAAAAGGTCGTCGTTAGTGGGACACGGATGCGAAAGTATTAAAATTATTAATTGTTTGTCTCTAATAAATTTCTCGACATTTTACGACTCAAAATAATAAAAATAATCTCAAAACCAATTGATTATAGCTTCACCAACACAGAACATCTATACAAAATATACACAGAAGTAGGATCGAGTTCAACTTCTATGCTATGCTAAATGCTATGCCATGTTATGCCATGCGGCATCAAAGTCAAACAATTTCTTGGTTATGCAAAACATAGCATGGCAACCCGCATGACCCTCATAGCAATGTGACCGTTACCATTAAAACCGTATGCTTCTACTTCTGTGTTTTACATTGGCATAGTATAGCACAAGCTATGTGGCAAGGCCTTTAGTGTTAAATAATTGTGGTCTAATTTAGTATTAGTGTTAATCTTAGTGTAGTAATTGTTTTATTGTTATTAACTTTATCTGTATAGATTTGTTGTAGCTCTTTAGAATGAAAACAAACGTTTAATTTTTGTTACATATTTTGTTACATATTTTAAATGTGGAAGTTTACTTTCACTTTGTAGTAAAATAGCCCAAGTAAAAATACTAAAACTAATGACATCTAATTTGCAAGATCAAAAAAACATCCAAAGATCGTCAATAAATGATAAGGAAGATGTCGAATTTTTTTATGGAGGCTATAAGCGCGTTTTGGACATGATGAACGTGGTTCTTTAATTGTTAGACTTTAGATGGAATACTAATTTTTTGTTTCGTTATTTTTAATTTTTTTTTTTCGGTAATTTTTTACATTTTTAACTTTTTTCATTAGCACGTAGTTTCTCGTCCTTTTTAATTTTTTTTTTTAGTTCGGTTAGTTACCAACTTAATTCCTGATTTACACTTTGTTTAACCAGGAGGTGGTAACTTCATTCTTATTTCATTTTAAATTCATTCAGTTCTATTCCAAACATTCGTTTAAGATGTTAGGTTTTTAATATTTTTCTAAAAGAAGGGATGATATCTCGTACGAGTTGTGGAAAAAGAACGTAATTTTTTGAAATATGATGGTATATTCTTACCTCCATTTATCTCATATAAAAATATATATATAAATATATATTTTTACTAATTATTATGAAGGGTCAACGATATAAATACACTATTAATTTAACAATACAATACAATATATAGCCTTACATTCCCGAAAGGAATATGACTGTCCATTTTGGACTTAAACAAATCCGTTTGTTGAGGTGGATTAATCCTCATTAACTTTACATTTACATCTGTATATTTACAACTTTACACTTGTTCTTGCGTTCATTGTCATTGCCTTCCAAAAAGTCCTATCCTTCACCTTCTCTCTCCAGTTCACGACCCCCATATTTCGCAGATCCCTTAATACTTGGTCATATCATCTTAAGTCCGGTCGTCCTCTCCTGCGCTCCTGCATCGGTTTCCACTCCGTGATCCGCCTTATCACATCATTCTCCTTCTTCCGCATGATGTGACCAAACCATTGCAATCTATGCGATTTGATTACCTTGACAATGTCTTCACTTCCAACTGCTCTCGGTATCTCATGATTCATCATGGGTCTGGTTTCTTGTTCAGCAATTTTTATTGGTCCCAGTATTTTACGCATTATCTTTCTTTCAAAAACCCTCATCTTTTCTTCCTCTCTTCTACTATAGCACATCGCTTCTGTCGCGTACGTAGCCACCGGTCTAATTATTGTCTTATATATCCTGATCTTTGTTTTCTTTGACAGCTTCTTATCGTTCAGAAAGATTTTGTTCGCGTAGTAGGCCCTATTTGCTTGCTGCAATCTTCTTTCTAATTCTTGTTCTCTTTTGTTTCTATTATTTAATTGTGTTCCCAGGTATACGAAGTCGTTTACCTCCTCATATGTGTGGTCTCCAATTTTTAGTTCATCTAGGTCTTGTATTTCTCCTCGTTGACATCTCATATATTTTGTTTTCTGTTCATTTATTTCCAAACCCATTTGCTTCGCTGTTTCTTTTATTTCTTGAGTTCTTCTTGTTAATTCACCTTTCGATCTTGATACAATAACCACATCGTCCGCATATGCTATCAACTGTGCTTCCTTGTTGATTATTGTGCCGTTTACTTGTATCCTCCTCATGATCTTTTCTAGAAGTATGTTGAACAGGGTTGCCGACATAGCATCTTCCTGTCTCACTCCACAATTTATCAAGAAATCTTCAGTCTCTCCACTTGAGGTTCTAACACAAGCTGCTGTTTCTTTTAATGTCATGCGTGTAAGTCTTATTAGCTTGCCGGGTATTTCCATTTCTTGCATTGTTTCCATCAGCTTACCTCTCTTAACCTTATCAAAAGCTTGTCTAAAATCGATAAAAATCATATACATGCTTATATTATATTCCCGGCTCCTCTCCATAATCTGTCTCATTACATATATCGCATCTACCGTCGATTTACCTTCGACAAAACCGCACTGGTAATCTCCTATTTTATTTTTCATCGCAAGCTTCAGTTCTTTGATTAATATCGTTGACAGCACTTTGTATGTTACATTCAACAGTGTAATTCCTCTGTAATTCTCGCACCTGTCAGCGTCTCCTTTTTTCTTTATTGTGACAATTATTCCTTCTCTCCATTTTTGTGGCATTACTTCTTCTGTCCATATTTGTTTTACAAGTTCATAGACTGTAATACTGTCTTTGCCAGAGGACTTTCCATTTTTCATGTTCTTAATTATCTCCGCTATTTCTTCATATGTTGGTTCGTCTATTTGTTGTTCTTCACTTATTATTGTTTCTTGTTCTTCCTCTGGTACGCTATTCAGTAGTTCTTGAAAGTATGTCATCCATATCTGTTTTATTTTTCTGTGTCGTCTTCTATTTTATTTTGCTTATCTCTCATTCCTCTCGTCTTGATTCTGTGTCCTGCTTTCTGTTTCTTCAGTTTTTCATAGAACACCTTACTATTATTTTGTCTGTTATTCTTCTCTGTATCTTCCATTATGGCTTCCATCCATTTATTTCTTTTCTTCTTGTATAATTTGTATGCTTCACTTCTTTTTCTTTTGTAATTCTCTCTATCTTTTTCTTCATTTGTGTTAAGGTATGCCAATCTTGCTTCTCTCTTCTCTTTCTCCATCTTCTCACAATCCTCGTCAAACCAACTCTTATCTCTCTGTACTTGTCTATATCCTATCACTTTCTTTGCTGCTGTTGTTATACATTCCGTGATATTCTCAAATTCTTCATCTACATCATTACTTTTTTTACTGTTTTTTATATATATTTGGATCGTATTTTCGTAATTTTCTCTTATTTTGGCATCTCTCAGTTTTTCCGTTGCAAAAAGTTTACTTTTGTTCTTCTTTATGTTGTTTATCACTTTCTTCATTTTTATTTTTGTCACTACCAAATAATGATCCGTTTCAGCATTCGCTCCTCTATATGATCTTACATCATTAATCAATGATTTTCGTTTCCTTGTAATTAAAACATGGTCTATTTGGTTCCCTTCATCTTGTTCTCCTCCGGGCCAGACCCAGGTCATTTTGTGAATCTTTTTGTGTTTATATCTGGTACTGCAAATATCGATATCTAAAGCTGCTGCCATGTTGCAAAGTCTGTTTCCATTATCATTTGTTTTGCTATGTATCGTATGCTCTCCCGCCACATCGCTTACATACTCCTCTTTCCCAACTTTCGCATTAAAATCTCCCATCAATACCAATGTATCTTTCTTTTCGCTTCTCTCACATAATTCTTCCAGTTCTTCGTAGAATTTTTCTTTTTCTATATCATTGGCATCTTCCGTTGGTGCATAAGCACAGATTATTGTCATATTTGTGGATTTCTTTCTCATTCTCAAGTATGCCATTCTTCCGTTTACTGGTTGGAACTGCATTATGCTGTCTTTTTCATCATTTCTTACCATAAAGCCCACTCCGCCTGTTCCCTGCTCTTTCTCTCCCGAGTATAACATAGTATATTCCTTGCCAGTTACCTCTCCTTGACCCTTCCATCTGATTTCCTGTAGCGCTGCTATTTCGATGTTATATCTCTTTAACTCATTCTCGACTTCCTCCATTTTTCCCGGTCTCAACAGTGTTCGTACATTCCATGTTGCAATTCTAATTATGTCATCTTTTTTACCATTTGCCTTTCTCTTGTTTCTATTCTTTTTTTTTTCTGTATTATCTCATCTTTTTCCGTTTCATGCCTTATTCGATTATCTTCCCCAGCCTTTATTATTGGAGCATCTGTCTGGGAAGGTACAGATGCTCCATCATGCAACCTTATTAGTTTTTTGCTCGTTGAGTTTTATTGGTGTCGCGCTTAAGGTCATTGTATTTGTTATCCCACACATACAATCCATCTTGCTTGATCATCCTTTGGTAACCCACTTTAACTCTTTCTCCCTTTTCCATTTCCTTCTTTGCTATTGCCCATATTTGGTTTTGTATTTTCTTTTCTGCATTGGTCAGGTCGCTTTCGATATAAGTTCTTGTACCCTTAAGTTTGTGCTTATTCTCCATTACCACTCTTTTTTGGTTAAAATCCTTCAATCTTGCCACAATTACTTGCTTTTCCACATTCCTTCCTATTTTAAATGTGTCCACGACCTCAATCTGTATTTGCATCTTTTCTTTCAAAAATTTTTCAACATTTTCTCGGGTTACCTCTTCCGTTATTGGCAGGTTCTTAATAATTATGTTTTCTCTTCTCTTTTCTTTTTCCTCCCGCTCCAATTGTTTCTCAAATTCTGTTAATTTTTCCTCTTGTTTATCTGTTTTTTCTTGTAGTTTTGCAATTGTATTTTTCAACTTTTGAACTCGATTATTCCAGGAGGTTTCCATTGCATTTAGCTCTCCTTGATTTCTCTACTTTCTTTTTTGCTTTCTTCAATACCATCTTTTACCGTTTTTGCAAGATTTTCCATCATTTTTTTTAGTTCCTCCATGTCTTCCGTCTGGTTCTCTACTTCGGTTGTTTTGATTGGGGATTTGACTGTTAGTTTGCTTCGCTGAAAAATCTTTTCTTCTTCACTACTTATATTTGTTTCCTCTCTTTTTCTCTTAATATGCTCCCTTATTGATGGTACAGTATTGGCTCTTGGTCTATTATGTTTGTCACCGCTCATTTGCCTTTGTTTAATTTAGTTATAAATACTCGTATAAATATTTATACTTATACTTAGGCAACCCAACTTACTGCTTAGAAATTCTTGTTAATTTGGCAATTATTTTTAACAGGTTTTTGTTCTTATTTCGGTAGCGTCAGTACGAACACTCGAGTCGACCCCTTGGAAGTGCTCGCACTACTACTTTTCCACCCTTAAAATTGTATTGCTGCCTAACCTTCTTCCTAGAAGAAGAACCTTCTTCCTAAACTTCTTCCTTCCCACTCCTCGTCGACCGTCGATCTTGCCCATTAGTAATTTGTCACCTCTCAAAATATAACCTAAATAGGCGATTTTTCGGCACTTTATGTTAGTCAGCAGCCGTCTTTCAACTCCGGCCCTTCGCAAAACACATGGTCACATGGTCCACCCATCTTATTCAAAGCATTCTTTTGTAAAGCCACATTTCAAACGCCTTGAGACGGTTCATAGTCGATATTTTTAGCGTCCATGCTTCCACCCCATACAGCAGCACAGACCATGTGTAGCATTTTGTCATTCTCTGTCTCAGCTTAAGGTTCAAATTATCATCACAGAGAAGAGAACGCATCCCATTGAAAGATGTTCGGGTCATCTCTATTCGAGTTTTTATTTCCACGTCTGAATCTAGTTCCTCTGTTACCATGCTTCCCAAATACTTAAACATATCTACGCCTTCGATTTGCTGGTTATTTAATTCTAGTGAAGCGCCTGACTATTAGTAATTTTGTTTTCAATATTAATTTTGAGACCTAGTCCTTCTCGAGCTTCGCTAATTCTATTCAGTAATAGTTGAAGGTCTTCGATGGAATCTGTAAGAATGACCGTATTATCTGCATACCTGATAGTTGTTATAGGCGTTCCATTTACTTTTATACCCAAATGTGGCAGTTCTTCTAGAGCCTCTTTGAAAATTCTGTCGGAGTAAAGATTAAACAACAATGGTGAGAGTATGCACCCTTGTATTACTCCTCGTTGTATATTAATATCATCTGTTGTAAAGATGGATGTTTTTACTTGGGTCTTTTGTTTCCAGTACAAGTTAGTTATGACACGGGCATCGTAGTCATCAATTTTTATTTTATGGAGCATATCAATCAACTTCTCATGCTGTATCCTGTCAAAAGCCTTCTCGTAATCTATGAAGCATGCAAACACATCCTTTCTTTGATCTCAGCACTTTTGTAGTAGCAAATGTAACCCGAACAATATTAGTATTATAAAAATTATAGTAAAACACTTTTATAAATAGTAACAGTAATTACTAATAGTAAAATTAAGAATTAAGTGTTGGATATCTTTAGACGCGGAATAAAAATCTCTTTAATTTGATAGCTTTTTCATTCTAACCCGTTATAATGGTAAGCAGGAATTTAGAAAAATCAATATCCCATGTTATTTCTCTATGTTCAGTCCTTTGGCCGGTCACCCGGTATAATGGAAAAATAACCTAAAAAATAATGAATTTTAACAGTAAAGAATACATACAATCATAGAAAAAATTATTTAAAAACTGACTTAAAAAAAACTACTATGAAAAAAATGCGCTAAAAAGTAAAAAATAATTACGTTATTTAGCTACTTCAACTAGATAGCATAGGCGGTCAATCATTGTAATCTTTGCAGTCGGTACCGGCCAAGCTTCTAAGAAATTCAGTTTTAGTAATTTAGCCAGCTTGGCTGGCACCAACTTCATAAGGACACTATTAATTAAAAACGCTATTGTTTACTTTATTTGCCGACATATATTTTGTTTTTTTTTGTTTCCAAACCTTTATAACCATATAATTATTAATTCGAGTACTTCAACCATAATTTACATGAGTTTTTTCTTTATCAAGTATATTGGTAATCTTTCTTGAAAAAACTGAAACTGCGTTCGTCTCGTTGCTCGAAAAGTTGACATCATCTTCATTTTTGATTGGTACTTTCAATACAACGGACTTAATGTTTAGCTGCAGGTGCAAGTTCGGATAGGAAACTTCTCTTGCATTTTCAAACACCTGCTACTTGCGTTGGTTTTTCTTTGATGGTCGGCAGATAAACTATCTATAGCTAGTATTATAGTCTGCCGCGTATGTTGATAATACATTATAATTATTATGCAATCTTTAAAAAATACGAGGTGCTTTCAATAAGTTAATTACTAAACTTACAAACACTTTTCATTTATTAACCAAAATTAAAAGTGAACGTAACAAATTATTTATTTTTATCTGATTGATTATTTTTTAATTTGATTGGTAGATACAATTTTCTTGCTTCTTATTATTCTTTCGCTTTTCTTAGTTGTATACGACTGAAGATCGGAAATAATCGTGAAATAAGAGTCTTTATATTGTATTACTAAGTTTTTATTATATTATTTTTATCATATTTTATAAATTAATTTTTTATTTGAAACATTCTTAGTTAATATTTAAAAAAAATTTTTTAGCGATTTTCATATACCTAGTATTTTTTATTTTATTGTTTATTAAAATATTCTAAGTCCATACCTATTAAATGGAAATTAATGTTTTTTTAATTTGATTTTTTAAATATTATTTAATCTCATTTAAGCACGTGATATTGTATTAATTAGCTATTTGCAGCAATTCGAAGTAATTCTTTAATATTTCTTGATTATTTTTAAATTTTTCAATTTGTTTTGAATATATTTTCTTGCTTCTCATTATTTTTTGGATTTTCTTAATTATATGCGACTGAAGATCGAAAATAATCGTGAAAGAGGGTCTTATATCGCATTTCTAAATTTGTATTTTTAAATTTTATCATATTTTTATAACGTAATTTTTTTTTTGGTTGTAATTTTTTTTATGTTTGTTACCTCAGAACTTCGTCATTTATGAAACGATTTTCAAAATTCTTTCGGCGTTGAATCAAGTATAGTTCCAAGTTGGTCCCATTATAATTTCATTTGTATTGGACCTTGAACTTCGAAGGTAAACCGTAAAAACCGTCAAAGTTCTCCTCAACTCTTCTCAAAATCGGCTTAATAACGCATTAAGTACTGAGTACCTGTAATTGTTTTATATTACCTGTTCTTGCCCGGTGAGTCACAAATTTTCTTAAGTACCCTACTTTTATTAATCTTCTAAGTAGTACGTTAAGTATAAGGTAAATAGTAAATACATTTATATCAACTATGATCCGATTTTCAAAATCCTTTTTGCGCTTATTAGGTCTACCCATACTCGCTTTCGATAAATATTTACGGAACGCAACATGCACAAAAAATCATGAAATAAAAAATTTAAAAAAAAATAAAACCGGCTACAAAGAAAAACTACTGTGAAAAAAATGCACTAAAGAGTAAAAAATAATTACGTTATTTAGTTACTTCAACTAGCTGACATAGGCGATCAATTATTGTAATCTTTGCAGTCGGTGCCGGCCAAGCTTCTAAGAAATTCAGTTTTAGTAATTTAGCCAGCTTGGCTGGCACCGACTTCAAAGATTACAATGATTGACCGCCTATGCCAGCTAGTTGAAGTAACTAAATAACGTAATTATTTTTTACTTTTTATTTAAAATTCATTATTTTTTAGGTTATTTTTCCATTATACCAGGTGACCGGCCAAAGGACTGAACATAGGGAAATAACATGGGATATTGATTTTTCTAAATTCCTGCTTACCATTATAACGGATTAGAATGAATGATAGAAGAATGATAGAAAGCTATCAAATTAAAGAGATTTTTATTCCGCGTCTAAAGATATCCAACACTTAATTCTTAATTTTACTATTAGTAATTACTGTTACTATTTATAAAAGTGTTTTAGTATAATTTCTATAATAATAATACTAAAATAATTTAATATTTCTTCTATAAATATATAATATAAAAAACTAACTAAACCTAACATCTTCAAATGCTTATAATATGAAGGGCTCACAAGCAAAACCACCTAAGTGACTTCTTACACATTCTGAGATATAAGCGTTCAAAGTTGAAGTTTTGCTAAAATAATCAGTGCTAAAAATGTAGTAACACTTTTAACATAGTGTATTTATATCGTTGATCCTGCATAATAATTAGTAAAAATACGGTTGAGTTAGGATTCAGTATTAAAACAATAAAATTGTCCGACATTTCGAGTCTTTATTGACCCATCATCGAGGCTAAAAATAAATACAAATAATTAAAAACTTACAATAAAAATAAAAATATAAAAGTAGTAAAATATTAAAATACAGAATTAAAAAATTACAAATTTCAGTTTAATAAAAATATAAAAGTGAAAATGAAAACAATTTGAAAATACTTTAGATGAAATACTAACCTTTATATGAGATAAATGGAGGTAAGAATACCATCATATTTCAAAAAATTACGTTCTTTCTCCACAACCCGTACGAGACTCATTCCTTCTTTTAGAAAAATGTTAAAAAACTAACATCCTAAACGACAGTTTGGAATAGAACTGAATAAATTTAATTCAATAATAAAATCGTGACCCCCAATTGTTAATTTCAGAAAAATGGTGGAATTCGTGGGTTTTTTTGGGTCAAATCAAACAAATGATCTTCCTTCTTCCTTTACTCTTAAACTGACTAGTTTCAACCTTAAATTTAATGAATAAATTTAAAATGAAATAAGAATGAAGTTACCACCTCCTGGTTAAACAAAGTGTAAATCAGGAATTAAGTTGGTAACTAACCGAACTAAAAAAAATTAAAAAGGACGAGAAACTACGTGGTAATGAAAAAAGTTAAAAATGTAAAAAATTACCGAAAAGAAAAATTAAAAATAACGAAACAAAAAATTAGTATTCCATCTAAAGTGTAACAATTAAGTAACAAAACAACTAACAAAAATTAAACATTAGTTTTCATTCTAAAGAGCTACAACAAATCTATACAGATAAAGTTAATAACAATAAAACAATTACTACACTAAGATTAACACTAATACTAAATTAGACCACAATTATTTAACACTAAAGGCCTCGCAACATAGCTTGTGCTATGCTATGCCAATGTAAAACACAGAAGTAGAAGCATGCGGTTTTAATGGTAACGGTCACATTGCTATGCGGGTTGCCATGCTATGTTTTGCATAACCAAGAAATTGTTTGACTGTGATGCCGCATGGCATAGCATAGCATATAAGTTGAACTCGATCCTACTTCTGTCTATATTTTGTATAGATGTTCTGTGGTGGTGTACCTATAATCAATTGGTTTTGAGGTTCTTTTTATTATTTTGAGTCGTAAAATGTCGAGAAATTTATTAGAGACAAACAATTAATAATTTTAATACTTTCGCATCCGTGTCCCACCAACGACGAAATTTTTTAGGCAATACCCGATTTCTTTTTTTTTAAGTAGGAGTACATTCAGTAAAATTAAACCTACAGCAACATCACTAGATTCCATAATTATCTATTTTAAAAATAAACAACTCAACAAAAATAATCAAAATATTCAATAGATAAGTGGTTTAAGTAGTGTAACTCGAAATTAATCATATCAAATTTTGATGATGCTATAGTATGGTGAAAACGTTTGCGATAATATACATACAGTGTATTTATATATTGTGATAACTTAAACATTTTAGTTTTCGAAAAAGTGTTTTGTGCATTTTTTGGTTTATGCTAAAAATTTGATTTGATTAATCAAAATATATTGTTAGTTTTCGAAACAAAATTACAAAAACCTGAAAATATTTTTGGCTATGTTCAACGTCGAAGTCAGAGGCGGAGCTTAATGGCTAAATTAATTATATAAAATTTACATGTAAATTTTTATGTAAATTTGCACTTATTTTTGACACAATTCTATGTAGGTAAAAATAATTTTCTGTTTGCAACGATGTCAAATTTGATAAGAAATTTAACACACGCGCTTGCGTATTTACAAACAGTTTAGGGAAATTTTTCAGATATTTGGTTTCATTTGATTTTTATGAAATTTCGGTGAAATGTTTGTGAACTTCAAAAATCAAACTGGGCGGACTTTAGACGTGAAAATGTCTACTGCGCACATTTACACGCACTTTTACCACCAAATTTAGAACATGTTCTAAATTTTTTTCATAAAAATTTAACACAAAATTTGCTGATAAATTTTCTGTATGCAACGGTGTTAAATATTTTTATAAAAATTTACATGTAAAATTTAACGTCGTGTCAATATAAAATAATATAATAAATATAATAAAAAAAAACACGTGGCACTCGCGGGTTCAACCTGCGAGTGCGGGTAAAGTAAAGTCGGTTTACGAACGATAATTTTACGTGATAACGTCATAAGAAAACATTGATGAAAAATTGCATACTTTTATGAATTGAATTGAATTATTTTTTAATTAAATTAAATTAAATTAAATAATTATTTTTTAATTAAAACAGATAATACGAATTAAAACTATGTTATACATTAACCCTCGATAGGCTTTTGCGTTATGTGCATGAAACATAATTGCATCATTTTGTGATCGCGAGATCGAACCTCATTTCGCTTTTTTTGTTTTTTATAATATTTAAAAATAAATAAATAATATTATATAAATACATATTTCTCATTTTATTAAATTTATGCATAAAATTAAAATTGCATATGCCCAAGGTTATGTCATACATCAAATATACTCATGGTCACATAATACCCATGGTCACATCACATCTGCACATAGTCACATTGCATCTGCCCATGGTCACATTGCATCTGCCCATGATCACATTGCATCTACCCATGGTCACATTGCATCTGCCCATGGTCACATTACGTGCCCATGGGTATATCCCCAAGAAATTTGGGGATATGACCAATGTGACCATGGGCACACATGAGAACATTTCGACCAGGGATGAAAATGAAAGCTTTGATTTATTGAAAGTATAAGAAACCATCTTATCCTCGTCTTCCTTTTCCATCTAATATATTATATAAAAATATAAAACATAAAATTTTTTAACATACAGTGGCTTATAATGAAATCCTGACGCTCCTATGCTAGCAATGTAAATTGTACTTTGTGAGAACTCTTAATATGTAAAAACCGCTTTTACAAAAATGTGTTTCAGACATTTTTTGTAGATAATTTCATTCTCTTTATTTTTGTTTATATACATATTTTTACTTTGCCGCATCGTTTTCGACTGAAAATGACTTAAAGCAAACTTGGTAAAACTTTTTAATAAAATTAAAAATGCACAATGGAATTCTTATGGTATTTTCAGGGGATTCCCATTGAATTTTTACCGAAACAGCTTTAAGTCACTCTCAGTCGAAAACGATGCGATAAATTAAAAAAAAAGGACAAAAATGAATAGAATGAAATTATCTACAAAAAATATCTGAAAAATATTTTTGTAAAAGCGATTTTTACATATAAAAAGAGTTTTCAAAAACTACAATTTACATTACTAGCATAGGCGTGTCCGGATTTCATTATGAGCCACTGTATAAAAATTGCGTTCTATGCTAACTTTACGAGTAAAATAAAGTCTAAATATGATAGAATAAGAAATAAATAGTTGAGATAGAGGTCGTTATAATCTACAAAGTAGATGAATTTCAAAATACAAATTTGTAGCAGGACATCGGTAGTCAGGACCGTATTAGGAATCAATAACGAATGAAAAAAATAGAAAGAAAAAAATTATTAAATTCAAAACTCCTTAACGAACGACGGACTTTCGTTTCGGACTTATTCGTGGTATTACCTAACGAAATTGACCTCATCGGGCTCATATTGACAAAGGAAATATAAAATTAAACTTACCATTCCGTTCAACCGATCATGTAAACCTTCCACGTGCTCTAAACTAACCGAATGCCATACTAAGAAAATGTATTTTGAAAGTTAGTAAGCGTCCACTAGGGATATCTAAACTTACAAGTCTGTTATCTCACCAAACTAAAAAATAATTAACGGTAAATGAAATGAAATTTCAAAAATCCTTATTGTCGACCGTAAAAACTAAGAATAAGAAATAAACAGTTGAGATAGAGGTCGTTATAATCATTTATTTTCAGTTAGCAGGTTTAGTTTATTTATAATCGTTATTTCATTTACCGTTAATTATTTTTTAGTTTGGTGAGATAACAGACTTGTAAGTTTAGATATCCCTAGTGGACGCTTACTAACTTTCAAAATACTTTTTCTTAGTATGGCATTCGGTTAGTTTAGAGCACGTGGAAGGTTTACATGATCGGTTGAACGGAATGGTAAGTTTAATTTTATATTTTCTTTGTCAATATGAGCCCGATAAGGTCAATTTCGTTGGGTAATACCACGAATAAGTCCGAAACATGTCGTTCGTTAAGGCGTTTTGAATTTAATAATTTTTTTCTTTCTATTTTTTTCATTCGTTATTGATTTCTAATACGGTCCTGACTACCGATGTCCTGCTACAAATTTGTATTTTGAAATTCATCTACTTTGTAGATTATAACGACCTCTATCTCAACTATTTATTTCTTATTCTTAGTTTTTACGGTCGACAATAAGGATTTTTGAAATTTCATTTCATTTACCGTTAATTATTTTTCTAAATATGATACTTAATGTAAATTCTTAGTCTTGGCGGGAAGTCCCTACAAATGATGTCATTCAAATTGCACGATTTAAGCGTCATTCACATCCAAGTAACGTACGTAGCGGACATACAAGACATAACGCGAGAAAAGTTGAAATGCATGGTTTCAAACGCTACCAGTGACATTCGTACAAAACATAGCCGACATGAAGTAACGTAACAAAGAGTTCGGTCAACTTCAACTTCTCCGTTATGTTTTCTATGTTTGACCAATGACATGCGTTCATTTTACAAGGCAACACCTTCGTTTTAAAATTTTAAATTGTAAAGTGAGGTTTACACTTTCCACATTTAAACTTCTAGGTTAAATTACAGCGTGTTGTGTGTTTCTTGTGCGTGTGTTTTTTATTGATATTTGGTTAATTATGGTTGACGGAAAATTTATAGATTTGATACATTTGTATCCGTTCCTCTACGATCGTAGAGAAACCGATACCGTAATCAACCGATCGGGTGAAAATACGCGTGCGCGTTCTTCACGTTTCTATGTTTTCTATGTTGATGTGAATGACAAGTCATTTGCTATGTTTTGTACGTTATGTCTTGTATGTCCGCTACGTACGTTAGTTGGATGTGAATGACGCTTTAGTACACAGTTCGCTGTATCGGGGTTACTGCTGTTCGTTATATAGGAGTCCCATATACACTCAATGTTAAAATTTTTGTGTTTACTATTTCTTATGTTCTGGATTATCATATAATATGTTAATTTTTATTTTTGTCACTCGAACTTTAATGTTCGTGTGTACTGCACTGTTAAAGGAGTGAATCTTTAAAAATGCATACTTACTTCATCAATTATGCAGTAATGCAAACCTCAGCTTCCAGATATTTGAATATTGAGTTAAAGTTATTTGCGATCTTTTTTATTTTCAAAAAAAACTTGTAAAATTATTAAATGAATGTTGAATTTATTTTTAAATTTAGTAAACGATTGAATTACAATTAATTTAGATTTATAATTTCGTCAAATGCGCTCCGTATTATTCGATCACGATTCTTATTCAGTAAACCCCGTTATCACTTATAGTGTTGATTATGCGAACCTGTCTATCTTCCTGTAAGTTCGACCTTCAATGGTCCACTTTAAATTGGATGTGAATCTCCTCTTATCGTCACGTTACGTGAAAACAGCTCCCAGCTAATTCCAAATAATTTCTCTTCTTCTTGCCTAAATGTTTCTTCTTGGTTATTCCAAATTGAATTTCTTATTTTTGTTATCCAATATTTATTTGATTCTCTTTGAGAATTACTCCATTTCCAGCGAACAATCTCAACACGACCTTACCGGTCCACGTTTAATCATCAACAACCTTTTTTTCCTTCTTTATTATCTCCACCTGTTGTCCAGGCGATCCTTTATTATTTTTTTTATTCAATTTTTCTTTTTATCGATGTTTTTTTATGATAACGTGATTTGAAATTATTATTTGATTACATGTACCCGCACTGACGACCATGTTGGTTAACATATCTGACGTTCTTCGACTTTCAATCATTTACTTAACCAATAAATTTTTTTGTTTTATTTTAAATTAAATTCATGTGTTCAAATATCAAGTTTCTTTGAATTATTTTTTTTATTTACTTCATCGATGAAATTTGCAACTGCTTACCTTTATGAACACTGCAGTACATATGTATAAATGGGTTCCTATATATTTTTTACTAATAAATATGATATATTACATCTATATATGTAAAATTTTATAAAAGCTCTCTTTCATCCCTGGTCGAAATGTTCCCATGTGTGCCCATGGTCACATTGGTCATATCCCCAAACTTCTTGGGGATATACCCATGGGCACGTAATGTGACCATGGGTAGATGCAATGTGACCATGGGTAAATGCAATGTGACCATGGGCAGATGCAATGTGACCATGTGCAGATGTGATGTGACCATGGGTATTATGTGACCATGAGTATATTTGATGTATGACATGACCTTGGGCATATGCGATTTTAATTTTATGCATAAATTTAATAAAATGAGAAATATGTATTTATATAATATTATTTATTTATTTTTAAATATTATAAAAAACAAAAAAAGCGAAATGAGGTTCGATCTCGCGATCACAAAATGATGCAATTATGTTTCATGCACATAACGCAAAAGCCTATCGAAGGTTAATGTATAACATAGTTTTAATTCGTATTATCTGTTTTAATTAAAAAATAAATAATTAATTAATTTAATTTAATTAAAAAATAATTCAATTCAATTCATAAAAGTATGAAATTTTTCATCAACGTTTTCTTATGACGTTATCACGTAAAATTATCGTTCGTAAACCGACTTTACTTTACCCGCACTCGCGGGTCGAACCCGCGAGTGCCACGTGTTTTTTTTATTATATTTATTATATTATTTTATATTGACACGACGTTAAATTTATGAAAATTTATCGAAAATTTATCAGCAAATTTTGTGTTAAATTTTTATGAAAAAAATTTAGAACATGTTCTAAATTTGGTGGTAAAAGTGCGTGTAAATGTTCGCAGTAGACATTTTCACGCCTAAAGTCCGCCCAGTTTGATTTTTGAAGTTCACAAACATTTCACCGAAATTTCATAAAAATCAAATGAAACCAAATATCTGAAAAATGTCCCTAAACTGTTTGTTAATACGCAAGCGCGCGTGTTAAATTTTTTATCAAATTTGACATCGTTGCAAACAGAAAATTATTTTTACCTACATAGAATTATGTGTTAAAAATATGTGCAAATTTACATAAAAATTTACATGTAAATTTTATATAAAATTTAACGTCGTGTCAAACAGGCTTTAGGTTCCTAGGAGACCAACTATTATAAAAAAAATAAATAAAAATTAATCTTTTTCATAAAAATTGAAAAATTCGGCAATATATGTGAATTCTCCAAAACACATTAATATTACTTGGGTATTTGTTCTAAAATTAGTAAAAAATATTATTATTATTTAATCATATCATTATAAAATTATTATTGTATATTAGAGTATTTCATCTGAATGTTTGAAAATTGAACTTACAATTTTACATCCAAGCAACATCTGAGTTCTACGTAATTATTTTTTTATTTTCGAACAAATCAGTAATTAGCGGATTAATATAATTAATATTATATAAATCAGATGATTTCGATTCGTTGTTTTTCTTTAAATTGCCATCGAAACCAAAACGTAATTTATAATAATTGTTCTGTTGGTACCACTATTTAGTTTCGTTAATTTATAATAATATAGTAAATATTGATATCATAGTACACGTGATATTATATTATAATTTATAGTGATCGTTTATTGTTTAGAGTGCAGTGATTTGTAATATTTTGCATAACATCGAAATTGTTTTATTTCAATGAAATAAAAGCAGGTAAAACATAATTTCATAATTTTTTGCAAACATAACCTAAAAATTGCCATTGTGTTTATTATCTTTAAAACTCATTTATACAAGCTTTTATTAATATATTATGAAGTAAGTTAATTTTTTAAATATTAATTAATGTTTTAGGTCTGGTACTTGATTACTTTTAGAACAATGTAGCCACATGTGCAGTATGTGTCTGACAAAACAGAAGTGCCTAAAACTTTTTTTGAAGATTTTAATAACCTCCATCTAGAGTTGTATACCAATACAACGTGTTTTTGAGTCCACAAGATAGGGATATTCCATGAAAAGTTATGACTCGTGAGCATAAAATTCTTCACGTTGATGAGATAAAGAGAAGCTTTAGTAATAAGCAAAAAAGTGTACCATTAGCAGGCTACTATAAAGCTATTATTTTGAAATTAGCAGGTAGGTGTCTTATTTTAGTCTTAGTTTATGGAGGTATAGGAATATTTTTAGACTCGGAAGAGGAACTTGTAAATTTATTGAGTCAGAAAAGGACTCGTAGGCCAGCCGAAACAACAATAGGAACGAACGAAAAGAACATGACAAAGCGAAGTTAATACTGTAAGTATCGTATCTGAAAGATTTTATATTCTTTGAAGTTTTAAAATTTTGTAACTAATAAATTTATCAGTTAACTAATTTTTTTTATATAATCAGAAAAAAAAAGAGCAAGCTCAGAAAGAAAGGGCTAGAGTGGCTAATTTGAGGCAGCTGAATGCGTCATCTAAAGATGAAGAAAAGAAAACGAATGCCATTGAAACTGTAAAGTAATTAGTATAAATCAGTTACCAAAAGTTCTTTTTAAATAAACTTTAATCGTCTTTTAGGATACTTCGGGATCATATATCATTTACAGACTATATGGAAGTAGTTGAAAAAAATAAAGCAATGGAAGCTGAGCTAATTGAACTTAGAACAACTTCCATCCTGCAGGCCAATGAAATGCAAATTTTAAAAGATCAGTTCAGGGAAAGTTGCTGATCAAAATAAAGAGTTGGTTCGTCTCAATATTCGGTATCACTCATATAACTCATATAACGTTATAACTCATCAAATCGACGTAAAGGATATTAATAGTAAAGAATCTGAAGACGTACCGGTTGCAGAACCTTCAGAATCAGAAAATCCATCTGTCGATGGAGAAGATGAACTTGGGGTAAATACATATACATCATTTTTTGATCTATAATAATTATTACAATTTTTTTTTCATAGTTTACACTAACGGACGCACAATTTAAAGCTGTTAATCAGGTCGCCAGTGGCATAACTGGAGATTCAAAGTTTATTAAGAAATGCATTGACATTCTTTTCATTCATTCTTTTCATTTCATTGACAAGGGAACAGCTTTGTTTGTGTAGTGCTACAGATGTGGCTTGTCCAAATGTTCAAAATTCGGAAGCTCGACTGCATGCAGTCCTCAAAAAAAAGCTTATTTGCAAGGTAAAGTATATACTAAAATTATTTAATACATAAAATAAAGATCGTTTTTTTCTAGTTTTATTAAATTCGAGGACGGACAAAGAAAAAAATGAAGTTAACGATGCTGAAAGAGCAAAACAGAAAAAGAAAACCATTGAATATTTATGTTCAAAAATAAAAACTGTGCGGAGAGGCGTAACAAATTAATTTAGTCATATCTTTAAAGGTGGCGACTGACTTGGAACTGAACGTTGTAATGTAATAATAATGGAACGTTCGCGACGAGCATTACATTACAAAGCTCGTTCGGCTAAATAAACGAGTTGCTCAAAACGAATACGTCATGATGTGATGTAATAATCGAAGGAATTCGTCAAAAAACCGACAGTCAAGTGGTGCACGGATGCTTCGCTCGCCGTTGGTGCTTGCTACGTGTTAGTTTATCGGCAATGACTATCAAATGTTTGTGTTAGATTACATTACATTAAAACGTTCAGTTACAAGTCAGTCACCACCTTAAGATAATGTATTAATGTATTAGGCATTTGTTGTAATTTGTTATTAGGTTAATTTGTTGTTTTAATTGTTGTGAAAATTTGTAGTTTAAAAAGTTGTAAATAAAGTTACAAATTTTTAATATTTAGCTTTATTTATTGCAGATAATTTACTCAATCTCCACATATTTAGTGGGGATGTGCCTATGGTCACATTTAATGGGGATGTGACCATGGGTACCATCCAATGGGGAGGTACCCATGGGCAGAATTGGGCCACACATGGGCACATGCCCATGGGTATGTGACCATGGTTATGTACCCATGTGACCATGGTCACGTACCCATGGGCATATGCCCATGTTTCTACCCATTGGGTGGTACCCATGGGAACATTTCGACCAGGGATATCTGGGCATCTGCAATTTACGCAGATTTTTCTTATTCCGAGAGATGTCAGGAGATATGAGGATATGCGAAGAGATGTGAAGAAATGTGAGAAATGTGGGGAGATGTGAGGAAATGTTGAGAGGTTTTGAGAAAAAGGAGATGTGGTGTACGTATTTTTTTCGGGAGAAAAAAATGTCTGAAAAATATTTTTGTAAAAGCGGCTTTTACATATTAAGAGTTTTCACAAAGTACAATTTACATTGCTAGCATAGGAGCGTCAGGATTTCATTATAAGCCACTGTATGTTAAAAAATTTTATGTTTTATATTTTTATATAATATATTAGGTGGAAAAGGAAGACGAGGATAAGATGGTTTCTTATACTTTCAATAAATCAAAGCTTTCATTTTCAAAATGTGATTTTATTGTAAATTTTGTAAATACCGAAATAGTGAACTACCCCGAAAAAGTGAAAGGTCTATATTTAATTCACTATTTCGCGACTCGACTATTTTTAAAATAATTTTTTTTCAAATATTTTATTTGGTTTGCTTTGATATGGTTTCGATATCTTCTACATGTCACCCACATCTCCCTGACATCTCACCTACACCTCCCTAACATCTCCTTTATATCTCCCATATCTCCCTCACATGTTCCTCATATCTCCCCACATATCCCTCATATCTCCACACATCTCCTTACATCTCCTCGCATCTCCTTACATCTCCTCACATCTCTTCACATCTCCTCATATCTCCTCGCATTTCCTACACATTTCTTCCCCGTGTACACCAAATCTCCCCTGTGATTTACCCCCCGGTTGATCATTTTAATTTTAATTCAAAAATTTTAAACAATTTGAAGAGCACATGTTAATTAATGGATACCCAGCTAGCATAATTTTGGAATAAGGAAATTTAATAGATTTGCATAGTAAGGGTCATCTCAATATATTGTTGTATTATTTCATACGAAATGCACTAATTCCGTGTGAGTGTTCTTTCAGTTATATTTTTCTAATGATTTGAGTTATCGGTACTTACAAAAGGCATATGTAACAATAAAAAAACTACTTACAACACAATATAAAATTTTAACAGTGCCTGAATTTTGTGGTGCATCGTGTATGAAAGCATAAAAAAAAGTGAAAAGTGAAGACGACGAGGATTAAGATCGTCGAAGTGTGGTACTAGAGCGGCATGGCGGCTTGGTTTTTCGAATGCCGTATGAAAATTATGATGTCTGCAAATATTGCGTGAATCTTCAGGATTATTGAAGAACTATCGAGTATTTGGGATTTGCAAGTACCTGAAATAAGTGAATATAAAAATCGATTCGAAATTTGAATGGATGGATGATCGATGTTAATAGATGAAAAATTTGTAACGACCGCATGGAAAATAAAAATTAAACTTTATGCGTACCTGTTGAAGAAATTACATATCAACCGGAAATCCTACTAGATGTGGAATGCTGGAGCCACTAACCAATGCAATTGAGGAATAATCAAGTAATCTCCTCTTGAAAAGTTATATTTTTTTTGCAGATACCAATTTTCGTTGTAAATTCAACACATGTGCGAATCGAATGACGAAGTCTATCTGCTACCGTTAATTATCCGTCGGCTATTATCAAGATCAGGACAATTAGCGAAGGTAAATTTTTTCAGTGGCGCACCAATTTTTAACAACTTTTAACAACTTTTAAAACTTCATAGTGTTTAATTTCGTTAAATATAATTTGATTGATAATTACCGTTACATATTACACACAAATAGCCTTATGGGAGAATTATTGTTCTCAAATCAAGTACTGATAACCAAAAATTCTATAAACTTATTTACTCTGAGGAATTGGTGTATTTTATTTGTGTATAACCTGCAACCCAAAATTGTTCAAGTAAGCCACCTTGAAACCCCCCGGAGAAGTCTTAGCTCTCCGACTTGTAAAGTCGTAGAGATTGGTGATATTTTGCCGTTTGCCACGCATTCAAAAATATCATTACAATATACATGTGAAAAATTTTAATTATTTTTTGGTGATTTGAATTTAATTTTTTTTTTAAATTGTGAACTTGTAAAATAGCATTAGCTAATAAACCTATTAATATTGGTATTATTATTGTTCCTACAGTCATAAAAAATTGTATCTATGCGTTTCTAGAACTTCAAAGTTTACAACCAAAGTTTGAGAGTGCATATTTGATGTTTTTATTTTTACTGCATATTTAACATGTTTTTATTTTTAAGACATATAAGTGCATATTTTCATAATTTCAAGAAAATAAAATTTAAAGAGATAAACTTTGCAAAAATATCTTTAAAAAGAACAACATCCCGCACGGATTAGAAACGAATCTGTTTATTTATTGCTGCATCCACAATAAACATCAATATTGCCGTTTGTTGTGCCGTCATAATAAAAATGCAGCTTATGATTATTCTATGAGTCGTAATTAAAGCACGGAATTTAATGCATTTGATTATTTTTAACACTAGGTGCATATTTCTGTAGGTTGTGGATATTATTGCATTTTTGTACTTTTTTAAGTTGGTACTTTATATTTTTTCTCGATTTACTCTAATTTTTAAAGTAACAGCAAAAAATTTTCAACAGTTCCACTTGCAATGTTTCAAAGTCTAGGCTATCTAGGCATTGGGGAATTGTTATTCGATGACTGACTTTCCAGCACAATAAGTGGCAAAAATTAAGCTGGCGGATAATCTCTTTGTTAATTGTAATTAAATCTCTCAATTAAATCAATTAAAAAAATTAAAGATCTTTGTTTTTTAGTTGTACATAATCTTTTTTTTTAAGCATACATCATATAAACTGTAATGCGCATGCATCTCCTAACAACAGTAATATAACTTAATTATGTAAGACAAAAAATAAGTCAGTTATAATTGTACTTTCGAAGTAAGAACAATAAAGTTAATAATACAACTTGTTTCTTTTATGAAACATTTCTTCTTTTTTTGGTAACACAAAACCCAAAAAAACGTAAATGGCGCAGTCATAACGGATTTATACGTAAATTTATACGTATAATCCACATCTATAATACGAATTTTTTAGCTGAAAATTCTACCTTTTATGTTTAAAATTTATAAAAAAATAATGTTAAGTCTTTACGTTTATAACAAACGTTTATTAAACATATACCGTAGACCAAAAATATACTATTTTAAATATGGTAAATTTATACGTATAATCCACATCTATAAAACAAATTGTTTAGCTGAAAATTCTACCTGCCATGCTTAAAATTTATAAAGGAATAATGTTAAGTGTTTAGGTTTATAACAAACGTTTATTAAACATATATCGTAGACCAAAAATATACTTTTTTCAATATGGTAAATTTATACGTATAATCCACATCTATAATACGAATTGTTTAGCTGAAAATTCTATCTTTTATGCTTAAAATTTATAAAAAAATAATGTTAAATGTTCAGGGCCGTATTTAGACTAGATTTTCGGGAGGAGGGGGGGTTAAAAATATTAAAAAATAAATAGCTAATTTATTAAAATACAAAGAAAACTAAAATTTAAAGCAAAAAATAAAAATATAAAGTACAACATATTTAAAAAATAAAAAAAAAGCTACAATAAAAAACAAATATAAAATAAAAAATTGAAGTAACTCGATAAATAAATAAATACCTAAATAAAAAAATTTAAGTCCCAACTTAAACCGTCAGTCATGCTAAAATCGGCAAAATAAGTGCAGTTTTGGTAATATTTTTAAATTTAAATTTTGTTATATAAATTTTTGAAATGTAATGTTTGCAGAAAAATGAGTGAGGGAGGTTTTTTTTGTCAAGATGGCAGAAATAACAAAGGAATAGATTTTGCTCCGTTGATTTTTTGAATATAACTTTGCAAGTATTTTTGCAATTACCATTTTATTTTTGAGTATTGTTATTGCAAAATTTTGTTTAAAAGTATTTTGGTAGGAAGTGACCGCAAAAAAGTTGAAATTTTGTGAGAAGATTGTTTTTATTTAATTAAAGTTATTATTTTTTGACCGATTTTTCTTTATTTAAGTTTGATATTCAAAGAAAATTTTGATTTTTGTGAACTTTATTTAATGATTTAAAATAATTCGTTGAGGGAGCGACAAATTTTGATTACAGGTTGACTTCTGGGGGGCATCGCGGATAAAACATTTGTTTGTGCCATTTTAAAATTTTTGTTTACTACAATATTTTTAATAAGTTTAAACTTATTCATATTTTAATTTTAAACTCTTTTGTAAAAAACCGTCTTTAAATAAAATTTTTTAATTTAATAAAAATCACAAACTAAATTCTTATTTTACGGATGGTAAATAATGTTGTCAAAACGAAGAACTAAATTACACCAAAATATAAGACAATTTATGGGTTTGCAATGCCCACTCTAATTTATTGCAGAAGTGTTGTTTTAAGCTATGTTGAAAATGATGGTCATAAAATTTATTTTTCTTTTCAAATTTTTGGTTCAAACAATTTATAGCAATTTAAAATTTTTAGCATAATAGTAAGAATTAAGATAAAATATATATTTCATTTATTTCAATATTACTGTAAATATATAGCACTTTTTTAAATTCTTCATCGTCAGTTTTTATATTCTTGCAATTTACTAGTAGGTGTATTCAATCCAGTGTCGCCAATCGCCAAATATTAATAGGAATTTCTGATTTTTTAATTTAGGATTTAGTTTATTAGAAATATCTTTAGTTTTAATTTTTTTTAATACTTCAAGTTTAATGTTTTTGTTATTAATTGTAAAAATTGTTTTTGTTTTTTCTGATTTTTTTACGATTGCAAGCGGACTTCCAGTATTTGATAAATAATTTCGGGGGGGGGGGGGTCTAACCCCTAAAACCCCACCCGTAAATACGGCTCTGTAAGTGTTTATGTTTATAACAAACGTTTATTAAACATATATCGTAGACCAAAAATATACTATTTTAAATATGGTAAATTTATACGTATAATCCACATCTATAATACGAATTATTTAGCTGAAAATTCTACCTTTTATGCTTAAAATTTATAAAAAAATAATGTTAAGTGTTTATGTTTATAACAAACGTTTATAAAACATACTGAAATGATGTGAAATTTTAAAAAATTATTAATTTCACCACAAACCAGAAAAACCACCACGTCTAGCTTTCTCAGTCGTCGAGCATGTAATTGTCAGGGGTGAGTTCACATGTAAGCCCTCATTAACTACGGAAGAAAAATGCTCCTCCAAAAATAACCAATTCGCAATGTAAAATACAATTTAAGTTCAATGTAATGCAAATATTAAATTGTTATTGGGCTCGTACTTTTAATTTTAACGTTTATCCAAATCGCCTGCTTATCACTATCGACACTCGTTCCTACGAATGCAAATTCAATCTTTCAATTTCAAGCATCCAAATCGAATTTATAATTTTAACTTCTCTTTCCAAATTAAGTAAATCAATCAATCAACTTCCAGTCAGTAGCGAAATAAAAAAATCTCCAAATCCAATTTCAAATATCAAAATTTTAAAATCACGTAATAATGTGAACGCATCAAAATCATTTATTCAAATCAAGTCAAAACAAAAGATTACTCACAATTCTCAAATAACAAAACTCAGCGTAACAAAATCAAATTTCAGCGGGCATGCAAAGTCTCGCACCCGCTGTCCGCCATCGTTGGCCAAAGAAGCCCCGAATTTCGTCTGATTGATCCCCACCCAACAAATTCTACAATGTTACAACTTAACTATTACAGCCAACATTTCACCAAAATGCATAAGGTGAGTCGCAATCATTTTGAAACACCACATCAAACCCCCGATGCTAATTGCTGTTTTGAGCGCAGCTCTAAACAAAATTCGCAGAAATCCGTGCGTGTTTCAAAAATAAATCTAAAAAAAAATATTATCTACAACATTACAATATTTAAGCAAAATAAATCCAAATTCAAAAATCAAATAAAATAAAAAAGGCTTATCTCTTCAAAAACAATTTTTTTTCATCATTATCGACTATCTCCTTCTGTTTTGTTCACTTTTCTTTTATTTTTTCTTTCGAATCTTCCACAGATTGATTTTAGATTTAGGCGTCCACTTCACTGGTGTCTTCTTTCTTCTCCTCCTCCGACTCATCCAAAACTTCCAAGTTTTCTCATTTTTTTCCATAGCTTTCCGTTTTGTAGCTTCTTGTTTTTTAAATTTTAATTTTTCAGTTTCTACGTTTACCACTTCTAAATTTTCAGCTTCTTGTCTTATAATGTTTAGTTTTAGCGCTTGTAATCTTACAGTTTCACGTTTTTCTGCTTCTAGTTTTACCATTTCTAATCTTTTATCTTCTTGTTGTGCTGCTTCTAATTTTTCAATTTCCAATTTTATAGCTTCTTGTTTTGTTGCTTCTAATTTTTCAGCTTCTAGTCTTGTAACTTCTTGTTTTTCAATTTCCAGTCTTTCAGCTTCTTGTTTTGTTGCTTCCAGTTTTAGAATTACTAATCTTTCAGCTTCTTGTTTTTCCACTTTCAACATTCTTTCCTTTACAGTTTCTCTTTGCAATTTCGCATCCATAGATTTTATCAATTCCATTAGTTCACCCGTTCGCTGGTTAAGTGCTTGCATTATTTGTGCTTTAGTAACTTTGGGTGGTTGTTCTTGAACATCTACCTGCGTGCCCCGTTGTGTGCTAGCATACATTGGAGATTCAAAATTGGGACTGATCTCTTCGCCGCTTCCACCTGTTTCATTTCCTCGTATATTCTCCGTTGATATACTATCTTCTGTGTCAATTTGTTCCATTTTTGTTTGTTTTGTATTATCTGTCAATGCTTTTTGAATTTATAGAAAGATAGCAAGTCAAATATTTAATTTATTGACCTTGATAGATTTCATCTATCATACAAGCAAATTCAAACTTTTCAATCTTTATTTCCGAATTATTAATTATACCCGAAAACGTTGAGACGTCAATTTAGTTGAGATGAAACTTTCAAAAATTTTAAGCCGCACGTCTGGGCGCCAGTTGAAGTGATGTGAAATTTTAAAAAATTTAATTTTAAGTGTTTATGAAATCCATAAAATCCAATTCCAGTTTCAATCCAATGTTAAATAAAATTTTAATTTTATTTGATGGAAACGAAGTTTGATTTCCCTTATCCAAATCGACGAGTTATCAACATCTCGCACATTCGCTCGCACAAATATAATTTAATTTTCCACTTTTATGTGCTAAACGAATTTATTATTCGAAATATTGTCTTTCCAAATCACTTTAAATCAATCAAATGACTACTGCTCGCGTTCGGCAGCGACTGATCAAAATATCCAAATTATCAAAATATTAAAATAATCATCCAAAAAAGCGCAATAATGCATTCGCATCAAATCACTTTATATAATCAATCAAATTAAGTCAAAACAAAATATTACTCACAATTCTCAAATAACAAAACTCAGCGTAACAAAATCAAATTTCAGCGGGCATGCAAAGTCTCGCACCCGCTGTCCGCCATCGTTGGCCAAAGAAGCCACTAATTTCCCGTCATTGGTCCCCACCCAACAAATTCTACAATCCTACCTAACTATTACAGCCAATATTTCACCAAAATGCATAGGGTGAGTCGCAATCATTTTGAAACACCACAATACATATATCGTAGACCAAAAATATACTATTTGCAATATGGTAAATTTATACGTATAATCTACATCTATAATACGAATTGTTTAGCTGAAAATTCTACCTTTTAGGCTTAAAATTTATAAAAAAATACTGTTAAGTGTTTATGTTTATAACAAACGTTTATTAAACATACATCGTAGACCAAAAATATATTATTTTAAATATGGTAAATTTATACGTATAATCCACATCTATAATACGAATTTTTAGCTGAAAATTCTACCTTTTATGTTTAAAATTTATAAAAAAAATAATTTTAAGTGTTTATGTTTATAACAAACGTTTATTAAACATATATCGTAGACCAAAAATATACTATTTTAAATATGGTAAATTTCAAATTTTAAATTTCAAATCAAATTTGCAAATCATTGCAAATCAAATTTCATTCCCTTCGAATAAAAGTAAAATTTTACATTACAGTGAATTTAAATTGGATTTGATTTAATAATTATTTTTGGAGATAAATTTTAATTTATTTTGAAAGCAAATTACCACAGTAAATTTTGGCTGTAGAAAACGCAAGAACCCTTCGACACTAAAAAATTACCAACTGCTCCCGCACACCAGAGTTGCCCGAGTAAAAACAAGTGTGTGATAAAAATTTTCTACAAATTATCACAGCAATATATACGACATTGAAATATACAAGTAGTACCACACAAGTGTCGCAAACTGTACGCAGTGAGTAAATAGATTAAAATTAAATGTAAAGGATTAACGGGATATTGGAACGCCAATAAAAACAAATAATCTGTTGGTCGACGTTTCGGTTTATTAATTAAACCATCCTCATGACTAAAAAACAAAAAGAGAAGGCATGATTTTCAAACCAGAGGCAAGGGTTATAACATATACCTCACAGATAAAGATGGGGGGTGTTTTAAGCGTTAATAATTCTATCGGAGAGAAGACCAATAGTCTATCAGGTGGAACATTAACCAAGTCAACAAAAATTACAAACGTGTAAATTAAAATTGCAAGCATTAAAGCATACAACAATTCAAATAAAACAAATAGCGAGTGTCAAATATTTAAAATCAACACCTGACAGATATGCAAAGGTATCAAATAAAATATACCTGGTTTAGAAAAATAAAATGCAAGTCGAAAAATTAACAAGTTAAATTTCTCCCTCCGAACAGAAAAACAATACTAAAAACAATGTGAGTAGCATAAAAACAACAAAAGTGCAACAACCCTATACAAACCAAACTCAAAAAATAGTATCACAATATAAAAATTTTTTTATATTAAAAAAACAATTTCCATAAAAACACACAAGGCAAAAACAGGAAGCCATCAAGCAACCAGAGCACAAAGATCCAAAACATCCAGGAAGGTACACAATCCAAAAACACTATCGTAAAGGTTTTAGAGTGGCAGCATTTCGATCTTCCTCAAGTAACCTCTCAACAAATTCTTATAACCATTATTTATGCCTCGTAATCCGTTTGTTTGTTCATATTGTCTTCAGTAACAGAAATGTAGGCGGCCTCCAGAAAGGTTCTTCTCTGGTAGTTAGATTCATAATTCAGAATACTCACATCTTCAAATGAAATACTATGCGAGTTCTCGATCATATGTTCAGCCAAACCGGTCGTTTTTGATCTTGATCTAATATCATATTAATGTTGTTTTACCCTGTTAAGTAACCGTTGTTTAGTTTGGGCTATGTATTTGGAATTGCAACTGCATTTGATGACGTAGATCAGATTATATCTCTCCAGGCTAGGGATCTTATCCTTGGTTTTTGAAAAAATTAAGTTATTTAGGGAGAAGCGATTGTGAAAAGATAACATTAATTTGTTGTTGGTAAGTGCTTCCTTGAGAGTACTGTGGATTCTGTTAGCTAACCAAGGGTGGAAAGTAATTTTGCAAAACCTATTGATCGAGGTGAATCCATCAGACTGGGAGTCCGACGCTATCATCTTCCGTATCTTATTCTTGAAGAGGGTGTGGTCAATTAGTTTACCTGGAAATCCATTTCTTAAGAGTTGCTTTAATTCATGTAGTTTAGTACCTATATGGTCTTGAGGTATACAAGAAAGAATTCTATTTTTTAATGCCGTAACGACATTAATTTTCTGTTGGAGAGGATGCACCTAACTAAAATTTAACAGTCTATCCGTAGACGACGGTTTACGGTAAACGTCAGTGCTGAGGAAACCATCAGCGTGTTTAGTTATAAAGAGGTCCAGAAAGGGGATGGTAAAATTACACTCCAATTCCGGTCACGGTCAACTCGGCGACGGTTAACTCGGCGACGTCAACTCGTCGACGGTCATCTCGGCGACCGGTCAACTCGGCGACGGTCATCTTGGCGACTGGTCAACTCGGCGACGGTCATCTCGGCGACAGTCAACTCGGCGACTGGTCAACTCGGCGATGATTTGTTTAATAGCAGAAGAAATACGGCAAAAATAAGTTAAATTACTTAATCGATTTATAATGCAATAGATAACGTTTTTTTATTTTTCGTTACACAAAAGAATCATGTTATAGTCCAAAATCACGCTCCACGCTCTTAATTGATTAATGCGATGATTAAAAGAATGTTTGCTCAACAGCTGAAGAAAAAAGCTAGGTTAACTATTTTAAATTTTTAATTGAAATCTTAAAAAATAGTATGTAGTACATAAAATTCACTAAACTATAAATTAACAAATAATTTATTGCTTTTACTCCATATTGTAGTTATAGGATATACCACGAAGATATTCTATAGTATTTTGCCTATTGTAATTAGTAACTTTACTTAAAATTCTTTTGTCTGCATCCAAATATCTTTTTCGTTTCCCATAGGTTGTATGGCCAGCAATATTTCGTTCATACTCCACATCATAATCTTTTTGAACGATTCTTAATTTGTTGATGAAATTCCATATAGTTGGGTGTGAAATTCCATTACCAAAAGCTAATTGTAGCTTTCGATGGAACGCTTCTGCAAAATTATTTGTTCGATCGCTACCACTTAACGTTTGTTGGTAAACAGACCAAACATCAGAGGGAAATATTGCGTTACCTCTTGTTCCGTTATTTCGAAGGCGACCTATATAAGTGTTAGTAAACCATTCTAAAATTGGTTCAAGATCTTCCGGTAAATGATCTTCAAGAGCGGCAATTGCACCAATAACGTCTTCTTGAGGAACAAATGCAAGTGACGTAATCATTTTTGCATATAATGCAAAATCGATATCGGTATTATATCTTCCTAGAAGATGTTGTGATGCTAAGTGTTTCCGAAGATTTTAGACCAAATGAAATAAGCAACCGTTAATGTTTGCTTCTGGAAACACGGCACGAATAGCATGGTGTATGGCAAGTTCGTAATCCACACTTATACTGTCCGGATTTAGCTGTGGCCATAGAACGCGTATCATCGTGAATAATTTCGTATATGTTTCGGTGCTCTTATTAGGCAGCAAACAATATAATATCGGAAAGACTTTTCCCTCATCTTTTCTTGACAGAATTACAAAAATTTGAGCAAAAAGAGGAGGACAAAGTAAAAAAGTACCGTCCACAAATAATTCTTTCATTTCAGAACTCCATGTTGAATTGTACTCTCGACTAAATACTAATATTCGCTGTAGATCGATTTGATCTCTTCCTGAATCTGCTAATAGAAATCGCTCAAAATTGTTTGGACTGTACCCATATACCGAATAAACTTCTGGTATAATTATATCTTCTCGAGAATCGGCATTTGCTGGCGCATTTACGGTTCTTTCTCTTATTCTTTGAATATTTCTTCGCATAACATCGCTGTTTGGAAGATTTCCTTGTACTGCAGCTGGAACATCTCTAATAACTTGGGCTCTAATTTCTGCTGGAGCTTCCGTTGTTCTTCTTGCTTGATCTTTGACTCTTGTTGCAATAGTTTGCACTAAAACATTTGTAGCATTTCCTGTAGTGCTACAAGTATGTTTATTTCGCAAAGAATGAAAAGAATTATCATTGAAATTTGTCGATATTCGACCTTTGCATCCTTTATGTTTGCATTCACATCTCCAAAATTGAATAGAACCTTCTTTATTGACTTTATCTTTTATGTATAGATATCCATTCCAACTGTATTTTTCATTCTTTCTTTGAGTTAAAATATTATGATTATCCATTTTCATTTATCTTGCTATCGTTGTTGAAATTCAAATGTTTTTTTTTGTAATCGGTATTCACAAGTATTCACTAATACGTAGAAACTACCATGAAAATAAAACATTAAAATAACTTCTTACCTATTGCACTGCTTGAATAAATAAATTATAATAAAGGTTTGGCGTACTATATTTAATTTTTTTTTAAGTTGGTAAACGTAACGTACCGGTTTCCAGATTTAAATTAGGATTAAATTTAAATTAAATAATCTTAGAATGAACAAGTTATTATTATTAAGCTTATTATTAACATTATTAAAAATCGCTTAATTAACTTGTTCATTCTAAGATTATTTAATTATATTTCACAAGTTAAAAAATTAATTTATTAAAGATTAAATTTAAAAAAATTGCAACCCGTGAAAAATGATTGGACAATTAAAAAACAAATTCTATAGAAAAAAGGGGGGGGGAGCAAAAAATGAAAAAATTAAATCTCATGAAGTAGTAATACCTCCAATGTACATTGTCGGCACCCGTTAAAATGTTAATCAGGGGAAATACGAAATTTGTAATAATTTTTTGTTATTTGTTCACCGAATTAGCCGTCGCCAAGTTGACCGGTCGCCGAGTTGATCGTCGCCGAGTTGACCGGTCGCCGAATTGACTGTCGCCGAGTTATTCGGTCGCCGAGTTGGCCGTCGCCGAGTTGACCGGTCGCCGAGCTGACGTCGCCGAGTTGTCCATCGCCGAGTTGACGTCGCCGAGTTGTCGCGTACCGCTCCAATTCATACGTAAAATCCAACAGGACATCGTAAGATTTGAGTATAGAGAGGCAATTATCGACTTCTTTGCGAGGCACAGCAGTCAGTATGTCGTCCACATACAGTAAAAGAAAGGGCAAATCAAACTCAACCGTTCCAAAAAAGCTGCAAAGCAGGTGACAAAGCATGACAAAGTTAGCGAAGATGGGACTACAGGGGTCACCCATAGCTGACCCAACCTGCTGTGAGTAAAAATGTCCATCGTAAATGAATAAACTATTATCAAAAATAGTAGACACCAAACCCACAAATACTTCCGATGGAATAGACGTGTAAGGGGCAATAAGGTCCCAATTATTGTAGAGAGACGAAATAACAGACTCTTTGGAGATGTTGGTAAAGAGTGATTTCACGTCGAAGGAGACCAGCACATAGTCTTGAGATAATTTGGCGGAAATAATCTTTTCTCTTGCTTCTGAAGAGTTCTTGATGTTAAATGGAAAAGATGGTATAGCGTTTTTTAAGATGTTGTTAATAAACTTCGCCAAAGGAATAGAGGGAGAGTCCACACAACTAATGACAGGTCTCAAAGGAACTCTATTTTTGTGGGCTTTAGGCAAACCATAGGCCCGAGGGTATAACAAGTTGTATTTATTAAGGGATTTTCTTGTAGTGGCATCGATGTAGCCCTCCCTCGTATAATGACCTTATTGAATTTACCCTGAATGGAGTTGGTAGGGTTACCGGCTAACTTCTTGTACGTGACATTATCTTGGAATAAGTTGTTCATTTTTTCTCTATAATCTTTCATGTGCATGATAATATAATATGATTATATAAAATTATTATATAAAATAGTACCGTTCAGATCTGAAGGTTTCCCTAACCTAAAACAAAATATTAGTCGAGCTTAGCCCAATCCGCAAACAATCATAAATTAGGTTGATTAAATAATCTTGGGGGGCGAAGGCTGGTACGGTCTCGAAGAGGATGCTGATGTCGAATAAGCATTCCACTATAAATATCGAGTAACGCCACTGCACTTAGCAGCTCTGCCAGCAAATTCTGTTCCCACGTTCTCGTCGTGTCTCCTGACTGTAGTCGTAATAGACTGTAGCGAACGGGAAAGGATGAAAGTCGAGTTTCCGGCCCCTAAAAACCGGTACAATTCGACTAAGGGAATAAACCCTGACAAAAAATACTGGCCCTCCAGGATGGGGGTTCTTCGTCAGGCTAGCTCCTTGTCGTAGATAAAAAGCGCAAAATGCTAAAGAACCAAACGCCAAGCTTCGGATGCAGGACGGATTCAATCAAAGACGACTTATGCAAAGAAAATGAACATGGAGAGTAGGTACATGGAACGTTCAAGGCATATTAAATAAACAACAAGAGATATGGAGTCAGTTAGACGAACTAAACATGGACATAGTGTGTCTCACAGAAACCAAACGCAAGGGCCAAAAACGGAAGATGGAAAACAACTATGAGATCTACTGGTCTCGAGTCCCCAAAGCAGAGCGCGCCAGAGCAGGAGTAGCAATAGCCATCAAGAAGGAACATTCCGAAAAGATAATAAATTTTGAAGCGATATCAGAAAGATGTATAAAACTAACTATGAAAATCAGAAACAACGAGATAGTGATTCTGGGAGTATACGGTCCAACAGATGATTCAAAAAGAGAAACTAAGGAAGAATTCTTCCAGACGATAACTAAACAACTAGACCAGATTAGTAACAGACAGCAGCTGATTATGACAGGGTACATCAATGCTAGAGTAGGCACTAGAAAGGACACTTATCGACATGTGTACTCAATATGATCTAAAGATATGAAACACCTTCTTTGTACATAAACCTATCCACCAATATGTACCTGTGAAAGACCTTCACTAAACCCGAAGTCGGTTCTAGACTATATTATCACAAAACAACGACAAAATACAATAACAGATGTACGAGTGAAGAGAGGCGCAAACTGTGGATTGAAACACTATCTAGTAGTAGCAGCGATAGTGATACCTCCCATAATGTTAAAAAATATAACAGCGATACAAACAACGGATTTGGTAACGAAACCCCCACAGAAATACAGGCTCTATCTTTTTAGAGATGAAACTATCACACAATTATACACAAACAGATTAAAACAAAAAATTCAATCAGAACCTATGGTGGAGAATATTGAAGTGGAGCAATCTACACTGACACAGGCAATACATCAAGCGGTTAAAAAGTTTTAGGGATAAGCGAAAAGAAAAGAGATAAAAAGATACCATTTTGGTGGAAAGAAGATATAGGTGAACACATTAAACAGAAGGCTGACCCTAAGAACAGAAGACCTACTACATGAATATAAAGAACAGAATAGAAAGGTGAAAAGAAAAATTGCTGAATATAAGAACAAAGCCTAGGAAAATTAGTGCTTGAAAATTGATAGATTGAGTGGTGGAGCACGATCGACAGAAATATGGCACTTTCCGAAAACAATAAAGAAAGACAACGACAATAATACAAATACAGCGCTGATAACAACATCGAAATGGATAGAACACTATAGAAGCTTGCTCGTAGAGAATAGGCCACAACATGTCGGTGATCATGAAAAAAACCTAAGCCAAAATATCAACGCTGAGGCGGAGATAAAGATTACCGAAGAAATTGTGCAAACTCCCTTAAAGATGATGAAGAATGGGAGAACAGCAGGCCCAGGACAAATTCCTGCTGAACTACTAAAACATGGAGCTTCTGATTTAATCGCAAGAATTATGATATTTTTTAATAATTGTTTAACTCATAATCAAGTACCATCTCAATGGAAACAATCCCACATAATATTAATCTTCAAAAAAGAATCAATTAGGGACCCCAATAATTATCGAGGTCTGAGCATAAATGGCACCTTCAGCAGACTATTTGGAAAAACTTTAACCACACTATTGCAGGAAGACTTAAAAAATAAGATCAGCGAAGAACAAAGCGGCTTCATGCGGAGAAGGTCCTGCGTTGATAATATATTTATACTTCAGCGAGTGGCAGAAAAGAGAATAGCAGTGAGAGAGGAGATGCATTTGGCTTTCATAGATCTACAAAAAGCATTTGACTCGATCCCTCGCAACAAACTATGGGAGGCCCTCCATTCAATGAATGTGAACAAAAAATTGATAAACAAAATAAAAGAAATATACAAAGACAATAAAGCATACATCAAAAACGACAAAGAAATCGCACAACCATTTATCCGCTCCAAAGAATTAAGACAGGGCTGTAGTTTGTCCCCTTGTTGTTCAACACATATTTGGTGATTGTGCTGGATGATTGGAAGAAGAGAGTGAAGTATATGGGCATACCCATTAATAATAACCATCTCTACATGCTAAATTTTGCGGACGACCAGGTGGTGATCGCTCAAGACGCCTACAATCTCGAATTTATGCTTAAAAGACTCTACGAGAGCTACCAGCAATGGGGTCTAACCATAAATATAGGAAAAACCTAATATCTGGTTATTAATAGCGTGGCGCGATTCCAAGTATTTATCAGCGACAGCGAAGAAATCAACCAAGTCCAAAAATTTAAATATCTCGGAACAACTATAACCGCAGATGGAGTCGGACAAGAAGAAATTAAGTCAAGAATAGAAAGCAGCCGTAAGGTGTTGGGTAGCCTCAATTCAATATGGTGGAACAGACATATCTCGCTCAAAACTAAGAAGCACATAGAAAAATCATGGTAGAGTCAGTTCTAAACTATGGCTGCGAAACTTGGACGATCAACACAGAATATAAAAGAAAACTTCTGGCAGTTGAGATGGATTACCTTAGAAGAAGCGCTAGAGTATCGAGAATCGAACACATAACAAACGAAGAAATAAGACGCAGAATGGGGGCTCAAGACACTGCAGTGGACAGAATCGACAGAAGAGGCCTAAAGTGGTTTGGCCACCTGTTGAGAATGAACAAGCAGAGATGGCCTAAGAGGATTTTCCAATGGACTCCTCCAGGTAAGCGAAAGAGGGGTCGACCAAGAAGTTCATGGAACGACTGCACCAAAGAGAGAATGCTGGCTTACCACATTAAAAAAAGTTTCCGCTTAGAGGAATGGTTACGACTTAGGGTGAATTGCAGTCTTGTGCATCAAACGAAGAATTTGTCGTTGATAAAGGTGGAATTTATTGTTGTTAATAAAAGGTAAGACGATAATCGATCCTAACCTAACTTGGATTGAACAAAAGCAACCTCCTAACTTTGATATCCAGTGCAATCACTATTGACCCCCCAAATAACGGGTTAAAATTTCACTAGGTATCCAACGAAAGGTAAAATTTAAATAATTGATGAGGTTTGAACCAATATGCCACTGTAAAGTTATTCGTTGCAAACTTACCAACTAATTCAACCTATAAACCAACAAATCGATTAATTAACACTTGGTAAATCTCACTTATTTGGCTACCAAACTAACTTAAAAAATTTCAGGAAGAAAGACTAATCTTATCTGTGTGAAAAATTATTAAATTTCGAGCCTCGAGAAGATATCACATTTTCTTAATTATAAGCGCTTAAATCAAAATTTTGTTGGTAAATAAACGTACCTACGAGGGTCACCTTTTAAGTTTTTACAAACGACAACTTGATGGCGCTGTCAAAATCTGTCATTATTATTTTCGTAAAATTTCACATTTTCTATTGTGACACCACTTATAGGTTAGAAATTGACCAAGTAGTTTGTTTACAGTGAGCGTTTAAAAAACAATTTTGTAAGAGAAATGGAAATTTCACGTAAAGGTTTTCGTTGGATGGTTTTTTACAATATTAGCAAAGGCCTAACTCAACAACAATGCATAAACTTGCTTCGATCCACTTTTGCTAATCGAGCACCATCAGAAAAGAAAGTTTATAATTGGTGTAAGGAAATACTCCAAAAATTTGATCGAGGAACTTCAAAATCGGTCTATAACATCGTCACAGGTGACAACACTTGGATATATTGGTATGAACCAGAAACCAAGCAGCAATCCACTGTGAGGGTGTTTCAAGACGAACTGAATCCTACAAAAGTAGTTCGTTCACGAAGCACTTCTAAAAAGCTTTCTTCTTCAGTTTTACTAGACATGTCGCAACCATTTCTTTGGAAGATCAAAAAACAGTGAATGCTGAATGGTATACAACAATGTGTTTACAAAAAGTCATCCACGAAATCAGAAAAAACATCCAAAAATATCGCATTATTCTTCATCATGACAATGCCAGCTCCCACACAGCACGTCAAACGATTGCTTCTTTGAAGAAGAAAAAGATCGAATTAATGTCTATTCACCTGATTTATCGCCTAACGACTTCTTTTTGTTCTCCAATGTCAAACAAAAAATGCGTGAACAAAGATTTTCATCACCTTAAGAAGCAGTTGAAACCTTCAAAAACCTGGTTTTTGAGATTCCATCTTCAGAGTGGAAAAATTGTTTCAAAACTTGGTTTTTACGTATGCAAAATTGTATAAATCTTAAAGGCGAATATTTTAAAAAACAATATAGCAGTTTATTCAAAAAAAAATCTTTTGTTTCCTAGTTTTTGTAAAAACTTAAAAGGTAACCTACGTATTGTAATACGTGAACTATCTTCTAGCTTATAAGTATCTCATGGTCGTAATGGGTCCTCGAAAGAAAATGGTTACATGGAAGACAATCAAACAATTGACGATATAAAAAATATATTTATTTGCAACCTGATATTAACAATAATATAATCAAAGCAAGACTCACGCAACTCGTAGGCCAACACGTTTTCGTAGAACAATAAACTTTCCCTCATCACGGGATATCTTCTTCACTCTTTAACTTTATCGTTAGCTTCAACACTTGAAACTTATCTCAATAGAAATATTCTTAAATGTAAAAATATCATAATGTATTGTAGTTTAAAAACTAGGAAAATAACACAATTAAGGTAAGAGCGGTAGACACATTGTCTGCTTTTTCGACCGTTTAGCCATCACACAATGTGTTTCTGACTCATTAGTCGTCATCAGTACCGCATACTAGATGTAATCACTTAATTATGTGCACTATACGCAATGTCATTACACAAAAATCAAACCGCGCCAACGTGCGTTATCGAGTATACTCTAATCAAAATTGCAAATGTAAAAGTATCATAATGTATTGTAGTTATATTCTTGTTCACCTTCTTTATCTTAATCATCGACGCTGAAAATTCACTTTATTTAAGCCACGTGCCGATAAAGATTTCCACACTTGGAAAATATGGCCCTCAGCCTCTTGGGTAACTTCCCAATCAAATACAATTCTTTACAATACTCCTCGACGCGCGCTAAATTATTTTTATGGAACACGACTGCTCTCGAACGCGCTTGAATTATAACTGCTTAATCTCCGTTGTTTATTATTTTTCATATCCAACGTTTCATACATCGAATTCTTTTGATTGGCTCTACTATCATTCCTTTCTTTTAAATTTAATTTAGATTTGTTGCGTTTATAAAATCTGTAAATCAACATTACTGCTGGTCGATTTGCGCTGACTTGCTTGTTGGTGAGTCATAACGATATCAAAACAATATAAAAAAAAAATAAAATGTGGTGTTGTGGGACACCAGATAGGAACGAAGTACTTTATTACATAAATATTAATTGCAAGTTCTAGTCGAGGTAAAAAATAACTAATTATTCAGATGTAAATATTTTATTATGATTTTTTTATCGATAAAAATCAAAAACTACTTTACAAAATTGCCAAAATAGCGATTTCGGCATGTGTCAAAGTCGATGTAAATCCGCAATCATCGCGGTCATCTTTGAAGTTTTCGAAATTTTTTTTGCACATTCGGCTTTAGATAATTTTTTGCATCTGAGTGGCATTTTTCAAAATTGATTTTTTTTTAATTTTGGGGGTAATATTTTTTTAAATTATTTTAACAATTTTAACGCGTTCTTAATTCGCAATACGCGAAGAGTAGCTTATAATAGCGTATCACTATTAATTTTAACGATACCCATTGTAGCGTAGAGCAAAGGGCTCCGCCTACACATTTTAGCCGAGGGATCGAATCCCGGTGAAGGCAACTTTTTTTCTAGAGAAATTTGCAAACCTATGACTTTTGGTTTCCGAATTATGTACTAATGCTGAGCAGATGTTCCACTTTTGCCCACCAGATGGTGTAATTATCGAACTATATAAAAATCTTACGCATTTTCGTTACGGACGTTTTTTTCCGATTAGGGTACCCCCTTCGCATCCTCCCATAAGGAACTTCGTTCCAATAAAATTACGAATACAATTTCAAACACTTAAAATTAAATACAAATGGTAACAATTTAAATTAACAAAATTCTTAACATAACGAACACAAATACTAGTCGCGCATCATGGTTATGCATACGAGGACAAAACATAAAGTCCTACTTTATTGTTCCTCAGGTTTAATTTCTAAAGTACGCAACCACATCGCTTGATGTAGACACAACAGTATTAATGAAATTGAAGTGTTATTACTTATTATAAAATTTAGGTCTTAAAACAAGCATTTTGTTACGTTCTGGGCGTAGCGATGGAATCTAAACGTAACATTGTTTCGGTACTTAAAATTTACGTGAGTAATCGGCACTTTATATTTTAATCAAAACTTTATTTTATTAAAAAATATTTTAAATTTTAATTAATTTTTAATTAAATTAAATTAATAGCCGCTGATATCGCGGCTAGAAAAACGGTACGGAAACGGCCATCTTCAACAGGTTTACCACGCACAGGTGAAGAACCGTTGTCAGAAATCAGCTGAGAGCCTGCAAGAGTTCGAAGCCGATATTTCACGATTGGTGAGGCTAGCCTATCCTACCGCGCCGGATACTTTCTTGGAGCAATTGGCAGTGCAAACCTTTATAGATGATATCAGAGACAACGAAACACAGCAGGCCCTAAAGCTAGCTCGGCACAGCAGGCTCGATGACGCACTGGCGCATGCGTTGGAATTCGAGACTGCAAAGCAGACATCTCAACGAGGGAATCACCGAGTACGATGTGTTACGGAGGAACCGGAACAAAAGTTCACTGAATCTTCTCTGAATCTGATTCTTGTTGTTGACAATCGGGGATGGTCTGCAAGATGTTGAGTGCTTCTCCCCGTAAAGCGACGACCAGTGAAATAGCTTTTTCCAAGTCGTTCCATCTGTTCAAACTGTTTATGGTAAGTGGACCAGGGTACCTTTCCATCAAACGTTGGTGGTTTTACTTTTATCTTGGCAATATTGGCTTCATTGTCCGATTTTACTACCGCCGTTAGGTTTCTTACAGTAGTTGTTGTTTCTTCGTCCGGGCAGATTCTTCCATTTATTATTGTCTCGAGAAGTTGTATTCTTTCGGCAGTTTTTTGATTTTCTTCTTCCAATTTCTTAACGTTCTCTTCCATTTCTTGTTTTAGAGTCTTGGAATTATTTAACAATTTTTCTTCAAGTTTTTCTTCTAAATCTTTTAACTTATCTCTTAAGATTTCTCTAATTTCTTGGGAATTTTCTTCCATTTTCCTAGAATTCTCTTCCACTTTTTCTTCTAGAGTTTTCGAATTAATTTCCATTTTTTCTTCTAGAGTTTTCGAATTAATTTCCAATTTTTCTTCTAGAGTTTTCGAATTAATTTCCATTTTTTCTTCTAGAGTTTTCGAATTAACTTCCATTTTTTTTAGAGTTTCCGAATTGTCTCTTAAAAGTTAGTATTTCCGTCTCCATTTTAGCACTTTGCGACCCGGTAACCGGCATACACTCGCGAATACAAACTAGTTAATCACTACTGTCTTTTAGCCCTTTACGCGTTAAACCCCACACCTGACACCAATTTAACGACAATTAAAACGTTTATTTATTTCCCAAGGGCTAATACAAATATTTACAGATACGATTAATAACAATTACTAAACTAATATTAACACTAACACTAATTACACTACAATTTATTTACACTATAATTTATATTTAACACCAGGTCTATATTTATTTAAACACTCGGTATAACGTTATCACTTCACTGTATTTATGTTCACTTGATTTAGGTTAACAGTCGCGCGTTCAAACTGGAATTGATTCGTGACAGGAAATCGCGCTGCATTTATACTTAAATGCAGCCTTCCAGAATATTCCATAACCATCCAGGAATTTCCAGGCGCTTCCACGCATTTTCTAGATCGTACATTCATCTATATTTGAATGACTAATGCCGTTATCATATATGACTCATCACACATGACGTCATACATTAGTCATCAAATATAATTAGACGTTCTTTCGTAACATTATGTTGTAAAGTTTCACTCAATTGAATAAAAATAAAATAAATTTGGTTTATTACTTCATCCAGTCAATTTTTTTGCATGAATTTGGCAATTCTCAACGGTGGGCCAACCTAGACAGCATTGGGCCAACCTTGACAACATTTTTCTTTTTTTAATTCTTGCATAAGTTCTCTATTTTTTATCCAATCAATTTGGGATTTCCTCGAAAGTAGCTTTTATTCCTAGATCTTTCTGATCATGTGCTGAAATCAACAAAATTCTTTCTTACACGGAAGTTATGGGCAAAAGTTAAAAGGGTGACCAACCCTGACGACATTCCCTTAAATAATTAAAAATAATTTAATTTATGTAATTATTTTAGAAATGCGATGTTTAAATTGTTGAAAAAGTTATTTGTAGTACGTGTACAAGTTTATTTTTATTTGATTATTTAAAATTTTTGCAAAATGGTTAAGGTAAAACTTGTGAATAATAATAAAATAGTTCATAAATCATGGCAAAACAGAAGAAAATACTCGAGAAGATCCCGCATGACGCGTGAGCGCATTCTAAGGTATAAGTATAATTAATAAAATTCGTAGCGACACTTTAGGTGCTGAGCACAATATTATATGCATATATTTAGATCTCTGCAGAATGTAAAAGAAGCTGCTGTAATTTCCGAAGATCCAGAAAACCACTTAAACCCGATTTTGACATCTTGTGATTTAAACCTCAACTCAAACCTAGATTACAGTAAAGTTGAAAATGCAAACATGGTCTCTGTTACAATTGAAAAAGTAATTGACAATATTGTAGTTCAACCAGAAGAAGCTTTTGTTGAAGAAGAGCCCGGAGAAGAGAGTCTAACAGATAAAAATTGGTCATTTATTTCTGAAGAAGAATACAATAGGTAATACTTGTTTTGCTTGAACTTCGTGTAATTATTCTTATATAATTAATGATATTGATAGTATAAACAATGAAACTTTACATATGGAGGTGGATTCGTCTGAGAAAAAAGCCAGATTTTCAATAGAAGGTAATCGATTGGTTGATATAGGGTATATCTTTGAGTGGGCCATTGATTTTCAATACGATCATAGTAAAATATGCACTTTAGGAAAAGTGTGTTTAAAAAAGGAAATAAAATGTGGTCTTCGTAGTACTTTTATCTTCGAGTGTAATGTTTGTTTTCGAAATTATACGAAGTTTTCATCAAAAAATTAGCTAGGCGATATAAACGAAAGAATCGTTTGGGGGACATTAGCTTCAGGTGGAACATTTAGTCATACACAGGAAATTTTGTCCATTGCAAATGTACCATTTATGTCCAAGCCCAAGTTTCAGAAAATTGAAGGGTCATTAGGAGAGGTTGTAATATAAAATATTAGTTGTACGTTTTTACCGTATAACTGTTTTAATTTAAAGGCATGGAAAGAATATTTATGGGAAAGTATGGAAGAAGCTGGCAAGGAAGAACGGGAAGAAGCAATAAGAAAAAATAATGTTGATAATGACAACTTTCCCTATATTACTGTAATGGTCGATGGTGGATGGAGTAAAAGAAGTTATGGTCATAACTTTAATGCAAAATCTGGCGTAGTAATAAAAAAATTAATATTTTTATATCTCATTTAATACTTATCATATCTAAATTTTTAGGCAGTTATCATCGGATATTATACAAAAAAAATTTTATTTCTTGGGGTTCGCAATAAATACTGCAGTGTGTGTTCGCGGGCGACAAACAAGTTATCTGATCCTCCTCATCATGTATGTTTCAAAAATTGGTCTGGAAGTTCAACTGGAATGGAAACATCAATTTTAGTGGAAGGTTTTAGATTGAGCGAAGACATGCATAAACTTCGATATAAAAAATACATTGGTGATGGAGACTCAAGCGTCTTTGCTAAAGTAACCGAGTCGGTTCTATACGGGAGAGACATTAAAAAAGTGGAATGTACAAATCATGTTGTCAAGTGTTACGGTAAAGCCCTTTACAATATAGCCAAAAATAACAAAAATGATATAATAGACGTTAAAACTCGCAAATTAATAAGTAATTTATATATAAAACGACTTGAAAGTGCTATCAAAGGTGCAATAGTTTACAATAGCACTGAAGGAAGTATCGAAGAATTACGAGAAGATCTTGCAAATGGACCTAATCATGTGTATGGGAATCATACACAGTGTAAACCATACTTCTGCACAAAAGAAAACGACACTGACAACACCGAATATTTAAAAGCAGTGGGAGTTTGGCATAAAATCCATGATGCTTTAGACCAAGTAATACGAAAGGCTTCTAGATTAATTTACAACGAAACCAATAATTATTCCGAAAGTTATATGAACATTGTGTCACGTTGTAATTCTGGAAAACGACTAAATTTAATATCTAGAGGTTCTTTTCAAAATAGATGCTACTTGGCAGGTCTTCGATATAATTATGGTGTAAAATGGCATGTTGGTGCTTGGATAAAACGACATGGTATCTATAATTTATAAAATTTTTGCTAATTTATGTTTTAACAAGTTTTATGTAGATTGTACTATAGGAAAGACTGCAATAGAATATATTGCGAAGTACGAGAACCAAGAGAAATGTCGGAATCTGCGTCGACAAAAATATCCCAATTGCGATAGAGTAACAAAAGTACCTATTGCACCCAGTGATAATAATTATGGACCTTCAGCAGATGATGTTGAATTGGAAGGAGACGAACTAGCTCACGAATGCGCTAGAAAATTGAAAAGCTTGCAGGTAAAAAATAATCAAAATTACATACATAATTATTTTTATATTAGATGCAATTTAAGGTTTCAGAAGATGATGTCAAACGGATAGCTGCTAGTACTGTTGGTCAATTTGGAAATCCTGTGTATGAAATGGAGAGAAAGGATCGATTAACGGCTTCAATGTTTGGTCGCATAGTTTGCAAAAGACCTTCGACAAGTTGTCACAACATTGTCAAAGATGTGCTATATTGCAAAAAAGGTAACGCTGACATGGAATACGGCAAAGTTCACGAGCAAGTAGCTCTTGATCAATTTGTTGCCGATAAAAAAGAGGAAGGCATACATTTAGAAGTTAAACCAAGTGGTTTGTTTGTCCATCCAAAATATGGATTTCTTGGAGCCAGTCCCGATGGTAAGCAAACTTGCACTTATTATATTTACACTTTATTTTTAGATTACGTTTATATAGTATTTGTTGCTTTTAGGATTAATTGGAGATGACTCAATAGCGGAGGTAAAATGCGTCCCTTCGCTTATAAGGAAGAAGTTAAGCTTAGAGGAAGCTGCGGCTACTCAAAAGAGCTTCTTTTTGGAAAAGAAGGGTTTAAACCTAAAGCTAAAAGAAACCCACAAATACTTTTATCAGGTATGGAAATGTATAATCTATGGAAAAGTATTACTTTTTTGTTTTTTAGGTACAAGGTCAATTGAATATTTGTAATCGGAAATATTGTTATTTTATAGTATTTAATGGAAGAGAAAATAAATTATTTATAGAAGTCATTAAAAGAAACAAGGACTTCTGGAACGATAAAATGTTGCCGACACTAAACGATTTTTACAGAAATTGTATACTCCCTGAATTAGTTCTAAATAGAATTCCGAGAGGCCATAAATGCAAGGAGCCTTTTTCCATATTGAAAGCGATAAAGGAAAAAGGGTCAGACAAAAAGAAAAAAAAATAATATTTTTAGTATTTTATTAAATTGAATAAATTTTTAAAACGTTGGTTGGTTTTATTCTTTTCAGTTATTTTTTATTATTATTATTTAATAATATATTTAAAACTGCTAAAACTTAATGTTACATAAATAAATAAGTTTGCTCAAGAATTATATTGGTTAATTTCAACTAGAAATATTATTATCGATTGCTCATTGATAATACACTATTATAATAACCATTTTATAATAAATAACAAAATAAGTCGCCGTCGGTAGTTTATATTCTGTACCTATTAGTAAAATTTAAAAATCTCGATATGCTCCGTTTTATAAAAAGTAAATATCTGAAGGTTGAATTCTTTCACCGGCACCGATTGTCTACTTGAGCATATTTGTACTCAAAACTACTTTCTAAATATGTAAGCGGCAATAAAAGCACGACTAATGTAGACATCGGTAAGTTTTGCCGCTCGCATTATATAACGATCAATTGATGACAGAGTCATCTACCAATAGCGTTTAATAATAATTCATACTTTTTGCCACCTTATGTCGCAATAATTGTTTGTCATCATGAATTTCAAGGATTTCTATGTCATGTGATTTAAACTCGTACTGAATAAATTACATACAATTATTTATTTCTATAGATGTTTGTGTATTAGAATTATTATCGTTTTAGTCATTGTTGAATTCGTAAAAGGAATAAATTTTTATTTAGCACGAAATCGTAATTTAAATGTTTTCTATTCGTCTGTTTTAAAAATTACTTTATCTTTGAAAACTCTAACTGCAATAATCTTCAACACATGTATTAAAATTAAATTTGTTGTGAAACCATGTTTTCGTTTAAAAAGAAAAACAAATAATTTCGGTTTTATTTACTTTTTGCAAATATAATATAACATTGCAGCTATTTAAGGTACATGTTTTAGTTTTTGATTATAAATTTGAATCGGGTTTGGATAGGATCTCCTAAAGGTACGACTTGAAGCTGTAGATTTGCAAACCAGCAATTTTTATGCTGAACCCAAATTATAAATATAAGATTTACTCACCACAGTCACAATTTATTCTATTAATTCGTTGTATTAAAGATCGTTAGCATTAGATTACCTACTTGATTTTACATCTTACATTAACGATTTTTAGTAATAGATCCGACGTGTAAATTATTATTTAATAACGCTTTAAATTACCACAACGAACAAATTTCTTGCAATTTGTCGTAATTACTTTATGTGTGATTTTGTTAATAAAATGAAAATTTGTATGAAATAGATGAGTAATTCATTATTATGAAGAATTATTGCGATTAGCCAATAAACCAATTTTTCTTTGTATTTAAGAATATCAGTTCAATTATATTAACGTATCTTCTTACTTAGATTTCTTAAAATGAAAGAAAATATTCCTGTAACAGTGAAATTTCAGTTCAAATTACTGTTAGTAAAAGGCTCTTTATTATTCAGTGCTTATCTTATATTTTTTAAATAACAAAATATTGATTTTCGAGTTTTTCCGTTGAAGAAATTTAAGACCTGGTATTTTCTTGTTTAATCTGTTTACCATTTTTGTATTAAAATGCAATAATTACTTGTTTTGCAGTTAATTAATCTGCTCAATTTTGCAAAAAGCTCAATTTTAGAGTTACTTGACAATGTTATGGGAAAATTTAATAGGATTAGTACTTAAAAACTGCTAAAATGTTAAAGGCATTTTAACTTCTAGTTAATTTAATCGCAGTTTTTTGTCTCATAATCTGGAATTTAAAATACCATAATTGTGGTCAATTCTGTTTGAGTTGATAATGACAGCATGTTTTGCAATTATTATAAAAAGCAATTATTAACATCTCAATTTTTTCCACTACATCACAACAGCAACTGCACAAATTTTATTTCAACCTTCAGGTAGGCATAGCTAAGTATGTAATATTATCAATATAATAAAAACTAAAAGAGACCTAAAAGTGTAAACCTCCTAACAAAAGACTTTTAAGAGCCTACGCGCTCAAGTATAACTTTGCGCACAACGCAGACCTGCAAATACCTTAGAAATCTGTTTCTGACCTTGGGCTCAGATGTATATAATTCATAACAATACGTGCCACGTCGCTATATGATGTCCCGATACACTAGTAGTAATTGTTACATTACACAGTTTACATATATGTTCAAATACTCCAAAAGCTTAAATTTTTTAAAACTGTTTTTGGTCACGTTTGTATGTCTATGGTCACATGCAATTTACCGTAAACTTTATATTTGTAATTCCACCTTTATATCGCTCCCACGCACTTTTTTCCGCTTTGGGTTGAATTTTTAGGTTATGCGTTTTGGAACAAAATAATCAGCACCTTAACGTCTATCCACATCACTAAAAAAAAAACAATTAAAATTTTCATCAATTTCGGTAGAGCGGCTGTAACTTTCGCATTATAACTTCAATAATACTCAAATTTTGTTTCCATAATCATCTATTATAACTTTATTCAGTACCACTACTCACAACGTCAAATACCGCCCTGCTTAGCTACGACGACAGTTCGAAGATAAATTCTTTGCTTTTATACAAAATTATTCAACCACTAATACTTCTTATACCTAGGACTCTACAAATATGCAATAAAATCACTTGACCTTGGGGACTTAGAAAAATTGCGATAACCTCCTACTCCCCTTCGAGCGCGGTTAGTACTTGGATGGGTGACCGCTTGGGAACACCGCGTGCCGTTGCCCTCTTTTTTGTTTTTTTTTGTTTTTTTAATTGTCATTAAAAATTAGGGAGGAACGATTGAGCCTAGAAACGTTTGTTTTTGCATAACAACCCTTCCCCGCACTAATAGAAGTGCACGACATCATAATATTCCGTAAGTTAGTTTACGTAGATTATATTATAATGGGCGCAGTAGGATCACGTGTATTATAGATATACCATTCGTTTATACCAAATTTTGTCAAGAAATGTTAGTTACGTTATAGCCACCACACACACACACATAATATGTAATGCTAGATATAAGTAATGTTTAAAATCTGTATAAGTACATTTCCAAATGTAGATATTGTAAATATTCCATAGTATGAAATGTACGAAACTTGATTGTATGTCAAAATGTGTATTATAGATGATATTATAATGTATATATGCCGAGCAATAGATTTCATTATTTTGCAAAAATTTGAGCAAACCCTTATAAATAAGCACATAATATTATGTATTATAATAAATTACTAATAATTTTACAGATTTTATGTTATATATGTTATATATTATATTAGGAAAATAGAAGATTTTATACAACTAGAAAATTTTTGAATAATTAAAAAAACCCAACTTCTAAATTCCGAGTAGAGATAGAAGAGGTTATTAACAAAACTGAGATTATGTTTACAAAAGAAAAGACAGGTACCTATAGTATCTTATTACGTTGTATGAATTCTCAAGCTCCTGGGTTTTATGCCGTAAGCTGGGACATCCTATTCGAACAGTTGTAAGCTCTAATAATTAACGCACCTTGCAAAAATTTAAAATTAATTAACGTTATTAAATTTCACACAAAATTTGAACCGAAGTATAGAGTTAAAAATTCGTTAGATTTAATGAAATTAATTAATTAATTTCAAATTGAATTAATTTAGAAGCAAACGATGAATGTCGAAAATTAACTCAATTACTTTTGTGGCGAGGAAAAAACGCGCGAAGAAAAGGCAGGCAAATCTACATTAGATTTGAAAAGAAATTTTTCCGAATAAAATTTTACAAATCCATGCTTAAAACGATCTTTCTACATTAATTTAAATAATAGGTTTTCCAAAATTGCACTGACCTTAATATATTATCGAAACACAAATTCGAAAAAATCACTCCCGCTCAAAAAAAACACGTCACGCACACTGCAAATCAAAAACTCGAATATTCACACGAGGACCTGCGTGCGCAGCCTCCCCCACTCTTTTCACCATCTCCACCGAGTTACACAAGAAACTCTTTCGAAGCAAATAAAACTAAACAGGTACTTCCCCGAGACGAGAATTAATAATTTTCCGTGTCTAATTTTTACACAGCACAATACCTAACTTTCATTTTTTCAACTTTGACAATTAGCTTCGCAACTAGTTCGCCACCTATATTATAAGGTTGTGTTTAATTTAAAGAATTATTTTATATAAAATCCTGTATCCAAAGAAGGTTTTATTTATAAATTTTGATAAACACTGTATATAATATTATGTTTCGAGTGTTAAATTTACTTCACTATTCGATATAACATTTCGAGAAGTAGCATAAAAATCACATATTTTGTAAGGCAACGACCATACCACATTGAGAATACCCGTTCTCGTCCGATCACGGAAGTCAAGCAATGTTGGGCGCGGTTAGTACTTGGATGGGTGACCGCTTGGGAACACCGCGTGCCGTTGCCCTCTTTTTTGTTTTTTTTTGTTTTTTTAATTGTCATTAAAAATTAGGGAGGAACGATTGAGCCTAGAAACGTTTGTTTTTGCATAACAACCCTTCCCCGCACTAATAGAAGTGCACGACATCATAATATTCCGTAAGTTAGTTTACGTAGATTATATTATAATGGGCGCAGTAGGATCACGTGTATTATAGATATACCATTCGTTTATACCAAATTTTGTCAAGAAATGTTAGTTACGTTATAGCCACCACACACACACACATAATATGTAATGCTAGATATAAGTAATGTTTAAAATCTGTATAAGTACATTTCCAAATGTAGATATTGTAAATATTCCATAGTATGAAATGTACGAAACTTGATTGTATGTCAAAATGTGTATTATAGATGATATTATAATGTATATATGCCGAGCAATAGATTTCATTATTTTGCAAAAATTTGAGCAAACCCTTATAAATAAGCACATAATATTATGTATTATAATAAATTACTAATAATTTTACAGATTTTATGTTATATATGTTATATATTATATTAGGAAAATAGAAGATTTTATACAACTAGAAAATTTTTGAATAATTAAAAAAACCCAACTTCTAAATTCCGAGTAGAGATAGAAGAGGTTATTAACAAAACTGAGATTATGTTTACAAAAGAAAAGACAGGTACCTATAGTATCTTATTACGTTGTATGAATTCTCAAGCTCCTGGGTTTTATGCCGTAAGCTGGGACATCCTATTCGAACAGTTGTAAGCTCTAATAATTAACGCACCTTGCAAAAATTTAAAATTAATTAACGTTATTAAATTTCACACAAAATTTGAACCGAAGTATAGAGTTAAAAATTCGTTAGATTTAATGAAATTAATTAATTAATTTCAAATTGAATTAATTTAGAAGCAAACGATGAATGTCGAAAATTAACTCAATTACTTTTGTGGCGAGGAAAAAACGCGCGAAGAAAAGGCAGGCAAATCTACATTAGATTTGAAAAGAAATTTTTCCGAATAAAATTTTACAAATCCATGCTTAAAACGATCTTTCTACATTAATTTAAATAATAGGTTTTCCAAAATTGCACTGACCTTAATATATTATCGAAACACAAATTCGAAAAAATCACTCCCGCTCAAAAAAAACACGTCACGCACACTGCAAATCAAAAACTCGAATATTCACACGAGGACCTGCGTGCGCAGCCTCCCCCACTCTTTTCACCATCTCCACCGAGTTACACAAGAAACTCTTTCGAAGCAAATAAAACTAAACAGGTACTTCCCCGAGACGAGAATTAATAATTTTCCGTGTCTAATTTTTACACAGCACAATACCTAACTTTCATTTTTTCAACTTTGACAATTAGCTTCGCAACTAGTTCGCCACCTTTATTATAAGGTTGTGTTTAATTTAAAGAATTATTTTATATAAAATCCTGTATCCAAAGAAGGTTTTATTTATAAATTTTGATAAACACTGTATATAATATTATGTTTCGAGTGTTAAATTTACTTCACTATTCGATATAACATTTCGAGAAGTAGCATAAAAATCACATATTTTGTAAGGCAACGACCATACCACATTGAGAATACCCGTTCTCGTCCGATCACGGAAGTCAAGCAATGTTGGGCGCGGTTAGTACTTGGATGGGTGACCGCTTGGGAACACCGCGTGCCGTTGCCCTCTTTTTTGTTTTTTTTTGTTTTTTTAATTGTCATTAAAAATTAGGGAGGAACGATTGAGCCTAGAAACGTTTGTTTTTGCATAACAACCCTTCCCCGCACTAATAGAAGTGCACGACATCATAATATTCCGTAAGTTAGTTTACGTAGATTATATTATAATGGGCGCAGTAGGATCACGTGTATTATAGATATACCATTCGTTTATACCAAATTTTGTCAAGAAATGTTAGTTACGTTATAGCCACCACACACACACACATAATATGTAATGCTAGATATAAGTAATGTTTAAAATCTGTATAAGTACATTTCCAAATGTAGATATTGTAAATATTCCATAGTATGAAATGTACGAAACTTGATTGTATGTCAAAATGTGTATTATAGATGATATTATAATGTATATATGCCGAGCAATAGATTTCATTATTTTGCAAAAATTTGAGCAAACCCTTATAAATAAGCACATAATATTATGTATTATAATAAATTACTAATAATTTTACAGATTTTATGTTATATATGTTATATATTATATTAGGAAAATAGAAGATTTTATACAACTAGAAAATTTTTGAATAATTAAAAAAACCCAACTTCTAAATTCCGAGTAGAGATAGAAGAGGTTATTAACAAAACTGAGATTATGTTTACAAAAGAAAAGACAGGTACCTATAGTATCTTATTACGTTGTATGAATTCTCAAGCTCCTGGGTTTTATGCCGTAAGCTGGGACATCCTATTCGAACAGTTGTAAGCTCTAATAATTAACGCACCTTGCAAAAATTTAAAATTAATTAACGTTATTAAATTTCACACAAAATTTGAACCGAAGTATAGAGTTAAAAATTCGTTAGATTTAATGAAATTAATTAATTAATTTCAAATTGAATTAATTTAGAAGCAAACGATGAATGTCGAAAATTAACTCAATTACTTTTGTGGCGAGGAAAAAACGCGCGAAGAAAAGGCAGGCAAATCTACATTAGATTTGAAAAGAAATTTTTCCGAATAAAATTTTACAAATCCATGCTTAAAACGATCTTTCTACATTAATTTAAATAATAGGTTTTCCAAAATTGCACTGACCTTAATATATTATCGAAACACAAATTCGAAAAAATCACTCCCGCTCAAAAAAAACACGTCACGCACACTGCAAATCAAAAACTCGAATATTCACACGAGGACCTGCGTGCGCAGCCTCCCCCACTCTTTTCACCATCTCCACCGAGTTACACAAGAAACTCTTTCGAAGCAAATAAAACTAAACAGGTACTTCCCCGAGACGAGAATTAATAATTTTCCGTGTCTAATTTTTACACAGCACAATACCTAACTTTCATTTTTTCAACTTTGACAATTAGCTTCGCAACTAGTTCGCCACCTTTATTATAAGGTTGTGTTTAATTTAAAGAATTATTTTATATAAAATCCTGTATCCAAAGAAGGTTTTATTTATAAATTTTGATAAACACTGTATATAATATTATGTTTCGAGTGTTAAATTTACTTCACTATTCGATATAACATTTCGAGAAGTAGCATAAAAATCACATATTTTGTAAGGCAACGACCATACCACATTGAGAATACCCGTTCTCGTCCGATCACGGAAGTCAAGCAATGTTGGGCGCGGTTAGTACTTGGATGGGTGACCGCTTGGGAACACCGCGTGCCGTTGCCCTCTTTTTTGTTTTTTTTTGTTTTTTTAATTGTCATTAAAAATTAGGGAGGAACGATTGAGCCTAGAAACGTTTGTTTTTGCATAACAACCCTTCCCCGCACTAATAGAAGTGCACGACATCATAATATTCCGTAAGTTAGTTTACGTAGATTATATTATAATGGGCGCAGTAGGATCACGTGTATTATAGATATACCATTCGTTTATACCAAATTTTGTCAAGAAATGTTAGTTACGTTATAGCCACCACACACACACACATAATATGTAATGCTAGATATAAGTAATGTTTAAAATCTGTATAAGTACATTTCCAAATGTAGATATTGTAAATATTCCATAGTATGAAATGTACGAAACTTGATTGTATGTCAAAATGTGTATTATAGATGATATTATAATGTATATATGCCGAGCAATAGATTTCATTATTTTGCAAAAATTTGAGCAAACCCTTATAAATAAGCACATAATATTATGTATTATAATAAATTACTAATAATTTTACAGATTTTATGTTATATATGTTATATATTATATTAGGAAAATAGAAGATTTTATACAACTAGAAAATTTTTGAATAATTAAAAAAACCCAACTTCTAAATTCCGAGTAGAGATAGAAGAGGTTATTAACAAAACTGAGATTATGTTTACAAAAGAAAAGACAGGTACCTATAGTATCTTATTACGTTGTATGAATTCTCAAGCTCCTGGGTTTTATGCCGTAAGCTGGGACATCCTATTCGAACAGTTGTAAGCTCTAATAATTAACGCACCTTGCAAAAATTTAAAATTAATTAACGTTATTAAATTTCACACAAAATTTGAACCGAAGTATAGAGTTAAAAATTCGTTAGATTTAATGAAATTAATTAATTAATTTCAAATTGAATTAATTTAGAAGCAAACGATGAATGTCGAAAATTAACTCAATTACTTTTGTGGCGAGGAAAAAACGCGCGAAGAAAAGGCAGGCAAATCTACATTAGATTTGAAAAGAAATTTTTCCGAATAAAATTTTACAAATCCATGCTTAAAACGATCTTTCTACATTAATTTAAATAATAGGTTTTCCAAAATTGCACTGACCTTAATATATTATCGAAACACAAATTCGAAAAAATCACTCCCGCTCAAAAAAAACACGTCACGCACACTGCAAATCAAAAACTCGAATATTCACACGAGGACCTGCGTGCGCAGCCTCCCCCACTCTTTTCACCATCTCCACCGAGTTACACAAGAAACTCTTTCGAAGCAAATAAAACTAAACAGGTACTTCCCCGAGACGAGAATTAATAATTTTCCGTGTCTAATTTTTACACAGCACAATACCTAACTTTCATTTTTTCAACTTTGACAATTAGCTTCGCAACTAGTTCGCCACCTTTATTATAAGGTTGTGTTTAATTTAAAGAATTATTTTATATAAAATCCTGTATCCAAAGAAGGTTTTATTTATAAATTTTGATAAACACTGTATATAATATTATGTTTCGAGTGTTAAATTTACTTCACTATTCGATATAACATTTCGAGAAGTAGCATAAAAATCACATATTTTGTAAGGCAACGACCATACCACATTGAGAATACCCGTTCTCGTCCGATCACGGAAGTCAAGCAATGTTGGGCGCGGTTAGTACTTGGATGGGTGACCGCTTGGGAACACCGCGTGCCGTTGCCCTCTTTTTTGTTTTTTTTTGTTTTTTTAATTGTCATTAAAAATTAGGGAGGAACGATTGAGCCTAGAAACGTTTGTTTTTGCATAACAACCCTTCCCCGCACTAATAGAAGTGCACGACATCATAATATTCCGTAAGTTAGTTTACGTAGATTATATTATAATGGGCGCAGTAGGATCACGTGTATTATAGATATAGCATTCGTTTATACCAAATTTTGTCAAGAAATGTTAGTTACGTTATAGCCACCACACACACACACATAATATGTAATGCTAGATATAAGTAATGTTTAAAATCTGTATAAGTACATTTCCAAATGTAGATATTGTAAATATTCCATAGTATGAAATGTACGAAACTTGATTGTATGTCAAAATGTGTATTATAGATGATATTATAATGTATATATGCCGAGCAATAGATTTCATTATTTTGCAAAAATTTGAGCAAACCCTTATAAATAAGCACATAATATTATGTATTATAATAAATTACTAATAATTTTACAGATTTTATGTTATATATGTTATATATTATATTAGGAAAATAGAAGATTTTATACAACTAGAAAATTTTTGAATAATTAAAAAAACCCAACTTCTAAATTCCGAGTAGAGATAGAAGAGGTTATTAACAAAACTGAGATTATGTTTACAAAAGAAAAGACAGGTACCTATAGTATCTTATTACGTTGTATGAATTCTCAAGCTCCTGGGTTTTATGCCGTAAGCTGGGACATCCTATTCGAACAGTTGTAAGCTCTAATAATTAACGCACCTTGCAAAAATTTAAAATTAATTAACGTTATTAAATTTCACACAAAATTTGAACCGAAGTATAGAGTTAAAAATTCGTTAGATTTAATGAAATTAATTAATTAATTTCAAATTGAATTAATTTAGAAGCAAACGATGAATGTCGAAAATTAACTCAATTACTTTTGTGGCGAGGAAAAAACGCGCGAAGAAAAGGCAGGCAAATCTACATTAGATTTGAAAAGAAATTTTTCCGAATAAAATTTTACAAATCCATGCTTAAAACGATCTTTCTACATTAATTTAAATAATAGGTTTTCCAAAATTGCACTGACCTTAATATATTATCGAAACACAAATTCGAAAAAATCACTCCCGCTCAAAAAAAACACGTCACGCACACTGCAAATCAAAAACTCGAATATTCACACGAGGACCTGCGTGCGCAGCCTCCCCCACTCTTTTCACCATCTCCACCGAGTTACACAAGAAACTCTTTCGAAGCAAATAAAACTAAACAGGTACTTCCCCGAGACGAGAATTAATAATTTTCCGTGTCTAATTTTTACACAGCACAATACCTAACTTTCATTTTTTCAACTTTGACAATTAGCTTCGCAACTAGTTCGCCACCTTTATTATAAGGTTGTGTTTAATTTAAAGAATTATTTTATATAAAATCCTGTATCCAAAGAAGGTTTTATTTATAAATTTTGATAAACACTGTATATAATATTATGTTTCGAGTGTTAAATTTACTTCACTATTCGATATAACATTTCGAGAAGTAGCATAAAAATCACATATTTTGTAAGGCAACGACCATACCACATTGAGAATACCCGTTCTCGTCCGATCACGGAAGTCAAGCAATGTTGGGCGCGGTTAGTACTTGGATGGGTGACCGCTTGGGAACACCGCGTGCCGTTGCCCTCTTTTTTGTTTTTTTTTGTTTTTTTAATTGTCATTAAAAATTAGGGAGGAACGATTGAGCCTAGAAACGTTTGTTTTTGCATAACAACCCTTCCCCGCACTAATAGAAGTGCACGACATCATAATATTCCGTAAGTTAGTTTACGTAGATTATATTATAATGGGCGCAGTAGGATCACGTGTATTATAGATATACCATTCGTTTATACCAAATTTTGTCAAGAAATGTTAGTTACGTTATAGCCACCACACACACACACATAATATGTAATGCTAGATATAAGTAATGTTTAAAATCTGTATAAGTACATTTCCAAATGTAGATATTGTAAATATTCCATAGTATGAAATGTACGAAACTTGATTGTATGTCAAAATGTGTATTATAGATGATATTATAATGTATATATGCCGAGCAATAGATTTCATTATTTTGCAAAAATTTGAGCAAACCCTTATAAATAAGCACATAATATTATGTATTATAATAAATTACTAATAATTTTACAGATTTTATGTTATATATGTTATATATTATATTAGGAAAATAGAAGATTTTATACAACTAGAAAATTTTTGAATAATTAAAAAAACCCAACTTCTAAATTCCGAGTAGAGATAGAAGAGGTTATTAACAAAACTGAGATTATGTTTACAAAAGAAAAGACAGGTACCTATAGTATCTTATTACGTTGTATGAATTCTCAAGCTCCTGGGTTTTATGCCGTAAGCTGGGACATCCTATTCGAACAGTTGTAAGCTCTAATAATTAACGCACCTTGCAAAAATTTAAAATTAATTAACGTTATTAAATTTCACACAAAATTTGAACCGAAGTATAGAGTTAAAAATTCGTTAGATTTAATGAAATTAATTAATTAATTTCAAATTGAATTAATTTAGAAGCAAACGATGAATGTCGAAAATTAACTCAATTACTTTTGTGGCGAGGAAAAAACGCGCGAAGAAAAGGCAGGCAAATCTACATTAGATTTGAAAAGAAATTTTTCCGAATAAAATTTTACAAATCCATGCTTAAAACGATCTTTCTACATTAATTTAAATAATAGGTTTTCCAAAATTGCACTGACCTTAATATATTATCGAAACACAAATTCGAAAAAATCACTCCCGCTCAAAAAAAACACGTCACGCACACTGCAAATCAAAAACTCGAATATTCACACGAGGACCTGCGTGCGCAGCCTCCCCCACTCTTTTCACCATCTCCACCGAGTTACACAAGAAACTCTTTCGAAGCAAATAAAACTAAACAGGTACTTCCCCGAGACGAGAATTAATAATTTTCCGTGTCTAATTTTTACACAGCACAATACCTAACTTTCATTTTTTCAACTTTGACAATTAGCTTCGCAACTAGTTCGCCACCTTTATTATAAGGTTGTGTTTAATTTAAAGAATTATTTTATATAAAATCCTGTATCCAAAGAAGGTTTTATTTATAAATTTTGATAAACACTGTATATAATATTATGTTTCGAGTGTTAAATTTACTTCACTATTCGATATAACATTTCGAGAAGTAGCATAAAAATCACATATTTTGTAAGGCAACGACCATACCACATTGAGAATACCCGTTCTCGTCCGATCACGGAAGTCAAGCAATGTTGGGCGCGGTTAGTACTTGGATGGGTGACCGCTTGGGAACACCGCGTGCCGTTGCCCTCTTTTTTGTTTTTTTTTGTTTTTTTAATTGTCATTAAAAATTAGGGAGGAACGATTGAGCCTAGAAACGTTTGTTTTTGCATAACAACCCTTCCCCGCACTAATAGAAGTGCACGACATCATAATATTCCGTAAGTTAGTTTACGTAGATTATATTATAATGGGCGCAGTAGGATCACGTGTATTATAGATATACCATTCGTTTATACCAAATTTTGTCAAGAAATGTTAGTTACGTTATAGCCACCACACACACACACATAATATGTAATGCTAGATATAAGTAATGTTTAAAATCTGTATAAGTACATTTCCAAATGTAGATATTGTAAATATTCCATAGTATGAAATGTACGAAACTTGATTGTATGTCAAAATGTGTATTATAGATGATATTATAATGTATATATGCCGAGCAATAGATTTCATTATTTTGCAAAAATTTGAGCAAACCCTTATAAATAAGCACATAATATTATGTATTATAATAAATTACTAATAATTTTACAGATTTTATGTTATATATGTTATATATTATATTAGGAAAATAGAAGATTTTATACAACTAGAAAATTTTTGAATAATTAAAAAAACCCAACTTCTAAATTCCGAGTAGAGATAGAAGAGGTTATTAACAAAACTGAGATTATGTTTACAAAAGAAAAGACAGGTACCTATAGTATCTTATTACGTTGTATGAATTCTCAAGCTCCTGGGTTTTATGCCGTAAGCTGGGACATCCTATTCGAACAGTTGTAAGCTCTAATAATTAACGCACCTTGCAAAAATTTAAAATTAATTAACGTTATTAAATTTCACACAAAATTTGAACCGAAGTATAGAGTTAAAAATTCGTTAGATTTAATGAAATTAATTAATTAATTTCAAATTGAATTAATTTAGAAGCAAACGATGAATGTCGAAAATTAACTCAATTACTTTTGTGGCGAGGAAAAAACGCGCGAAGAAAAGGCAGGCAAATCTACATTAGATTTGAAAAGAAATTTTTCCGAATAAAATTTTACAAATCCATGCTTAAAACGATCTTTCTACATTAATTTAAATAATAGGTTTTCCAAAATTGCACTGACCTTAATATATTATCGAAACACAAATTCGAAAAAATCACTCCCGCTCAAAAAAAACACGTCACGCACACTGCAAATCAAAAACTCGAATATTCACACGAGGACCTGCGTGCGCAGCCTCCCCCACTCTTTTCACCATCTCCACCGAGTTACACAAGAAACTCTTTCGAAGCAAATAAAACTAAACAGGTACTTCCCCGAGACGAGAATTAATAATTTTCCGTGTCTAATTTTTACACAGCACAATACCTAACTTTCATTTTTTCAACTTTGACAATTAGCTTCGCAACTAGTTCGCCACCTTTATTATAAGGTTGTGTTTAATTTAAAGAATTATTTTATATAAAATCCTGTATCCAAAGAAGGTTTTATTTATAAATTTTGATAAACACTGTATATAATATTATGTTTCGAGTGTTAAATTTACTTCACTATTCGATATAACATTTCGAGAAGTAGCATAAAAATCACATATTTTGTAAGGCA